>VWZD01013280.1:245604-494472 GCA_013396695.1 Sakesphorus luctuosus
AAATAAAATAAAATAAAATAAAATAAAATAATAAATATTCTGCTGCTCTAAGGTGAGCAGGAGTATTTCCATCTGGCTCTTAAGGGTATGTCATTTGCTCAACAGAAAGTATCACTGCTTAGTTCCCCCTCTCACATTCTGACTCTTCTGATACCCCAATCCTCTGCCAGCTTCACACTTTGGGATAATTTTGTACAACTGAGGAGCAGAGTGTGTGCCCAGAATTATCTTCTTTACTATCAGATTTTTGGAGCATCACCCAGGCAATGTTTCCATGTTTGCCCCCGAGGCAGACACTGTTTGGGATGTGGCCTTAGGATGAGTCAAACATGATTTGCAGTCTGATTTTTTAATGCAAGGGAGCAAAGCAGGCCTGGAGTTGAGCCTACACTTTTGTCAAACCCGTCATATGCACAAACAGCACCCTGAGAGCTCCTTTTATTGGCACCAGAGGTGGAAGCTCCTGCTTGGATTCATTTGTAAAACCCGTTTTTCAGTCTCTTGGTCCCCCTTCAGCCTGGAGAAGAGGTGGCTTTGGGGGGACCAAATTGCAGCCCCTCAGTACCTGAAGGGAGCCTACAGGAAAGATGGAGAGGGACTTTGGACAAGGGATGGAGCGACAGGACAAGGGGAATGGCTTCACATGGACAAAGCACAGGGATAGATGGATATTGGGAAGGAATTGCTGGCTAGGAGGGTGGGCAGGCCCTGGCACAGGTTGGGCAGAGAAGCTGTGGCTGCCCCTGAATCCCTGGGAGTGTCCAAGGCCAGGCTGGAATTGGAGCAGCCTGGGAGAGTGGAAGGTGTGAGTGAAACTGGATGGTCTCTAAGGTTCCTCCCAATCCAAGCTGCTCTATGATCCCAAGGGAAGTTTAGATGTTAAGTCCACTGTGTTGTCTCAAAAACCAGCCCTTTCCCTTTTCCAGTGGCAACACCTCGGGATCCTTAGTGCTTTTAACTGAATAACCTGCCAGTGAAAACAACTTGTGACTTTTTCAGCTAAATAAGGCTATTTCAATCATAAGTAATGTAAGAAAGTAAACCTTTCTGCTGACACAAAAGTAAACCAAGTCTTGCCTGTGGCAGAATGACTCTTTGACTCTGGATGCTATTGCAGCACAGGAGTTGTGTTCACAGATATAAAAGGTACTTGTAAACCCCCACTGAACTCTGTCTTTTTGAATATTACAGTGCTTTGCCCTTATGTGAAATACCTGTAGAACAAAACAGAGTGCATTGCTTTCATCTGAAATGTCAACAGAAACATTTTCTTGCTCCAAAGCCCTCTCTAGGTATATGCCATAGAAGGAAGATTTAATCCATGCTTTGTCAGCCAAGTGAAATTCCCATTGCAGGGGGAAAAGGTTCAAACTCCTCCATTAGAGTATTTATTTTAGAGCACTTAGATGTCAGTGGCAGCTGGCACTGCAAGACACGAAGACAACGAGGAGACTTTGCCATTTGCCATGGAACCTCAGCAAAATGTTGTGCTCTGCAATTTAAGCTGCACTTTCTGTATTGGGAGACCTTGGCTGAATATAATGTGGTTATTTGTAACAATGAATTATGTTCAGAGAGCATTAGGCCTTTCTGACAATGCTTCCAGAATGGACCTGAATCTACACTGATGGTGGGGAAATTCATAATAATCCTGAAAAATATGAGATATAGGAAGAGTGTTGGAGGAAAGGTACAGATGGAACAGTCATACCTGTGCCACCGAGCGTGGTGGTCACAAAAATGGCATTGCTGGAAGCCAGAAAACCACCCTGGCATCAGAATGGCCCTGCTGGCAAAGTAAGAGCAATGGGAAAGCAGCAGCCACATGTCCATGGGAACTTGGTAATTCAAGACTCACAAATGGTAACTGTCAACCTTGACTTTGGCTGAAGGGCCATGGCAGAAAAGAGAGATCAGGTCATCAAAAATGCTCCCCAGGATGCCCGCTGGGCTCTGTGCCACTGTCCTGCCTGCGCAGGGATATCTGTCACTGACCATCACAGGTCTGGCTGTGGCACAGCGGAAACGCTGATGCCGCTTCAAATTATAAACTTTGTCCTAACTAATCCTCTTGGTATTTGATTCTTTTAATAAATATGACCATCTTTCATGATCAGATTAATGAGAATTTAATTTATCATTATCATTTTTTGGGTGAGAAAGAAATTTTGGATCGATACAGAAAACAAAAAAAGAAAAAGAAAAAAAGGGGAAAAAAACCCACCAGAAAAACTGTGGTGGCACTGACCTCAACATGCCTCAGCTAGAAAGTAGGCTCTGTAGTTAGACACTAGAACATGTTCATAGACCTCTGAACATGTTTCTCTGGAGTCATTCACTGCAGGATGGAGATGTAAATTAGAATGAATTGACAAAGTCCTCAGATCTGACTGACAGGAGCACTCTCTACAGAGAGGCATTGATAGAAAGTATTAGTTTATTATTTCTATCCTATTATTGTGTCTATTTTGCCTCACTCACACTCAGACCCCCCTGTTTAGGCACCACACAGATATGTAAGAGACAGAACCTGTCTAAAAGAGCTGTCAGAGCAGCACAAGAAAAATATATCATGGCAAAAAGTACTATTATTTCTGCTTCATATGGCAGAGTATAACGGGATATATACATCCAGGGATTAAGTATATATTTTCATATCATATGTCTCTAGTCTCAAAACACGATTTACAGAAATTGCCTTTTCCAAGTCCACTGTTAAAACAAATATCAAAACCATTTACAGGTTTTCAAGTATAAGATGAACAGCATTTCTCTGCAAACAAGTGGAAGTTGTTGGTAACATCATTGTTATAACATTGACACCTTTGTTTCAAAGAAACCAGATATTCTTGCAATGACTGAAAAATGCCAGATGCTGTGCTGAGAAATAAAAGAGGGTAGGAGAGGGGGGGGGTCATCTGATTTTATTATGAGGATTCAAATGCACTGAGTGACTGGAGTACACAAAATTCCCATTATGTGTCCTTCAGATTCCCACTCCTCTGAATTCCTGAACAGAGGGGTTCTTCCAGGGCAAGCAGAAAAATCAGTGCCATGTCCTGTTTCTGGTGAACCATGTTATCATAATGATGTGGGACATTTTATTCATTCTAGTTATTCAATTTAAAGTGTGTGAGGGAAGCAAAATGTTGTAGACAGAGGTAAAGGGAGGAAGGGAATAATGTTACAGAGAGACACCACCAGAATTTGTTTCAGTCAATGACTTACATTAAAACTGAACTTCAGAAGATTTGCATTCATTAAGATAAGTTTTATCTTCATGTCATAATTCCTTTGAATTATGTCCTTTGGCATCAGGATTGTGAGTTTGACTAAAATCCAAACTTGTAATTAAACTGGTTAACTTTTAGGTCTGTGTGGTGCTCAAATCGATGAGGACACAGGACTGGGCTCCCTCCAAATGAAGGATTTTGGGATGCAGTGGTAACTCCTTGCTAGTGCAGTCACTCTTCCAAAAGAAATAGGTGTCATCAATATAACTGGGCAGGATCAACAGATGATCTTTCATAGTTAGCTGGAAGAAATTAAAACCTTCTGCTTAACAGTCAGAATTCGAGTTATGCAGGAGCCTACAGCAAATTAAGTCAGTTTGGTTTAAGAGTTACATATCTTTTAAATATTTTTATATTTTAATATAATATATATTTTAATAGTCTAATAGTTATCTGTATGTTAATAGTTATCTATATATTTAATATTTAATATATAGATCTAATTTTTAGGGCAGGATCCCAAGTCAATATGCACAGTGGCTTAAGCACATAACAGATAAAAAGCCCTTATCCATGTGTGCGGTTCCCAGTGCCCACGGGCACTTTCAGCTGGAGTTTTCCCTCATTCCCTCCCAAGCCATTGGAAAACAGGGTGTATAAGCCAAGATGATGTGCTGGCAGCTGCAGGCAGGGGGTTTGGACACACAAACTGCAGAGACAGAGTGAACCCACTGGCCAGCACAGCCCCAGTGCCACTGGGCAGCAGCTCCCACTCAAGCTGGAGCTGTGCCATCCAACCTTCTGCCCTGCAGCCCTTCCTGGAGGGGAGCAACGGGGCTGAGAGCCGGAGTCACGAGGGGAATGTGACATTTTTCCCTGAGATCAGCCATCAGGAGCATGTCAGCAGCGAGGAACGAGGCAGTCCCTGAGGGAGAGCTCTTTCCAAAGCCCTTGGCAAGTGTTGATTTGTGATGACACATTGCAGAGGGCAGCAGCATTCCCCAAGCAGAGATAACACATCTGCTTGGACAAAGCCCTGAGGGCAAATGATTGTCTAACACAGTTCTTGACCTGTTCATGTCTTCCTGTGGCTCTCCCAGTCCCCAAAGCCTCAGGCATGGCTGTGATCCTGAGCTGGGCAGTGACACCAGCCCAGCAATCTCAATTCCCTGGCTCTGAGTGCTCAGGAACAGGCAGTATTTGGTTTGCCCTACCCAACCTCTTTTCCTCATATGCTGGAAGAACATATATAAAAGGAGGATTTAGCACATGCTCAATGAAAAGCTCCCCAAATGGAGAGTAACTGGCTGTTTGGCATTGCCTTCTGAACATGTTCATTGGAGAGCTTGATTTTTATTGGTGTTCTTCAGATTTAAGTATTTCCTGACAGTTTATCTGTTTTGTAGCCTGTAAGTCTAAAGGCTGCCCTCATAAACCACTTCAAAGCAAAGATAAAGCTTCTTTTATCCCCCTACAAGATTTTCCATGCTTAAGACTCCATGTGGTTATTTATTCTCCTTGTATTCAGATGTCTTATTTCTGTAGCATCTCATCATCCTTCGGCCATGTGGTGGCAAAACTTTGCTTCCTTCTGTTTAGTTCTCTCTGAGGTATTTTTTCAGAGACCAGCAGGAGTGGGATGAAAAGGAGAATTGGCTTTTTGCAGAATATGAAACTGCTCTGTGGCACCTGTGGCCTCAAAAGTGCCCAGGCTGGCAGCATCTGTGTTGGGTCTGTCCCTGTAAGGGGAACTTCTGCCAGTTTTATGCCAAATCTGGAGAGACAATGCCCTTCCTAAATCTCCAATTAATCTTCAGTAAATTCATACCCATTATCTGGCCTTTCAGGACTAGAACCAGCTCATTTTCTGTCAGCAAAGTGTTCACTCTTCTCAGTTTTGGTGGATTGTTGCATTTAAGTAATTACTCCTAACGGGAATTCCACGTTCCTGATGGACACAACTCCACTGGAAAATCTAATTCCTGAGCTAGAACTCCTGTACTGTTAAACCAGTGAGTTTCACCACTATTAGCTAGAATTTGTGGAGGCCAAGCAGGTTTCTTCCCCTCCCTCAGACTCCTCATCTTTTGCATAAAATATGCACTGCCAGTGCCAGGATGAGTGAGAGGACTGTGGAGAACGTCTCCATCAGCTCGGCAGGAACTCGCTCAGCCTGGGCATCAATCTTCCCACTTTCTGTCTGCACAGAGATGCCACCTGCTCTGAGAAATGACTCCAAGAGGAGTCTTTAATGTTTGATTGGCTTCCCTTTGCTTGGAAATCGAGAGCTGCCTTGGAAGGGAGGACTGGGCAGGAGCCATGGGGGAATTCGCAGGGAAGGAATGTTCCTGCCAAGCCCTGGCTGAACAAAGTGGGGGTTTCGGTGGGGATGTTCCCTGGCTGCACACAACTCCTCTGCCTTTCTGAATTCCCACCTTTCACCAGGGCCTTCCCTTGGAAGTTTATTCTTCTGCTGGAGGAGGGCAGAGAGGCTGATCCATCACGGAAAAATCCTGTTTGACATTTCCTTCCCATTCACAAACGCCATTGCCACACTGTTCCTCCTGATTTTTCACCATGTTCTCAAGTGAAAGGAACAAGATTAGAACATATTGTTGGGGAAGAAAAAAAAAAAAAGAAAAAAGAATCATTTTCCATTTAAAAAAATGACTTTTAAATCTTCAGCTTCCCTTTAAATGAGCTAAATACCAATAAAGGGCAAAAATCAGCTTTGTGCTTGGAGGTCCTCTCTCTTTCTTCACCAGTGTGACTACTTTTCATCTTTTCTGTCTGGATTGCAGTCAGTGCAGCAGCTTTTAGAGGTTTGTTAATGCCAGGTCTTGGCCTATATCTACTTTTTTTTTAAAGCATGACTATTATTCTGGTTTCTGCAGCGCTGTGGGTGGGCATTGCCCTTTGTAGGCAAATAAAAAGGCCATTTCTTCTCTGCAGAGCTTAACATTTCAGTTTAAAGCTCTAATTCTGTATTTTCAGAGCAATATTATACAAGGCAGAGCAAAGTCTCTTTCCTACAGAGATACATTGTATGTTTTTGTGATGTCCCTCTATTTCCCTGAATGGCTTGAGGGAAAAAAAATGACTCATTTAAAAGGGTGCTTGCAAATTTTTCACCATTTAAAGTGGGCACTCATAAGGAATAGTGGTTGCTTCATTCATCTGACCTACAAGATTAGTTATGCCTTAATGAGAGATTTTTTTCTTAAAAGGCAGCAAGGCCAAGGAGGAAGGTTTGAAAGGTGCAAAAGAATGAGTGGAAGGAGAACATGTACCCTGAATAATGGAACAGATTAAAACTGAAACATACTCCCATAATTAGTGGGATTACACCAAGGATGAATATTGCTTTGTTTTTCTACACTCATGCAAATTCATTATATGCTGAATGCATAGAAAGCTGGCAATTAATTGGATACTCTATCATCAAGTATTGTTTGTAATACAAAGGTTTTATTCTGAAGGAAATAAATCTAAACTTGCTTTTAGATACTGCAAAAATGCTCTCACATAATGCAGTGTCATGTTAAACCCAAGAAGGGGAGAGCAAACCCCCCTGCTCCTTGGGAAGGTGCCAGCCCTGTGTCTGAAGGGGCTCCAGGAGGGCTGGAGCGGGACTGGGGACAAGGGATGGAGCGACAGGAAACAGGGAATGGCTTCACATGGACAAAGCACAGGGATAGATGGATATTGGGAAGGAATTGCTGGCTGGGAGGGTGGGCAGGCCCTGGCACAGGTTGGGCAGAGAAGCTGTGGCTGCCCCATCCCTGGGGGTGTCCAAGGCCAGGCTGGAACAACTGGGATAGTGGGAGGTGTCCCTGCCCATGGCAGAGAGGTGGAACTGCATGATCTTTAAGGTCCTTCCACCCCAAACCATCCTGTGATTCCCTAATTTATGACTGTGATTCCCCGTTCCCTGCTCTTTGATATCAGTAACTGTGAATCTCAGACTTGTTAATTTACTCTAATGATCCTTCTGGGAAAATTCCCATTTTGGCCTCCTCAGTAACTCCCAGTGCAAGTGTAAGTCCCTCTCAGTTAACAGCTTGTTAATGCTCAAGGAGTAAAGAGCACAGGAAATTATTATGGTCCATATGTTGTTAAAAGGGTTTTAATGGGGATTAGTGGTTTATGTAAGGGAGAGCCTAACCCACATCAGGCTTAATTTAGGGTATTTTCTCCTTTTCTTAAAAAAAAAAAAAAGCTTGTTTACTAATGATAAGATTGAGTACTAATTTAATTTACATTTTCCTGCTCTTAGGCACAATCAGAACACATTGGAATAAACATTTAAAGCCCCTTACGAAACTATTTGTTGCTTTTGCCATTATTCTTCTTGCTTTTTTGAGCAATGTTCTTGCTTTCCCTTGATGAAATAGTCCAGATAGGTTTGATTTGGAATTACAAGAACCACAAATTAAAACAATGAGCAATGGTCTGTAGACTTCTTGGGGAAATGAAAAAAAAAGAACCTCAGGAAAGTTCAGCAACAACAGGAATTTTTCAAACAAAGACTAGAAGACAGGTCCAAACATACAAATAAAATAAAATCAAATTCTACAGTACTGCCACCCCAACCCCTGCAGCGCTCCAGGCTGGGCACAGAGTGGCTGGAGAGCAGCCAGGCAGAAAGGGACCTGGGGGGACTGAGGGACAGGAAGCTCAAGAGGAGCCAAGAGTGTGCCCAGGTGGCCAAGAAGGCCAATGGCATCCTGGCCTGGATCCAAAGTAGCGTGGCCAGCAGGCCCAGGGCAGTGAGCCTTCCCCTGGACTCTGCCTTGGGGAGGCCACACCTTGAGTGTTGTGTTGAGTTGTGGGCCCCTGAGTTGAGGCAAGAGATTGAGGGGCTGGAGCGGGGCCAGAGAAGAGCAAGGAGGCTGGAGAAGGGAGTGGAGCACAAGTGCTGTGGGGAGAGGCTGAGGGAGCTGGGGGTGTTTGTGCTGGAGAAGAGGAGGCTGAGAGGTGACCTCAGCACTGTCTGGAACTGCCTGAAGGGAAGTTGTGGCCAGGTGGGGGTTGGTCTCTTCTCCCAGGCACTCAGCAATAGGACAAGGGGGCACGGGGGGCTCAAGCTCTGCCAGGGGAAATCGAAGTTGGAGAGCAGAAAAACTTCTTTGCAGAGAGAGTGCTGAGGGATTGGAATGGGCTGCCCAGAGAGGGGGTGGATTCCCCATCCCTGGAGGTTTTTCAGCTGAGCTTGGCCGTGGCACTGAGTGCCATGATCTGGTAAAGGGACTGGAGTTGGCCCAGGGGTTGGACTTGATGATCTCGGAGGTCTTTTAGAACCCAATCCAGTCTAGGATTCTATGATTCTATGAAAATAGTTAAAGGAAATAATTGGATAGTATAGCTGTGGAGAAAAGAAAAAAAAAGATGTTGAAATTGGTGATGAATTCTAAGTTTATCACTAAAAAATCTTCAAAACTTGAAAGCATTGAAGTGTATTTTTCAATCTCTGTGTTCCCCAACAGACATTGCCATCACTTCAGTGCTGCATTTGGGAAGATGTGGGCTGTGTTTTTCAGAGGAGACATATGTTTGCTTGTGATGTGTCAGGTTTTTGTTGCCAGCTTGGTGTGCTCTGGGGCAGTTCTAAAATGCTGAGCTGTTTCAGAAACAGTTCCAAATTAAATCAGAAATATGCATAGATTCAGCCTCTCTGAAAGCCAATGAAAAAAAAAAAGACAAAAAGTAATCTGTCTTTTATTATCTGGTATTAGTGCCATTGCCAATTTGAAAAGAATCCAACAAATTCCCAGATTCTCCACAGAATTCAGGGGGATTCATGTCCAATATCTATTTATACATGTACAAAGTTGGGTTTATTGGTATTCTGACTAATTCACCAACGAGGAAATTGGAGGGTTTGGGGGTTAGGCGGTTCTTTTACAATTCCTGAATTTCTCCTGCCCAAGATTTTTTGGGTTTAAATATCTTTCCATATACCAAAGTCTCTTGCACTGCCCCAAAGCCACTTTAGGGAGCAGGTCACCAACTGCACATCTGAATCCCTTCAGCATCTTTTCCCTCCTGGCTGAAGTAATTTAGTGCCTCCTCCTGCTCATGGGAAGGTTGAAAACCTCTAAAACATCTCTAGAATTTGTAATGCTGGATGCCAAGAATTAATTGGTCTGCTCCCCAAATACTGATACAACTCCCTTTTCTGAAAGCAACTTTTTAAATTCTTTCACTGAACAGTTTATCATTCTTGCTTGAGATGTATCTGGGTCATGTTTTTTCACTCTGGAAACCCTTTTTAAATGTTATTATCAGCCTGGAATATGGTGATGTCCTGAAGTGGTCTTTAAGTTACCTGCAAACAGTTTCCTTTTAATATTTTCTCAATCATTTTCCCCCCGATTATAATTCCACTTCTTAAGTTAAATATTATTATCGTGGATTCATGTTTTGACTTTTCAGCCTACCAAAAGGTCAAATTTGAATACTTTCTGGGCTCCTTTACCAAGAAAATGTTCAGTGGCTGCATCTTGAAACAGGTCACATACTCTGTTTGAAACTACATCAGGAATGACTTTTCCTTTGTGAATTTTCAGACCCATTAATTGAAGAAGCAATCCTCTCCTAGTGTTTAAATAATTATTGTCTGAAACATTGCCCTGTCTGTGGCGGACATCCCAAGGTCCCTTCTTCCCCACTTTCTATGCCAAGCAGGATGCCAGAGCTGTGGGATATCCCTTGGGGAGTTGGGCTCAGCTGACCCTGGCACTGCCCAGCGGTAACAGAACCATCCCTGAGTCATCACCACTGTCTGCAGCACAAATCCAAAATTTGACTCCATCTCAGCCACAATTAGACACAAACTTGGAACACAATTAGAAAATCTACCCCTTGTGACTCCAGCCACTCCTGAAATTACCATTTTACTCCCTGAATCCAAGCTGGTCTGATCAGGCAGACTTTCTGAGGTGTTAATTTATTCATTGTGTCTGTTGTAACCCAGACACTCTTCTGTGCTCAGAGTGGTTTGTAGCTCTAGCACTGAACAAACAGGCTCATATATTCAGTCTGAGTGTCCTCACCACTTTTATGTCCGTGCTAAAATGTGGGTTTACTTGTTCAGCTGCTCTTTGCTGTTGCTTTCCTGAGTTTTATGTTGCCCTCCTGTCCTTTCCTTGAGGATAAAGCTTTTTGTGCCTCACCCCTGTGAATGCACCATCCTGCAGCACCTGCTCGCTCCCTGACTTGCCCTTCTCCTGGTCTCAGCTTCAAAATTCCCACACCATCCTGCAGCACCTGCTCGCTCCCTGACTTGCCTTTCCCCCAGGCTCAGCTTCAAAACTCCCCCTTCACATTGTAATTCCAATTCTCGGTTCCCGGGCTCCACTCTGGGTTGTGCAGCTCCTCAGGCAGTAGGACAATAAATCTCACCAATAAATCTCACCTGTCCCTCCCTGTGCAGTGTTTGCAGGGAAGGACTGAGGCTCTGCCCCTCCTGCTGGGGAGCCCTGAGGAGCCCAAGCCTCCCTCCCTGCCCACCACAGATCTCAGCTCCACGACTCACAGCACAGCACTGCTGACATTTATCCTGATCCTTTCTGAAAGGATCATTTATGGACTTCATGAGCTCTGCCACTTGTGCACTCGACAGGCCAGGCTGGGTTTTCCTTCCTCTCAAG
This sequence comes from Sakesphorus luctuosus, assembly GCA_013396695.1. Taxonomy (NCBI): domain Eukaryota; kingdom Metazoa; phylum Chordata; class Aves; order Passeriformes; family Thamnophilidae; genus Sakesphorus; species Sakesphorus luctuosus. Next base: position 256,490 of record VWZD01013280.1, read on the forward strand.
ACTAGATATTTGTGTCAGATAATTACAGCCCTTCATGTCACAGACAACACACTGGAGGGGTATGTGACATTGGCAACAAGGAAAATGCAAAGTAAAAAGAGTTTTAGCAGAGGTGTTCTCCTTCTTTCCATGTGCTTTTCTGTGCCCAGAAACCTGTGCAAAAGTGCACAGAGTTATCAGGGAATGAGCTGGGAGATCATCTTGGAATCACCACATGGAATGTGCTGGAAAAGTCAGTTCACTGCTGAGCTGAGGTGTTGAGGAACTGCTTAAAAAGGCAGAAAGAAGATCACTGATGGCAACATCATTGGGCCATCATGGGAATAAACAGGTCATTTGATGCCTTGGATATCCTGTGCCACTCCTGCCTCCTCAGGGATATGTAACAGGACCAGACAGCCTCAGGTGAAGGGAAAGGCAGTGGAACAGGGAAGGATTCTGAAGAAGGAGACACTGAGTGGAGCAGCATGTTGGAGTTTGGGGAAAAAGGCAATTGCAAAGGGATCAGAATTCCTAAACAGCAGGGAGAAGGTAAATAAGGGATAAATATTCCCTAATTCTGTAAACACAAAGAGCAGCACTCAGCAAGGGAGTTCATCAGGTGGAACGTCAAGACAGGCAAAAAGAAGCACTTTTTCACAAAGCCCCCAACCTCAAAAAGCTCATTCATAGGTTGTGACTTACCAAATGCAGAGAGGAAGCAGCAGCCCCTCTCTGAGAAGCAAAACTGAGGCTCCAGTGACAACATTTAGATTAAGAAATCCCTAAAATGCACATTGCTGGCAATGGGGAAGGACAGATGTGGGATATGCTCTGATAGTCTTTCCTCCAGTGTGCACTTCTGCTCCCAAGAGAAGAGGCAGCAAGGCTTTTGGTCTGGTGCCATAGTTAGTCCTACAAGGTCCTTTAAAACTGCAGCTATTCAGAATAATGAAGGATGAAAATGAGGATTCAGCTCTTAGCCTCTCTCTATTACATTGCTGGCCAAGTGCACTTACCAGGCTGTTACTGTTCTCCCTTTACTGCTTTCTATACACAACAGTGTTATTTTATGAAAACGCTGCTTGTATGGATTACAGCTTTTATGACAAAAGTATTTTTCATCTGGAAATGAGTTTTAATATTCCAGGTGGAAGAAATGGCCTGTGTGTAAATATTTCCCTTGTAGATGCCACAGCCGCAGACGTAATTTTCCATGATTGACCCGAGTGATTTAAGATTATTCCATACTTGCAATCAACTACCAAGTGTATTTGTCAGACCTGCTGTTGAGACAAAGAGCAATATGATGTGTTCTACCTGCTTCTAACCATAAATAACAAAAAAAGGCATAATAGAAGACATGAAATACTGCCCAGTATTTTGTGGGCTTGTTTGTAATAACTAAAGCAAAAGTGTGTTCCTGAAATGGTTCAGCATTGACCTGAAACTGAGTTTTATATACTCAGGATTAGTTTGTTGTGGTAATTCTTCCCATCCACTCAGCACTGGGGAGGTCATACTTTAAAGTTAGTGAAATAGAACAAACATGATACACCCAAAGGAAATACTTCATTAAAATACCCAAACCAAGCAGGTAGCCAAAAAAGAAGACTAATTTTACAGCCACCTGTAGGCAAATGCAAGAAGATGAAGAGATGTGAACATAATGCCTTTGAAAAGGGGGAAATATCAAAGATTTCTGAGATCAAATTCTTTGAGAAATCACAGCTGTACTCAAGACAGCAAGAGCATACTGAGCAGAACCTTCCCCTGATATGAGTCAATATTCCCTTAGAATTCAACACAGCTGGGATTTTAGACATTCTTTTTCTATGACTGATCAAAACCGCCTCACCAACCAAGTCCAGGGAGTTTATGCAGCCACACAAACGCCTCCCTAATGCAAGACCCTGAGGTGCCAAGCACATCTCCTCAGTTCTTCTGGTAAATCTGGTGAGTAAAACATTTCTAGGTACCTGTGAGCTGAGAAGGGCTCAGAAGTTGTTTGGAGTCACAGCTTGGTGCCACTAATGCTGCTCCCCTGGCTGCCATTCATCTGCTTTATAATTTAAAAATATTCCAGCTAAACATTGTGAACATGGAAGAAGAAAGAAAAGGAGCTTTAATCTTACAGTGTGTTTAAAAAATTATATACAGTTTTGGTGTTTTCAGCTGTTACCTGTATCACAGTATGGAAATGAGGAAACTGGGCTGTAAATGATAAATTCAACTGCTCTTCCATTGTAATGTGTTCCAACTGGAGCTGTTAATTTTGTCTGCGATTGTATTACTGAAGTCAAAGTGGGAAATGAGAGGAGCAACAGTTAAAAATGAAGGAACTCCACCAGCAGAGGAGGCAATGCCTCTGCACAGCTGGAGAGACAGAAACCTCACCTGGGATGTTGGGAACCAGCAGGATGAGCCTGGCAAAGCCTGTTAAAACAGTCATAAAATGCCAGAGGGATGATGCTCAGCAGAAGCCTCCTCTTGTTAGAGAGGCCTAATCACAAACACGCTTTGGGGAACCCTCTGCTGTGCCACCTGTGCCATTCCTGCCACATCCTCCCTGAGCAGCTGCATCTCCAGGCACATCCCAGCCACTGGCTCCAATCAGTTGCTGCTGAAAACAGATGAGGAGAAATCCACCTCAGTCCAAGCAGTGAAGGACTGCAAATATGATTGTGGGAGGCAGAGGGGAAGGGTTGGGGGTGCTCACTGCCCACCCCCTGCCCAGATGGTGGTCTCAGGTGGGCTGGGTGTCCATTGGAAAGCCAAAGCCTCCACTGCTGCTGCCAGCACCATTTATTCCTTGTCAATAAAGCAGCAGAGCCAGAGGTCCCTGCATCACTCACCAGTAATGAAGTTCAAATTAATACCAATATTATCTCCTAGCCCAACAGGGGAATAAAGGCAACCTGAAAACAATAACTCCAGGAAGGAAAACCAGACCACCTGTGAGATCCCAGCTGGCAACAGGCAGAGCTTTGCTCCTGCTGACTTCTTTAATGAACTAAACTACCTTTTAATTGGGAGTTTCATCAACTATGAGCCCCTTAAGCTTGTTTCTTCATAGTCTGGAGCTCAGAATCAAGATCTGAAATTCCCTGTTGATGAAGCAGCTGCCAAATTTCTCGGCCACCTCTTGTGAGCACGTTCTTGGTGCTTTTCCCATTTCGATGTCACTTGGTATCTCCCTTGACTTGGTTGAACAGCTCCTGACAGATGCAATTATTCCTTTCAGAAATGTGCTGCAAGCTCTGGGTCTCCTGGGGATGGTTTCATGATGCCCTCATTAGCATGCAAATCTCACTGCTGTGAGTCTGGGTTCTGGCAAAACTCGGGATTGTTTGGAGTCTCGGCGCTTCCAGAAGCTGGACCCAACACACAAAGCTCTTGCCTTGCTGAAGGCGGTGACAATTGTGTTGGTAAAAGGCTTCAGGCAGAGTTTTGGAGCTGGGTTTTGGAGCTGGGTTTTGGAGCTGGGTTTTGGGCTGGGTTTTGGGCTGGGTTTTGGGCTGGGTTTTGGAGCTGGGTTTTGGGCTGGGTTTTGGAGCTGGGTTTTGGAGCTGGGTTTTGGAGCTGGGTTTTGGGCTGGGTTTTGGGCTGGGAGCTGCCTTGGGGTGTCAGCTTGGCTGCAGATGCACAGCAGCAGCTCCAGCTCCCACCCCATGAGCAGCCCATGCCTGCTCAGCACTGCCTGGACTCAGAGCCCTGTGGTTAAACGTTTGCTGCACTGGGCCCCAGTGCGCAAAAGACTGGGAGCAGTTTCCTCCCCTGACTGCCCTTTTAAAAATAATTTCTTCCACTATTTTGCATGCTTTTAGGGAAATGATGCTGTAAAGGGCTCTGATTACCTGCTGTCAGTGAGCTGCATGAGTCTTTCTAGCAGAGAAACAAGAGGGAGAAGTGCTTTAAATGCTGCTTCATTGGAAATAATTATTTTAATGCATTGTCTAAGTGCTCCTATAAAAGCTGCAATTAATAAAAATGCACTGGCTCCAGTCATCTCCTGCACAGTGTCCACATTCCTTCAGGCTAGCAGGCAGCACTATCACGAAACAGATTTCAACTTTCTTATTCATAACCTGACCATTTGTTTTACAGCCCTTTGTTTGCAATTTGTGCTACAAACCACATGAATGTTTTTGTCACAAGGTTCTGAACGACACCTTCTCCCCAGACTGTCACTTATGTCAAGCAAAACTACGTGTTTTTTCAGCCCTGACCTAAAGAGCCTAATGATGGAGTTTACTCATTTCTACAGTGTAAGCTGTGGGAAAAATGTGCATTCAACACTTGGAATTCATGTTGATCTTTGGTGAAAGGCCATTAGTTGCTTTTTACTGACATTCCTGAAAGAAGAGGGAGGGGATTGTGCCCCACTCAGGTGAGACCCCACCTGCAGAGCTGCCCCAGCCCTGGGGCCAGCACAGGAAGGACATGGAGCTGCTGGAGAGTCCAGAGGAGGCACCAAGATGGTCAGAGGGCTGGAAAATCTGTGAGAAGAAAATGTGCTCTGACAACTCCTCAACAAACACTTTAGACAGTTTAGTCACCCTTCCATCCATGCTTGCTGGTCAATGCAATGCCCTCCACAGCAAATAGAAGAAGGAAAATCAAAAATCAGTCACCAGAGCCCAGTCTGAGAAGGAAGAAGCATTGCAACCTGAAATGGAAATAATGCCTGGATCACGTTTTCAGTGTGTGTTTAAAGACATTTCCCTGGGTGGCACATTGCAGGCAAAGCAGCACTGGGTGCCTGTGTGATTCCCTGGAGGACTGGCTGCTTATTTAAGGGCTGGGATGGATGAAGCCATGGAATACACAGTCTGTACCTGGGAGCAGATGGATACACTCATGCAGGCAGCAGCATTTCACATGGCAGACTCCACCTTCCAGGAACAGCCTCGGGCCCTGCCTCAGGAGCTCCTCTGTAGCAGCTTTGATATGACAAATGTAGTCATTCATGCACCAAGGCAGGAATTAAAGAGAGCAGAGAGAAGAGTGGGAAGAAAAACATGAGCTTTAATCAGTGTTCAAGCTGCTGGACTGATTTAAAATGAGATGCTCAGTGCAGTGCAAAGCAGGGCTGTCCCTCCACAGGTGCAGGAGCACCTTGGCAGACACCTGATGTTCCCAAGGGCCACTGTGCTTACAGCTCCTGGGGGATGGATGTCACCCCTGGAGTCAGAGAGGGCTGTTAGGAAGAGCCAACAAAGGGAAAAAATGCCTCCCCACAGCAGGTTGTTGATCACAACATCTTTGCCCACAGCACAAGAAAGGTCTCGGAACGGATTTCCTGGTCCCTGCACTCCCTCTCTGAGACATATTTGACTTTAGTTGCTGTATCCTGAATTTATGGCTGCAGGACTCCTTACCACAATAAATGCCAAAGGTGTCAAAATAATGCATTTCATTGGTAAAAGTTTAAAAGGAGAAAAATTTTAATTACAGGCAGACAATGTGTTGGTCCCTTCCCGATATTTTTGCACATAAATATAAAGGTCAACAAATGGAGCTTGTTGTTCCACAGAGACTACAACAGCTCTTGATTTAGTAAACCCCAAAAATCAATATATTTAAGCAAACAGTTCCTTAATTCATCATAGCATTTTAATGACTCAGTGTTTATTTTGATTTAAAGCTGAGGGGTTTTAACCATCCCAATTCCTTTTTACTCAGCTGGGATAGATAATCCTCTCTGGCATGAAGCAGGCAGAGCCACATAGATCTGAAAAGATCCTACAACCTGAAAACACTCCAGAAGATTCATTTCCCTGGTCTTCTAGCCAGCAATAAATTCAAGGCTCTCATGGAAGACTCCAATGATCAAGGGCAAGATCATTTCAGAAGACACTTGGTAGGCACAGAACTCTGCCTAAAACTCCAGGCTAGCACAGGATGAGCTCTGGAAATGGGTGTGAGACAACTTGTGGTCAGGAATTTCAATATTATTCTTTGTATCCAAGCACATCCCATGGGAGGAGCTTTCCACAGGACACAACCCTGCATGTTCCTGACCAGTCCAAAGCAAAACTGCAAAGGAATCAATCTCCTTGCTCAAAGTCTTTAGCACAATTGATTCCTTTCTGGCAGAACCTCAGTGTCATTTAGGAGCACAAAATGCTTTTTCAAGCTTTGTTTATCCTGAGTGAACTCCAAACAACCAAACTCCTCTGGATTTTTCCATCATTTTTATTTAGGCAAAGAAAAAAAAAAAAAAACCACCTCTGATTTCTGGTTTTTATGGTTGCTTTTAGAGGCTTTATTTCAGTTTTTACCAAAGAAAACAGCAGAGTTCTGAGTCTCTGTTTTGGATAATACAAGTTTTATTTTACCCAGATTCTTCCTGTGTGCCAGTTATGTTATATAATATATATAATATTATATTATATTATATATATTATAATCATATATTACATATCCTATATTATATATTATATATTATATATTGTATATTGTATATTATATATTATATTATATTATGTTATGTTATATAATATATATTATAAAGTACTTAAAATCCCAAAATGTGGAAATTCATGAAGGAGAAGTGGGCACACAAAATTGTTGATTCTGGTCAACAGGAAGTTCCTGAAGACAAAAGTCTTCTATTAATTCATAATAGAAACGTGATGTGGAAGGTGCTGTAGTGAAAAGGTGTTGCCTATTAAGACCCAGGTGATCAAACACAGTCTATTAAGACCCATATGATCCAACACAGTCTCCAAACAGGCTGCTTCAGTTTTGTGTTTCCAGTCTCTTGACTGCAGGGGACTTTCAGAGATTAAAAAATCCATAGAATTAGCCAGAGGTTTGGGAGCTCCATCCCCCAGAATATCTGACTTTTCATGTCAGAAGAGAGACAGAAAAGGGGGAAATGCCAAATTTCCCTGTTTGTCCCATTAGGTGCAATATCCACTCCCTGCTATTGCCAGTGGTGGGAGCAGCTGCATTTTTACTTTCAATGTATGATTTGTGAGTAAAGTGCCCTCCATTGTGGGCAAAAGGGCTGCTGGCTCAGGCACAATCATATGAATTCTTTCCTAAAATAACAGATAAGCACTGAGTTGTCAGACATTGTATTTGCAACAGCATCTCAGGCTTTGAAACAGAAAATGTCAGCTCTGCTCTGGGTTGGATAAAGAAATGAGCAGAGTCAATCCCGAGGGAGCTCCAGGTCCAGGCTGGTTATTCCATCAGTGGACATCAAGTGATGTCATAGATCCCATCTCCCCAGATCCCAAAATGGGTCACTGCCTTGTGGCTTGGAACTCTGCAGTTTTCTCATCATATTATCAATATGCATGGAAACTGGAGCCGCAGGCACTCAGGGCAGCCTTCCCCACTTCTTGCATAAATCCATCCAAAATATGACCTCAGCAAATGAGGTTGACTGCTGGGAACTGGATTCCTGGAATCAGCCCATGATCCCACAGCCATGTGTCTCCTGACTTCTTTGGGAGGTGAGTGGATTCTTTTCGGACTGTATCTCCATTTTACTGAGCCTGCTTTTGACCACATCCTTATTTCCTGGGTCAAAGTTTTGCCCTAGCACATGAAAATGTAGGTATTTCATTAACAGCTGGAAAAACTAAGCTCATCTGGTTTAATGGCTGATTAATTCAGTCTATTATCAGATCCTTTTCCTCCGCTAATTATTTTGCAAGTGTGAAATACTAATACAAAAAGAAGCAGAATTTTTTCCCTCAACCTCTGAATTAGCCTTTGATTATTTTTTCACAGGTTCATCTGTGATCTTTCTAAAATCCCCTCATTATCTCTTTGCTTTTACATACCTAGCACAGCAAACAAGGGAACAATGGATTGCACAAAAAAAAAGTAGCAAAAATTAGACAGTGCCCCATTTAATTACCAGAAAGTTCAGCCTTTGATATCCTACAGTGAGAGGTGACAAACATGATGGGATATCCCTTTTCCCCAGAGTTGCTTTAGGCTGATCATTCTTTGGTCAGTTGTCTTTAAAATTATGTATCTGTTGTTTAGATTCCTACTAATGCATTTAAATAAGTATCTCCATGAAACATCTGCATGAGTGTCATGATTGACAAATATTTGGGAATTCTGCAAGCCTTGCATCCCTGAGCCTCTGTTTGAGATCCCTCAGCCAAGGCACCTGCAGGGGGGGGAAAAAACCGCCCATGGGTTTAGTAATTTTGGAGCTGCAGACCCCTCTCCCTCTGGGGTTTTTGGGATGTCAGTGTTGGGATATGGGGAGTTCCCCAACAGGCAGCAAAACTCGGCTCCTAAAGGGCTTCCCATTGCTGAGGTTTAGGCAGTTTGTCCCTAAGCTCAGCCCAGCAGAAAAAAGGCATTTATGAGCCTGCGTGGGTATTTATTTGGGTTTTGGTGGCACAGGGAATGCCATCCCTGCAGACTCACCACATGGGATACCTTTGGATAAAACCCCCAGGTAACCCTTGTGGCTTCTTTCTGCCAGGCAGGACTGATTGGTGTTGCTGATCCTGGAGGTTTCAGTCTAAAATTAGCAACATTTTTCCATTAAAAAGCAGGTATTGACTTTTCCATATAAAAAATATTACAGGATTATAGCACATCTATGCATGTGCAAGAAGAAAATAGAACTAACCAAGCAACAGAAATGTTTTTATTCCCTGTTTTTCATGTTTAATAGTTGCTTTCAAGGACATATCTTACCAAAAAAAATCTAAATAGACAACAAAAAAGACGAAAATTTGCAGAATGATTAGATGTCACTGACAATAAGTGGGTGGCTGGGTCAGCAGATTCAGAGGCTGACATGGGCCAAAATTGCTGCATAATCTGCATATAGATTTATATTGGTCTTTCTCCAAGCAATGTGTTGTCACTGAGAAGAAATGTGACTTTTCTAATGGCTAACTGCTTCCTCAGAAAAGATTATTTGTCAAATCTGATCCTCAACACTTAGCAAAATGGAAAAACATGTTGTCCTTGCTTTGAAAATGTTAGATCTTCAGCAAGCCTGTGAGATTTATAAGGGATTCAAAGGCAATAAATCAGCACATCCTGAAATGCAGCCACATCAGAAGCTTCCCATTGGCCAGCAAGGGCAGCCAGGGCAGGGGGTGTCCATCTAGACATGGAAGGACACTCAGGGGAAAGGAAGGAATAACCCTGTAAAGTTCTAAACTCTCAGTGATAGTCACATGTGCAGCTTTTAGCCCTGTTCAAGGAATGTAAAATTTCCTTTGTGACTTGTCCAATCGGTTGTGTGTTTCCTGTGTGCCTGACAGCAGAAACCTCGGTGATGATGCTCCTGGCTCTGCTACAGCTGTTGGAAAGAGAAAATCATTCAATAAAGCTTTGTTTAGAATCAGGGGAAAATTCATTGAATGAAAAGGTTTATGAGGTGCTCACTGGAAAATGTGTTCACTTTGTTCACTTCCAAGAAAATCCAGCAGTGGTTTTTTTCCCTGGCATCTTCACAGGCAGTACTTTTAGCACAGGCTCATCCTCTGTCTCCTCCTTGTCACGTCCTGGGGTTGAGTGTGACATCCCATTTCTCTTCTGAAGGGGAACAGTCAGCTCTGAGAAACGAAAATATTTGTTTATGTTTGGGGTTTTTTTTTTAGGTTTTATCCCCTTTTTATTAAAATGAAACATGAGATATGTATAAATAAGCACAATCATACATACATGTCATTTATCCACCAGGAAAAACAAACTGAGTTTCTTGAAGGAAAAATCATAGAATCACAGAATCGCAGAATGGATTGGGTTGGAAAAGACCTCCCAGATCATCAAGTCCAACCCTTGGGCCAACTCCAGTCCCTTTACCAGATCATGGCACTCAGTGCCACGGCCAAGCTCAGGTTAAAAACCTCCAGGGATGGGGAATCCACCACCTTTAAATAAACCTTTACACCCTTCTACTTTTTTCCCCTTTTTCCTTGGGTTATGTGGAAGGTGCAGCACAATCATTAAGGAGATGACAGGAGGTGTGAATGACAAGGAGCTGCTGGAGAAGGTCCAGCAGAGGCCACAGAGATGATGAGGGGTCTGGAGCATCTCTGTGAGGAGAGGACACTGCAGGAGGTGGGAAATGCCAGCACATGCCGTGTGTTTGTGTGTCAGTGCTCTGCCCACAAACCCCACAATCGTGTTCCTGAGTGCATGCAGAGCCTTGCAAACAGATTAATAAATTTATTACAACCAAGCTTTATTTTTTCGAGTAGTGATTGTTCTGTGGAGCTGCAGCAGCTGCTCAGGCAGGAAGGGCTGTACCTCTTGAGGAAAGTGGAAACCACAATGTAGAATAATTATAACCTCTTGCAGTCCCACACTCTGCAGAAGGAGTTCTGACAGTAACATATCGTTCTTTTCTTCCCTGATTTGCATCCTGAAAAGCCTGGATTATTCCCTGGGATACAGCGACGTGCTGGGCTTTGGTTTTCACCTCTGTGTGTTGAGATATTTCCTACATTCTCCCCTCCAGCGAGAGGGGGGGATGTTCCCCTGAGAAACCATGCGCAGCTCAAGTCCTAATTCATGATAACTTATGGGAGGCCAGAGGTGGGGAGATAATGCTGTGGCCACAGTGGAGAAAGGAAAACTAAGAGAAACCACCTCTTTGTAATGCCATTATATGGCCCAGGTTCCCACATCCTGCTTCTCCCTGAGCATTCACTCAGGCAGGAGGAAAGGGTAAACAACACAACACTCCTCATGACTGGCTGAGGAATGTATAAATTTATCCTCTAGACACACCAAGCTTGAGCAGGGCCTTTTGAGACCTCCAACACATGCTACAGTAGTGTATAGAATGATTTGAACAGCACCAGCTCCGTGGCTGTTACTCCATTCCACACACATTCACTGCAGAGCTTGGGCAGGGGGGGATTACAGTGAAGAAAAAAAGCTGCAAAAATAAAAATTAAAAAAACCCAAACGAAACCAACCCAGCCTTTGGCCCAAAATGTAAAGGAGAATGTATATTATCTCCTAGGAGGATGTTTGCTATCTACAAGGGAGAATTCTGGCAAACAAGGGAAGGTCAGGGCCTGGATGTGCTGCAGGACCACTGTCCCTGCCCACACCAAAGCACTCCCATATCCCCCAGACAGCTGGAAAATGCAAGATGCTTGGATTCCTTTTGCTCCAGGAGTGTGGCTGAAGAGACTTGTTCACATTCCCAAGTTTCATTCAGCTGCTCTCCTGGATGTCCTGCAAAGCTCGTGGGAACACAGAGGCTCCCACTGCACTTCAGGGCTTTTTATGTGCCCGCAAAAAATCCATCTGTACCACATCAAAATCATTTTCATTTCCAGCAAACATAAATTGATGGCTTTTCAGAATTATAGTTCAGTTTTGGCTCAGCTACTTTACTGTTTATTGAAAGAATCTTACAATCAGCTTTTCTACAGGGTGAAAATGACTGCAGGGAGTGATGCCCCAGACATCCCTTCCAATTATATTGAACTCTGAGAGTCAATTGCTATGAGTCACTTCATTCTTCAATGACTGTTTTCATGGCTGTGATTTAAATTATGCCAAAGATTTTTAATTAAAGTCACCCTTGTCATGCAAATATTAAATTTGTATTGTATTTTTAGCCGTAAACCACTGTCTTGGTGCTCGGAAAAGGCTCTTTAAAATTCATAAGACTGTTTTAATACAAGGCTGACACAGTGTTGGTTGTGACATGAGGTGTCTGTCTGTCTGTCAGGCAGTCACTCTCTGGCTGGTGAGGCTCTAGAGTTGAAATTCTGGCTCAAACTCTTTCAGAACTGCAGAGGTTTTTGCCAGGCTTGTGTAGTTTCAGTAAAGAATGAAGAAAAATACCATTTTATAAAAGTGGAGCTGCAGGTGAAGTCACCTCTCTGCAGGAATAGCTGAAGTCTCTTCCTGAAGAAGAATTCTGATTCTGGCCTCAGCAAATAAATGCTTTAATAATAGAACTTTCAGGGACCAGAATCCAAAAAGGGAGTAGAAATAGCTTGATGCAGTCATATTTCTTGTCTTTTATTTTTTTTCCCTGGCACAGCACTGGAATACAGAAGTTGTAGAATATCTGTCTTTTGAGTTATGATTAGAGAAAGTCACCTGACCTGATCTGGTGTCGAGTGGGAAGCAGGATTAGATGGCCTCTAGAGGTCTCTTCCAGCCTGTGCTTCCTGAAATTCAATTATTTGAAAGTCATCTTCACAATATGTTATACTCTTGAGGATTCCCACATACAAAAAATCAGGATTTTTTCTTCTCTAGACCCTGAAGGAGGTCTCTCCTTACTATGTTTCCTTGGTTCCTGTTGTATAATCCTCCTCCTCCAAGTGGGACTGGGCTGTGCCTTGAGGAGAGGACAAAACACTGAATGTCAAAAGCCTTTGTTTTAGGACATTTAGGAATCATGGAATGATCTGGGTTGGAAGGTACCGTAAACTCATCCTGTTCCACCCCATGCCACGTGCAGGGACACCTTCCACCAGCCCAGGTTGCTCCAAGCCCCATCCAACCTGGCCTTGGACACTTCCAGGGATGGGGAAGATGAACTGCTGAAAGTGGTTACATTTCTAAGGACCTAAAGTACCAGATCTCACAAAAAAAGTTCCCTGCAACTGGATATTACCAAAGCCATTTCTTTTAATATGAATTCTCCTCTGTATAATAATATAATTGATCTTAGGCAGTTCCCTTCCCCCAAAATAGGGATTAATAAAACCTTATCTCTCCACCCAGTCACTGAGGTTTATAAAACTCAGAGAAAATCCTGTGTCAAACGTGGTTGAAAATGACCAGTGAAGTCTGTATTTTTAGGGGACAGTAATACTGTATGGATAGCAAAGTCTCAGAGCTCTGATTCCTCTAAGAATGGAGGCAGACAGCAAAGTCTTTCAAAGGAGGACACAGAAAGAGCAAGTGGTGAGTCCAGCTGGGAACTGCATCCCAACAGGCAGAATCTTTTCTCATGTCATCTTTTCCTCCTGCATCCAGAAAGCCCAGAGATAGTGTTTTAATAGCAGTGAGCAGCCCACACACAGTGCCCAGCTCAGGTCCAGCCTGGCACAGAGCTGTGCCTGGTCTGTCCTCTGGCACTGCCACCTGACCTACCTGAGATGAGGGGAAAGGGAAAGCATCACAGAATCACAGAAATCACAGAATCACAAATTATTCTGAGTTGGAAGGGACCCACAAGGTTCATCGAGTCCAACTCTTAAGTCAGTGTCCCACACAGGGGGTTGAACCCATGACCTTGGCATTATTGCAACCAAGTTTTAACCAGCTGAGCTGATCTCAGGTGTCCTGACCCCCAGCTGGTACCCACTGCTGTTTCCCCTCCCTTGGTATCGCTCTGCCCTTGCAGACAAGTGTTCATTGCAGGTCCCTCTCATGGTACACGATCCTCAGGAGCAGAGGGAACCCCAAACTCCTCCCTGGGAGGCAGGATCTGGAGGTGAGGAGCTGCCTTTGCTCCTCCTGCCCCTCCTCTCCAACTCAGTGTTTGCCCAGCCAGTGGGGCTGAACCCTGCTGAAGCTGCTGAGCTTCCCCAAGTGGTGATGGAGAACTGGTAGGAGAGAAAGGCTGTGCAGATTGCAGTGAGCAAATTAAAGCTGGGGTACAGATAATTGCATCTCAGTAGCCTTCCCTCCCTCATTTGCCATCCCCAAAGCTCTCCCTCAGGCCACAGGGGACTGACATCTGCTGTGCCTCGAACCACAACAGCTCTGACTTTGCTACACGCTCCAAGTGCTGCTGTTACCTCAAGTGCTCCCTTTTCTCCGTGTTCAGTGTCCCCCACCTGAAATTCCAACTGTAAACACTTTGGGCTAAAACAAACTCTTAGCTGAGCTTTCAGTGTGCACAGAAAAATGGGCAGTGGCATTTAGGCTGCTGTAAAACCAACACCAAGTAAACCTGAAGGCTCCTCAGCCCTTCTGTGGTCCCAGGAAAGCTCCTCCCAGAACACCCTGTGAGTCATTGCAGTTAATGCTGGTTTGGTACATCGTGTTTGATAAGTTCTGTGCGAGGCAAAAATGAAATCTGTGGCAAAACGGGGACATAAATCATTCATAAGGTGGTTACAAATGCATGTCATTTCAGCTGCTGCTTCTCCTTCTTGCTGAGACTTAATTTTTCTAACGATGGATGCGAAAGGCACCCCCCGAAGTGCTTAATAACATCCCACTGATTTTTCCTGTGGTGTGGCTGGTCTCACAGAGCCTGATTTTACATCACACTCACTCTGCCTGTGCTGAACACGATTATATATCAAACCAAGGGCTGAAGGAGATGGAATTAAAACCAAGCTGACAATCTGGATATGGCTTCTTAAAACAGTTAAATGGAGCAACAAAGGCAGTAAATGCCTAAGAGAGAACTTTGCTGCTTTTCATTTCCTTACAAAGATTGCTGATAAGGCCTTTTTTTGGAGGGGGGTGGGGGTTATAAATGAAAATATTCTTGCAGCTTTTGGCTGTGAAATAGCAGAGAAAGCCAAGATTTGAGATTTCACTTCAAAGATTCTTCTTTTTTGGGGTTGTTTTTTTTCCAGCCATATTTAATATTCTGTGCTTGTTTAAAGTGCATTTAAACACAGAGCATATGCAGACAAGCTTCCTAAAAATGGACCCTTTGTCTGGTCATAAAGAGAGAGTGCCTACAGAAACGTGTGGCCACACACAGCAGGGGAGGAGAGCCATTTGCAAGCTCTACCCCAGAAATGTTGCTTTAGCTTAAGAAATCTGGTCCTCCCTTTGCTCTGGGGCATCATCCTGACCTTGCTGCCCACTGGTACCTTTCTCAGCTGTTCAGGTGCCCTTTGAGACAAGCACATGGAATGCACTGTGAAAATATGCTGTTATCTCCAGAGGTGCTTTGGGAAACAGAAAACCTGCAACAACGTTGGGTTTCTTAACATCTCCCAGCAAGCCAGAGATTGCCAGGATAAAACCAGTGGCACCCTTTGGTCTAATCAAAGGTTAATTGAGTCTGCACTGTCAGGCTGAAGGAAACAGAGCGGGATTTTAGAGAGCAGCATCAAAGAAACACCATGTAGTAATTTGCAGAGGCTGTCAGCTGCTTGCCAGAAGTGTGCTGAGCTCTTTTTAAAACAAGCTTTTCTTATTAATAATGCTTCTGGTCTCTCTAATTATCTGCTCATTGTTCTATAAAAGACTAAGGACTTTTTGAGCATTCTAACTAAGAAATCAGGACACGCTGGGCATATTGCAATATAATAATATATAAGCTGGCCCCAGCAGTGTTTGCAACAGCTGGTGTGTCCCTCTAGGCCAGCCTAGACCCCATCTGCCTCTCCAGACAGAGAACACGATCCTTCACTTCCTCTCTTCTTTATGCAGCTCACAGCATCTTCTGAGCAGCCAGTCAGCTGGTTTATTCCTCTGCCTCTTTCCCACCTCTGTTCTCCCAGTAACAGTGGGGATAACATGACAGATATTTCAAATAAATGAGTGCTCTTAGTTTTCAACAAAAAACATAAAGGCAAGAGAAGCTTTTCTTTTCAGAGAAAGGCAAAAGGAGCATTCCAGGTACTCTTGTCTTGCCATGTGCCTCTGGAAAGCAGAGGGAATTAGAGTTTTAGCAGTTTATACTTGAAGGACACCTATGCTCCAACAGGAATTGTTCCTGTGTCTCACAAATCCCAGCCACCTCTCCTTGGCTGGAACTCACAGTTTAGCAGATAATTCACGTGGCACTGGTGACCATTTCACTCAGCTGAGAATCCTGTGCCTTCCACCAGCCTCTGAACTGCAGCTCTTGCAGGGATCAGTGAAAAGATATTGATTTCAAAGCCTGTCAGGACTGTTTGCCTCAATTGTGGTATAATACATCCCTCCAGTGTGGGTTAAGGTGGCCTTTTGAAGATGAGTATCAAACGTTTGTTTTCAGAGGTTGCAGTGTTTGCTTTCACAGGCACTCCCAGAGTTCTCACTGCTGATGTTTTCTGGGCAGGGCACACTCAGAGAAGGCAAGTATTGCTGGCTGTACATCCAAACATTTCAAAGATGCTCAACTTGGAGCACCTTCAGGAAGACTGTTATCAGAGAATCACAGAATAGTTGGAGTTGGAAGGGACCTCTGCCAAGGCAGTGTCAGCTCGAGAAGGTGACACAGGAATGTGTCCAAGTGGGTTTGAAATATCTCCAGACAGGGAGACCCCACAACCTCCCTGGGCAGCTGTTCCAGGCTCTGCCAACTCCATGGAAAGAAATTCTGCCTTAGAGTGAGATGCAACTTGTTGTGTTTCAGTTTATGGCCATTGCTCCTTGTGCTGTCACTGTCACCACTGAACAGACTCTGGCACCATCCTCTGACACCCCTTGGAGATACTTGTATGGATTGATGGATCCCCTCTCAGCCCTCCCTTCTCCACTCTAAACAACTCCTTGCTTGCAAGACTGACTTTGTGAAGCTCTTGATGATCATTTATGCTTTTGGAGTAGTAATTTGAATTTTATCTCTGATGGGGTTATGGCAATAAGTCAAACTCATTCCAAAACAGAAATCCATCTATGTGGTTACTAGTTTCTCGTTCCCAAAGTCTTCCTCTCTTTGTGATTTTATTTGAAATGCCTCCAGTTGGGGGACAATTTCTATCAAATGTACTTCATACAAATTGAATATAACCAGTAATTTGCTCCTGGCATTTTTTTCAGATGGAATTGACAGCATTCCCTTCATCATTTCTCTCACTTTGCCACCCCATACTGTTTTATTCCAGCACCTCCTACATCAAATCAACAGTAGTAATGAAATTATTCACACATTTATGTCCAAATCAGAGTTTGCCAATGACCCTCTTTGGTTTCTCCTCTGGCCATTGGGCAAATGTAACTCACACAATGGTCAACCACAGGAAATATAAGATTGGATCATTGTCTGCAGCAGTTATTAATTTTTAGGATCTAGAAACCAAGGCCTCTTGTTGCTTTGATGACCCAGGCACAGTGCAAGGATACACAGCACAATTCACTAATAATTGTCATTATCTATCTGCTGCGAATAAAAAGGTCTTTGATTTTTGGCAGAGCTCTGTTATTTCATCTACTGCACTTACAGATGCATTTGCTGAGAATCAGACTGTGATTTTAGCAGAATTTGCTTCCAAATTTATTTTTACTCTTCTTCATTGATTTTGTACATAATATCACTACATAATAATAAATACATACAGTAACTACAAGTTAACACCAAAACAATCCTCAACAATTTCTGTTTAACTCCTTTACCCCGTCCCCAGCAGGAGTTGTTGGCACCCTTTGGATGACACAATTCAGGCAGTGTGTGCTTTGGGTGCTTTGGATGTTGACAGAAAGATTACATGGCTTTTCCTCTGACCTTGACCAAAAAGGTGTGTGTTACCAGCTGTCCTTCAGCAGGGAAAGGTGAGGAGTGTGTGGGCTGGGATTTGGAGACAGTCATTCTAAAAGACACCATTTCACCTCCTCGCTTCACCCAAGGAGAAATGTTGAAATTTGTGCCAGTCCTGCTGCTGATCTGAATGTGACCAGGTTTAAATGGACCCAATAAATGCCATTCCTGTGGCAGAAAATTGCTTTTTGTGGAGGCTTGGGCCCCTCTCCTCTCCCCCTCACCAAAGATGGCTCCAAACACCAGTGGCAGGGCACAGTGGTAAAGCTCAGGCACCACCCTGAGTGTTTCAGGTGGGGTTTCAGGTGTCCATCCCACACAAGTGCACAGCAAACCCCTTCTTTGAAAGTAGGATGTATTTCCAAGCCCTGCCCATTGTCCTTCCACAGCTGCCATATCCCATTGGATGTGCCATAACCCCTTGGATGCAGCACATACCCACTTCAGAGAGCCACATACGATCCTGTGCAGGAAACCCACTCCTGACCTTCCTTCATGTTATCTTAGTTATCCCTAAGTTTCTTTTATCAGGTTTTCCAAAATCTGCTCTACATACTCACTGAGGTAACGATGAATGATGCAATAGGAGATTTCCAAAGGGAAATGTGGGAAACGATCAGTTCAGGTCCATTCACAAAGGCCAATTAGAATAAGAAAAGCAGCTTTTTTATGAGGACCAGCGACAAGGGGCTGACATGCTGTCTCACTCCCACTGCCCCCATGAGGGAGAACATTACCCCTCTGTGTTTCCCTTGGAAATACAAAGAGTTCGACAAAGCCAAATGTATTTTACCAGAGGATGTATTTCCCTGTGTTTTATGCCTCCCTAATTACAGCTGAGGAGCTGGAGACAAACACAAGAGTCAATGCAGTGCAGCTGGTGTTTGTCCTGTCAGGAACAGCCAATTTCCTCTCTGGTTTTGCTCCACAGGTGCCTTCCCTGCCCCTATTGTTGTAATAACACTGCTCCTGTCCCTAAATGTGGGGAATCACATACTTTAATTGGGATGTTCAGAAAGATGCATAAAAGCAGACATGCCATCTACTCTCCAGATCCAAGGGTTCTTCTCACAGTGCAGATTTTTCCATGCATCCTACAGGCAAAATAATTATTTCTGGCTTTCCCCTGCACTGTGGAGCGTGTGCTCTTTGCCAGGTGAATATTGCATCTCACCTCAAGGTGGATTCATTCCATCAGTGCTGCCTGTGTATCACTTGCAAAGCACTTAGGTATCCTTCAGGGTGCAATCTGCTGCTTTCTGCTTTATTTCATATTGTGTCCTTGCCTAGGTCCTTGGAAGTTTTCTTTATTACTTGGCATATGTTGGTTGGGTTTTGTTTTTTCCCCATAATCAGTTTAAATGCAACGTGTCCCTTGTCCAAGTTAATTACATGGTTGGGTTAATGACTCGTTGCTTCAGGCACTTGAGTGGGGAACTTAGCCAGTCACTAACACGTTGGCTATTTTGTTGCCTCCAACCTGAAGTTTCCATCCAAAACCTCGACTCCAAAGTGGTTATTTCATCAGAGTCAGGTGAAGGTAGAACATCCAGTCAAAGATCTTTTCTTATGCAGAACTGGTGCTGAATTCAGAAGTTACTGGATGAGGTGTTTGGCAAATTAGGAGTCAAGGGAATGGAATTAATCTCATTGTGACAGAGGGCTGAGTTCAGTCTGTCTGGGATGGCAGTGCTGGCTGGAGAGCAGGGAGTGAGAGCACTGAAAAAAGGCAGTTACAAAACCTCTGTGGAATAGTCCCCATAAAACTACATCAGAACACATTTTGGAGTGTGGAAAAACCCCCACGTGACTGAGAAACCATCAAACCCCCACCCAGCTTGAGCCAGAATACTCAGAAGAAAGAGAGCAGGAGTTTTTGAAGCAGTGGTCTGTGGGGAACGGTTTCTGGGAGACAGATGCCCATCCATTGCTGCTTCATCCTTCAGCACGTTGGAAAACCCCCTTCTCCTAAAAAAAAAGAAAAAAAAAATGCATTTTTTCCTTTGAGCACAAGGACAGAGGGAGAAGTGAAAGGCTGATGTGCAAATTCCATCACGGTGCTAATTATCCAGTTCTTCTTATTAGCTGATGTTCAAGACTACTCAGTGTCAGAATTGAGGCAGTTCTAGAGAAATGAAGTATTTCATAGAATCATAGAATGGATTGGGTTGGAAAAGACCTCCAAGATCATCAAGTCCAACCCTTGGGCCAACTCCAGTCCCTTTACCAGATCATGGCACTCAGTGCCACGGCCAAGCTCAGCTGAAAAACCTCCAGGGATGGGGAATCCACCCCCTCTCTGGGCAGCCCATTCCAATGCCTCAGCACTCTCTCTGCAAAGAAGTTTTTCCTGATATCCAACTTAAATTTCCCCTGTTAGAGCTTTGTTTGGGGCAGCTCCACTCCCCTTCACAGGTGAGGCAGTTTGTGCAAGCCTGAAAGCATCTCTGTTTATCCAGAGAATCCCAAAGGCAAGGTTTGTTTGCTTTGTTTGGGCAGACAAGAGGAACTGGCTCTCTCATATTTTATTCATGAAAGTATGTCCTGTGAGCGCAGCCTCCAAGAGGTATTGGAGGCAAAAATATCACCAACAATGATGCCTAAAAAGACTCTTTGCTCGTGTATCACATGGGCACACAAATTAAATTAGC
The DNA here is from genome assembly GCA_013396695.1 of Sakesphorus luctuosus. Classification (NCBI taxonomy): domain Eukaryota; kingdom Metazoa; phylum Chordata; class Aves; order Passeriformes; family Thamnophilidae; genus Sakesphorus; species Sakesphorus luctuosus. The sequence continues at coordinate 276,476 of VWZD01013280.1, forward strand.
ACTGTCAATGTGTGCCCACTCCATAATTGTGGCCCGGGTTGGAATGCTGCTGGAGCAATTATCTCCTGGTTGAGAATTGCAAATCAGGGGTTGGTTTTAATTAGGAAAGTAGGACATCTCCTCTCCACCAAAGGCAGTGGCACAGGTCTGTGGCATGGCTGACAAATCACTGGCGGGTTGGCAGAATGGAGCCAATTAGCCTCTCTTGACATGCAGCCTCCAAAGGATGCTCCAGCTAAGCAGTGCTTCCCTTTGTTCAGTCCCAGCAGGTGGACTTGGTGGCAGAGCTGCCAATTAGAGCAAAGTTTCTTTATTTTTGTGTGTGTAGCTTTGTCTTTGCAGCTACATGCCACCCTTCCGTTCACCTGCAGAAATGACTGCAGACAATGCAAAGCAGTTATTCAATTGGTGATATACTGCTTTTATTTAATCATCTCAGCCCTGAAATGTTTAGGTTTCAGGGCAGGGTGATCACTGAACTCCAAGCAGATGCACCAAGACAAGTCATCTGTTCATCTTTCCTGGAGCAAATCCATGTTGAGTCCCACAGTGCCACAGTCTGGGTGTAGGAATTGGTGTGAGGTGTGGTTTGACATCCACCACCCTTCACCAGAGTCCCACATCACCACTGCCCTGGGAGGGACAAAACAGGGATCAAAGGAGGCTCAGACTCAGGTTCTCAAGAGGGAAATCCCCATCCCTGACCCTCAGGGACAAGCTGGCTCTGCCCCTGTTCCTGACTCAGCAGCAAGCAAGGCTCTCTCCTCATACCTGACTCTCTGGCAGGTTCCTGCTCCGTGGAAGAACAAACCCCCAGTCCATTCCAGTTCTTCAGGTTTCAGAAAAGGTGCCAAACCGGTTAAGGAAGCCCAGACAGGCATGTACATTGCCATCCTGGCCCCAAAGGCACCGACCTGTGGCAGACTGAGCCCCCAAGTGTCACTGGTGCCTTTGAAAATCTTTCCCAAACCCCTTTTATTCATGAGTTTGGCTCTCCACATCATTTTGGCACAACTGAAAACTTGACTCGAGATCTTATACTGACAAATTGCTGTTTCACAACCAATATTATGTATTTTTATGTCCACACACTGGAAAGGGAAAGCCAGTTTTTCACAAAGTAAGCTGAGTGCCAAGCCATGGGTGACATCCTGCTTCCCACCCAAGCTTAAGTAATCTGATGTGACTGAAGATTTATTTATTTCATGCCACCATTCACATTGTTTGTGTACACAAAACAGCTCCCAGAGAAAACAGAGCCCTGGATTTTGCAGGAACCAAGTGGCTTTTGAAGGTCACTAAGGCAGAAGTGTTTGGGGTTTTTTATTTTTCATTTTCATTGCATTGTTAACATGTCCCTGGACACGAGTTTCAGCCAAACACTTTCACGGAGAATTAAACTCTGCTAGAAACCAGCCAGTGACTCTCCTGCCGTGCACATGCAGAACACAGGGAGATGCAGCTGAGGAAATGGGAGAACTTCAGATGTCTCCTCAGCTCTAAAAATAGCATCATTAACAGGGTCTATAACATGAAACAGCATCAAGTGCAGCCACCATTTCTCCCGAGGTTAATCCAGGCCCTTCTACCTTCTTCATGCTTCCCAAATATTTCACCTTTCGCTATCAGAACTTGAACAGTTTATGTTCCCAGGGGAAATTAGTTTAAAATAGGGCTTTGACTAAGAGTTTCTGTTCCCAAAGCTCAGCTGCTCGTTGCACAGGCAGCAGGGAAGGGCTTCCCAGAGCAGGTCTCAGACTAATGATACGGCATCTCATCTGAATGAGCAGCCCAGAGAAATTCTCCTGACAGGCCCAAGCAGGTCCAAGGAGCAGCCCCAAGGGAAATAACTTTTCCTCCCTTTCTCTCTGCAGGCAGCAGAGCAGCTGCAGAGTTAGTCTGCCATGAAGTCTTGTTCAGCTCCACAGCAACTTCAGAATGAACCAATATTAAAGCTCCTGTTCTCTTGGTTACACGGGAGCGATGTCAGACAACAAAAATCCAGCGAACCCTGCGGAAAATCAACAAAAAGATCAAGAACTGATCAAAGGACCTTGGTTCAGATATTCATGGATTGTTTATGCCAGAGATCATATACATGACCTACAGGAATTAAAACTCAGAAGAACTGTAAATTCCTTTAAGGAAGGGAATAAGTATTTTTATTATAGTTATGTGCCTATATGCAAATACATATGAATATATATACATATATATATGAATTTATTATGCCAGCTATTAGGATTTAGTTGAAAGTCTTTCTGTGTTTGATGTTCTTAAAATCCTTTGAGCCAATGGATTATGGGAGAAGCCAAACTTTTGAAGTTCTTCCTAACTTAAAACATGACTCCAGCTTTTATGATTTAATGCAAAATTCATGCAGAAGAACCTAAGGACTTTGAGATCCAGAACACACACAAAAAGCCTAAGTCAGTCATTTTGTTTTAAAATAGGATTTTAAGCCAATTTGAGCAATTTCATGGCAGTGGCAAATAGTTCCACACATTTTGCTGTCAGCAAGTTTGTATGAGGTCCCAGGCTCTGATTCCCAGACTTCACAAACTCTTGTATTTAGTGGTAGCAGCATTCCTGTTTCTTTCATTCAATTTGATGTCAGAACTTCCAAAGTGAGCACTCAGTGGACACACTGCTCTCCATCTCTCTGGTACTGAGGGTCCAGAGGAAAGACTTTGAGGTTCCCTCACCTGCAACCTGTAGTCACCCCAGAGCAGATGACTTCTGTGTCCTCTCCCAGTGAACAGTGATGAACATGTTTTTACTCCCTGTTGATGTTTATTTAACTTCTTTACCAGTACAAGTTTGCATAAATGTCAGGTGGTTTGCAGTGACTTGAGCACATACAGGTGCAGTTCTCAGGGGCTCAGGGTGATGAAATCTGGGTTGTTCAGACTCTCCCAGCCCTCCACCCTTCTCTTGTGCTCGTGTTCATGTGGATTAAACACAGGGTGAGCCTCCTCAGACAGCTGATCTGGCTGAAAACTCATTCTTCCTGGTTTTTTAGTGGATTAACTTCAGCATCAGCTCTCAGCTCAGTGACCTCCCTGAACTGGCTCTGTGACCACACAAGAGCTTTGGGTGGCACCTTGCCCTGTGGCTGATTTATCACAGCATGGATTGGGTGGGAAGGGAAGCCAAAGCCCACCCAGTGCCACCCCCTGCCATGGGGACACTTCCCACTATCCCAGGATGCTCCAACCTGGCCTTGGTCACTCCCAGGGATGGGGCAGCCACAGCTGCTCTGGGCACCCTGTGCCAGAGCCTGCCCACCCTCCCAGCCAGCAATTCCTTCCCACCTATTCCTGCTGTCTGTCAGTTTGAAGCCATTCCCCTTGTTCTGTCCCTCCAGGCCCTCGTAAATAGTCTCTCTCCATCTTTCTTGTAGCTCCTTTCAGGAGCCATAAATAAATGGATTTGTTTGCATTCCCCTTGCCCTACTTGAGTTATGATTCTGTTTAAGGCAGCTGTGTGGAAACCAAATGTTTTCCATCCTGGGAAACAAGGCAAAAGGACACTTTATGAATGTCTGTATCTTCCCTTCGTATAGTTTGGATCATCCAGAGCATAGAAGAGTGAATCCTATTGCAGCTGCAGGAGCCAAATGGCAGCTGGCATCCCAGGGGCCAGGAAAACCCAAACCATCTTCCTGCAGGCAGTGACATTAAACAGATGTTTTAGGATTCCCCAGCTCTCCCACAGCAAGTGTGCTCTGTGGGGCTGCAGGGGGACACACCACCTCTGATCCTGGGAAAACAAAACCTGGGCAATCTCTCTGGAAAGACAGGGAGATTCTGGAAGGGAAATCACATGGTGAGGGGGAAATAAATGTGAAGAGAGCTGGGGAAAATGCCAGCAGCAGGACTCAGAAGCCAAAGTGTACAGAACACCCCGGGTTGTCTGAATCTTTCAATGACAGACATGTAGCAGGAGGTTTGTGCTGTCTGGAGCTATTTAGTGTAGAGCCATAGGGCATAAACTCTGCCCTAAATATTCCTTTATCCTGGCAGGATGAATTCCCACCACTAAGGTTATTCAATAGTTGTTTCAGAGGGGCTGCCTTGGGTCGTGACACGCACTGGTGGTCACGGCTCTGAGATTAAACAAACTGAATTGCTGAGAGCAAGGTGTGTTTTTAGCACAACAGAGAGTCCTGTCCCACATGTGGCACAACTGTGCTGGTGTGCTGGGGTTTATTTCTCCAGCAGTGCTGCTGCCATGGCCTCTTAATGTGCAGGGACAGAGTGAACTCTCAGCCATGTCCGTGGGGCTTCCAGTACAGGTGGAGCCAAATGCTTGTCAAATATTAGCAAAATGCATTTGGAGGGAGAAAACAGCCTGAGGAACAGGTTGTCCTGAACACGTCTCTGTGCAGGGCACAAACCAGACAGGAGTGCATTTAATGTGATTCTGTGCCTGTCTGCTTGGATCATTCCCACGACCACCCCGCACATTGTTATCTTTTCACAGAGTTCAGGATTTACTTCCCTGAATTCATCCAATTCCAGCACATTTATGCCCGTTTCTCTCACAGCTCTCCACAGGCACTGGCACAGAACCAGCCTGGCCAGTGTCACATTTCCCTGCTGTAATAAAATCTGATTTTCTCTTTGGCATTCTGTAGTGAAAGACAAGCAAAACTTACACTTTCAAAGCACAGAGAACGATCACTATCGTGAAATTATCATTAAAATGTTAAAAAGTTCTTCTGCTCCAAGAAAACTACAACCTGCTAATTTACATATTAATAGCACAAATTGTGCTCAGGAAGATAAAAAACCCAATCTTTGGCCAGATGCAGAGAATTAATTACAGCAAGAGAAAGGATCCTGTGAAATACACAGAAGAATCTCTGAATACTCTGTAAGAATATTGTTGCCAGTCAAGTTTGAGTGCGTGGCATAACTGGATTTAACTGATGTCTGTGGCAAAGGAGGAACGAAGGAGCAGGAATATTAACAGAAATCCTTAGTTACTGGAAAGAGTTCCCAGTCCTGAAGACTGGAGGAGAGTCAGTGCTGCTTTTTCCAGAATATTGCAAGCCAGGTGGCACTTCTGCATGATCAGCTACACCTGAGGAATAGGTAATTGAGGCAGGAGTCGTGAAACATCCCTTTATCTCTCCATCTCTGCTCTTAAACAGTTGCTTCATCACTGCATTATTTAACAAGAAACCCGTGTGGCTGTGAACACACTCCCACTCTTTTTAGTTTATTAGAATTCTTTGAGCTAACACAGATGTCAGAGGAAGACAGTCCTTTATGGTTTATTCCAGCCTTTCAAAACCACCCTGAGGAAGCTCCTGGTATAGGTATTTATGTCATTCCTTTGCATAGACTACCAGGAGCTCCACCAGGAGCTGGCAGCTGGTCAAGATGTAAAATACAGAGTGATGATGAAGACTTTGCTCAGTGACAGTCCCCTGAGAAACATGAAGTCTCTGTGCAGCACCCACAAGTGTTATTGGAGTGTATTGACTTCACTGACTTTTGAATGAGGTCCTACAGCCATCAGTGATTTGCATAAATATATGTTTAAACCCCAGGAATGCTTCTCTATATTTTAAATTAATCCAAATAATTTTGCTGCCACTCAATTCCCTCTGTCCCATCAGCTTCCCAGCCACCCCCGGAACCTTTGGTAGGTCCTATTGCCTGACCTCCTTGTGGAAATAGTTGTCTCTTCCCACACCTTTGTTTCTGCACTGTTTGTTCTTCCTCATTCCCCATCATGAGCGTGGCCAAGGGCTCTGACCTCAGAGCTGAGCACCAGCTGTTTCCCATCCTCATTCCCTGCATGGCACACAAATCTCAAGCTTCCCTGGGCTGATGGAGCTGACAGGGTGCTCAGGAGGAATCTGGCCCTGGCACTACTCACCCTGGCACACCTCCAAGCTGCTGATACCCCCCAAAATCCCCTGGCTGTCAGTTCAGGCAGGCAGGCAGCAAAGGCAGGTGTGTGCTCCTGTGCATTGCACAACCAGGGCCTTAAAATCACCTCCATCTCCAAAACCCAAATTGCATCTTCCTGTTCTCATGGAAAACCCAGGAATTACACACAGAGAATGATTTAAAGACACAAAGCCAGGACTAAGCACTGATTTAGGGTTGGGACTAAGCACTGATTTAGGGTTGGGACCATTTTCCATTACAGGCCCTTCCCATCCAGCTGCTTGTGGGATTTCTGGAGTCTGGCTGCTGTTCCCCAGAAAAAGCTCTTCACTTCCTAGCATTTCAAAAGCAAGTGCTGCCATTCCTATGACAGTGCTCCAAATGCCACTCCAGGTGTTCTGCTGTGCCCTCACCACCCCCCAGCTTCCCTCTGCTTAGTCAGTATCCCTCCAGAATAGGTTTTTCCTTACCATAATTATTGCCTCTATTCCCATCCCATATCCTACCTTCAAACTCTGCTTTTATTTTTGATATGGATCTCACTAAAGTCTAGGGCATCCTCCAATACTTCTGTTAGAAGAAGATTTGCAGAAATAAATTGTTCTGTGCAGCTCATCTGGCACAAAATAAAAGTGCAGAGTAATCTTGGGTTTCCTGAATAAACAGTCTCCTTGGGAATTTGAAGGAACTGAGATTTATGGTCTGACAACAGACAGACAAGATGTATTAAACATCAGTGCGAACAGTAAACATAAAAAGAAACATTTAAATGTATAAATGAAACATGGGTGTAGGGTTTTAACTAGAAAAGGGGCAGGAAATAATATCTATTTTACCAAGTATATTGATAGGAGAATTTTGTTTTCAATCATTACTAAGACTGATTGATTGATTGATTGATTGATTTATTCCTCAATACACTTCCTGTGACTGGCAATTGCATTATGGCTACTGCTAAATGTGCTTCTGGAAAAAAATAAATAGCAATTTGAATTCATTCAGCTAAACATGTGAGCCCTTTTCTTGTAATTAGCTGGAAAAATAAAACAACTATATCCTACTAAAATTTAATGGTTATCTGTTAGAAAGGGTAAGAGCTTTTCATAGTTTGACTGTTATGGAGAATGTTATGAATATTTAAAAGAGATTGGCTTTTCTGCCCTTCCCCTGGGCCATCTTACTTTTTCCTTTAATTAAAGATCAATTAATCTCTTTGCACAGAACTGGAGGGGAAACTAAACATTGTAGAGCAGCATGAACTCGGGATTTCAGTGATTCCAGGACTTTATTACCCAGCCTGTAGCCCAAGTGCAGTTGTCAATTCCTTGGATGGTGCTATTGGGTCATCAAATCATTGGCTTTATGACTTTCATCAAGATGTGATTTTTAATTCACCTGCAGGGATCACATCCAATAAAACAAACCCTTGGCCATTTCTATTTCTGTATTTCCCTCTCTTAAGATGGAATATTAGTACTAATTTTTGAAGTGCTATTGCAAAGGAAGCTGCACAGTCAAAACCATGACATTATTCCCACCTATTTATTATCACTGTTTATTCTCATTATTCTCATTATTCTCATTCTCACATTATTATCACTGTTTTATTCTCTTGATGCCAGCTGGTGACTTTTTATGCAAACAGTTGCGTGTAAAATGGAAGTTTAATAATAAATATACTGACATAAGATTTAAAATGTTATAGGAAGATTTAAAAAAAATCTAGATGTGAGAGTTTTATGTCTTGTTATTGGAAAGACTTCTACAGTTCTCTGGCATTAAAACCAGAACCTATTCTTGTGAAATCACTTAGAAAAGGAAAAGGTGCAGCAATAACCATAACTAATCCAGATCCTGTGGAAAAGGTTATTTTTTCACAGAATCACAGAATATTCTGAGTTGGCAGGGACCCATTAGGGTCATCAAAGTCCAGCTGGCTTTTGTTGCCAGCTGATCTGGAGGCTGAAGTTAACTAAGATTATTCTCACAGAAGTTCTTGGAACTACATTTTCTACCCCATAAATAAGGTAGGAAAACATGGCAGCACCAAAGCTCCCTAAACCCACATTTTCAGCTCTCCTTCTCAGGAAAATTAGAGTCCTGCAGCTCTTCTGTCTGTCTGTCTGTCTGTCTGTCCACCTCCCTCAGTAACTCCAGTGCCTGTCAGCCCATTTCAATCCTGTTTGACACAGGGGGGGCAAAGCCTCAAAGATAAATTAGTAAAAACGCATTTGAGGGAAAATGTTAAAAAGAAATGAAAAATAAATAAAATAAAATAAAAATAAAACAAAATAAAATGCTGCTCTGGAGGGAGAGAAGTGGTCTGGGCAGCTCATACTGCCCTGCAGAGCAAGTGGCCCTACAGGCAAGAGAAAGACAACCTGGATAAAACTCCCCTGCTGACAGGACAACATAATTTTAAAAATCCCAGAGTGTATCTCAAAGGGAGGGGTGGATTTGCAGTCATTAATTAGGGAATTAAACACACAGTGAGTAAACTGCACTGGATTATGTGCTTCTAATCTTTGAGAAATCTCCATGTTTATCAACACTTGGTCTGCCAATGATAGAACAGATTGTGTAATCTGGGAACAGTTTCAAATGCTGGCAAGTTATTTCAGTGTCCATGGGCATGGTGTCTCTGGCACCAGGGGCACACATGAGGAGTCGAGGGGATTGTTCCAGAAATGCCAAAGGAGAAAGAACAGCCAACACTGAATTTCAGCAGGGACTTGCTGGGGGTCATCCATCCCTACAGGAAACTCTGAGCCACTGAGCAAACCCCTCCAGGACTGCTGAGAGCTGACCCTGAATAACTATAACTGATGCTGATGTGTCTGAAGCTTAAAAAATCTGTTTGTCAGATTAAAAAGATCTGTTTGTCGTAACAACAGCCTTTCCTTTCCATTGGCTTCAAGAAACTTTGAATAAACTTCAAGAAAGTTTCACCCTCACTCCTAAGTCACAACTTGAGCATCTGACTCCCAGGTGTCCCATCCCTGGGGCTTTATTTCACCCTCCAAGGTCTTAAGGGTGTTTTGGCTCCCCATGTGTCATGGCAATGGTTTGAAGTGACAGGCTGGTACCAGGTGAGCCCCGGATTTATGAGCAGGGCATTACATGGCAGTGCTCAGTCTCTCTTTAGGGAAATTTGTCACGAGCACCACTCAAAGTGAGATTCCCACATAATTAGCCCTTGGCAGTGGAGTGTTCCCAAACTGTGGGGTGCCAAACAGCCCTTTGGGTGTCCCACAAACCAGGGGGTGGGTTTGGTGAGCCCAGGGAGAGGAAGGCACTGCTGTTCTGCTCAGAGACAGCTCAGGGCTTTCTGTCCCTGTGTTAACCAGCCCTTCACCACCTTGCACACATCCCTTGGAGTCACTTACCCCACGAATTCCATTCCCTGGCAATCTCTTGGACAATCACTGCATTTTCCTGCTTGCACAGAAGTCACAGAATCATAGAATGGATTGGGTTGGAAAAGACCTCCAAGATCATCAAGTCCAACCCTTGGGCCAACTCCAGTCCCTTTACCACATCATGGCACTCAGTGCCACGGCCAAGCTCAGCTGAAAAACCTCCAGGGATGGGGAATCCACCCCCTCTCTGGGCAGCCCCTTCCAATCCCTGATTACTCTCTCTGGAAAGATTTTTTTTCTGCTCTCCAACTTCAATTTCCCCTGGCAGAGCTTGAGCCCCCCATGCCCCCTTGTCCTATTGCTGAGTGCCTGGGAGAAGAGACCAACCCCCACCTGGCCAGAACTTCCCTTCATGGCAGTTCCAGACAGTGCTGAGGTCACCTCTGAGCCTCCTCTTCTCCAGGCTAAACACCCCCAGCTCCCTCAGCCTCTCTCCACAGCACTTGTGCTCCACTTCCTTCACCAGCCTCGTTGCTCTTCTCCAGTCGACCAGGGAAGTAGAGGGAAGTGCTGTTGGAGACAAGACCCATCCTAGAGCAGCAGCACAGACATCTGGAAAGCTGCTGAGGCAGAGGGACAGGGTGTGCCAGGCTGTGGCGTGGCCATGGTGTGAGCTGGTCACCTCAACAATCAGAGCTCTGCCCCAGTCCCAACCACTGCTCCCAGCCTGGCCAGCTGTGGCACCTCAGCCAGGCTGTTTTGGACAGGAAATGTCAGGACAACTCCCCAAGATTTCTGAAGCCTCTTGGAAACACAGAACCATTTAGATTGGAAAAGACCTCCAAGTTTAAGTCCAACTTTTGACCCATCACCACCTTGTCAAGCAGAGCAGAGCACTGAGTGCCACAGCCAGTGGTTTGGGATGTCCCAGTGAGAGAGACCAGGACTCAAACTCACCTATGACATTTGGCCTTGCAAAAAATTACTTAGCTAACAATCTACTTTTCTTTGGCATGTGGATTTATGTTGCCAATTTTGCTGAACTCTGACTGAACATGAGGAGATGTTTGGTGGGGTCTGGAGATTTGCCTTCTATCCCTCAGCACCATCTGGCACAGCAGTGGAAACTCTGAATAAATAGACATTATCATTCTGTCACTCACTCATCCATCGGGCAGAAGCTGCAACACTAATGGACTCATCATCTTTGCCATTTGCCAATCAGGCTCTGAGACAAAACCCACAGATTAAGGTCCAGAGCAGAATTGGGCAACAGAATTAATGTATTATTCAGGGAACAGAACTGGATGGGCTTGTGGTTTCTATTTTAGAAGCATGTTTTTTGCACAAAGGTGTTGGATTTGCCAGCTAAATTGCTGTGAGCTCTTTTTTTTGCTGTTGTTTAAACGAAGAGAAATATTTCAATTAAAAAAATAGGAATGCTGAAGGGAGCTGAATGATACATCCACCTCTAGTGATTGATCCACAGACAGTCCTTGAACTGGCTGGCAATAGAAAGTAAAAGCACAGTAAAGTTTACTTTTCTATACTGCCTCAGAATTTCAGGTGATGACACATTCATGGGAGAAGCCAAATGAGTAGGTTAAAAAAAAAAAAAAGCCTAATGGTAAAATTAGCTCCCTCTTTCACTTTTAAAGGGCTGGAAGTGTAGGGCTGAGAACCTCAGGTAACCATTTGCGTTCTGCTTTTGTTCTGGTGCAGACGAGTTCCATGTGGCATTTTCTCTTTTCCCTTTAACAGTTTTGAAAACAATGCAATGGTTGTACTTCTTGTCACTAAGAACACCCTGGCTCCAATCCCTTTGGATCCCTGGAAGTGAGCAAAGCTCAGGTGCTGACCCTGCAGGTGCACATGGCTTGTTCATCCTGCTGCCACAACACTTCCCCTCGCCAGTTCTGCTCCCTCCTGCTCTTGCTAAAACCACAATATTTGTGCTTTTGAATACGTTTTGTTTGTCCTCACTGACAGCAGAACATTTTCTGTGAGGGGCAGAAATACAAGAAGCACATAGAGAGAAATTTCCAGCTGAAAACATCCTTCCCTTCTCAGGGCACTTCTTGTTTTCTTCTGCTCTTTGCTTCCTGAAGCAGTCAGAAAATGTCAAGTTAGTCTTACTCAGACTGCGAGATTCAAATCAGGAAGGCAAAGTGTGTAAGTCAGAGAGCAAACTGTGTAAGTCAGAGAGCATTTCAGACACAGAGGGAAGGGCTTGTTGATTCGGAGGGTCAGCTCTGTCCCAGTTTGCCCAGATGACGTGGGGCTGCCCTGGAAAGACCTCTGGTGCCTTTTCCCAAAGGGTGGTTGGAGAAATCAGGGCACAATCAAAGCCCCCCCGTGGGACTTTGGGAGACCTCACACTGACTTGCAGGAGAGCTGAAACGTTTTTGAACCTCACCTCGTTTAGTCTGAGTGTCCCTCACACAGAATTCTGCCCTTGCACATCAGCACCGAGGGCTGCCTGCGTTTATTTGTCTCCAAACCTGTCTGACTCATCTTTCTGTTACAATGAAGGGTTTTGCCAAGCCATCACTTTGGCCAGAAATATATTCCCTTGGCCGCATCTTAGTGGTGGATTATTTGCTCCAGAATCTCTTCTTTTCATCTCAGAGATGAATATACATTTTGGGACCAGGTTTTGAAATACCAGTTTGCTTCAGGAAACCTCTTATAAACAAGTCTTGGAAGCCATCACTAAATCAGTTTTGTATATTTTATTTCCCAAGGAATCAGACCCACTTTGTTTATTATCTAGCAAAACCTCCAGCAGAATGTAAAAACCAAGACTGAATCAGACAAGAGCATTATAAAAATACTGGAGCTGTCTCTCCCTGGCTATGGGGAAATACATTCCTTCACTTTAATATAAAAAAAGAAATTATATAATGGTTAAAAAAAAAAAAGTAAAACCAAAACCAGCTGAGGAGTTCGTACATTTATTTCAAATACACAGCAAAATCTCAGCTGGTCACATTTGTTTCCAAAGTCATTTTGTCCTGCAGTCACCAAATATTAAAGTATATAATAGCATGGGGATATTCAGCTAGAGATTTAACCACAATATTTAATCAGCTGTTTCAAACAAATCCAGCAAGGCTGAAGCCTCTGCCACCTGTGCCTGGAGGACTGAGCAGCACCAAAGCCTCCCCTCCTCAGGGAACACAGAGCTCCAGCATGGGAAAACCTGACCCAACATTCCAGCAATCCCAGGCCCACCCACAGCAAAGGACACCCACAAATCACGACTTCTTTTCCAAGAGAGAAGCCCAGTCAGGAGAGATTATCCACACTCTGCTTCCTCGCAGTCCTCCATCACACTGTGTGTGGCCAAAGCTCTGTTTGCCAACGCTCCTGACACTCTCCCTAAAGGTCTTTGCTGCACCACGTGTGCTCCTGAACATCCCCTCCTCACCTCCCTCATCCATCAGGACATGGTCAGCCATCTAAACAAGCTCCAAAAATCCCCTTAGACACTCATGGCTGGCTGGGCATAGCCCAGAAGGAGCCAGAGGATTTCTGGAGCAGCAGGTGGAGGGCAGAAGGTGCAACCTTGGGCACCAGAGGTGTGTGGAGGCTCCTCCATCACTCCCCTCAAGCCAGACTTTCCCTCCTGCCCTCAGAAAACTCACCAACAGCAGCAGTTCAAAGTTCAGCTGCAGTTTTTTGCTGAAGTTTTTAAGACTTCCTTTTCTTACTCACCCTTCCAAACTGCAGCTTCCAACGAGTCAGTTCAGAGCATCTCAGGGGCTGGAGAGGGGACAGGAAGGTGGAAAACCTGTCCCCCTCAGCAGAAAAAGGCACCCCTTCAATCTGCTCAGCCAAATGCATTCCCTGCATACAGAGGTGGAACATCTGGGAAACCTCTTGGTGGGCTTTTCCCCACCAGAAGCTGCAACAAGGGGCTTCCAGTTCTGTTCAAAGGGACAAGGTAAGCACAATGTTGCATCCCTTGCAGATTAGTTTCTCAAGAGAGATTTGTTCCTGCATCAGATGCAGAAATGCTGATGTCACAGGCTCCTAAACATGCTCCTATGAGACTAAAATTCTCAATCCCAGCCCCAGAAACTGCTATTTGTGCCCCTAAACTCCCAGACATTCCAACAGCAGCCCAGCCTGGCTCTACTCTTGGAGTCAAGGTTGCATTCCAAGCCCACACACCAACACAAGGCTGTCTGAGCTTAGAGATTTGGGGCTCCTCTTTTGGTCAGCTGGAAAAAGGGAGAAATGGAGCAATGGGAAGTCCTCATGTGTTAATGTTAGATGTAAAAAGCTCGGGTTCTCTTTGAAATTAAAATTAAATGCTCAAATAAAACAGTTTTCTCTTTCTACTCATTGAAAATAAAGTTACTAGTGTAAATGACACACCCAGTTCAAATTTGATTTCCAGATGAGCCAACTGATAGTGGAAGCATTCAGGATCCTCTAATTAATGTTATAGAAAACTGTACTTAATTACTTCTTAAGCACTTCCATCTGCATAAAGTTGCATTACACTGAATACATCATCATTTAAATCCATTACCTACATATAAATATGTATCAAATTTGCCTTGCAAATGTCTTCATCCTCTTCTTTGTTAATCACAACTGTCATATCTAAATTAATCCAAAATGTGCAATTCTGGCTTGCTCACCAAATCGCTCTGTATTGAACAAAATGTGTATTATAGGGCAAAAATACAATAAAATAAGAGGTGGAGGTCCCAGGGTAGTTTAAATTATTACCAAAGTCAACAGAATGACTCCACTGAAATCAGCTGCCAATGGCAGCTGCTGGGCCAGACTTCAGCAGCTCTGAGACAACATAAAAAATAAATGGTTTAGTACTAGAAAACCTATTTACAACTGTTTTCTTAACTTTCCATCTAGAATAAGTGCTGATTTGACTGCTCAAGGGATGAGCTGGATACATTAAACCTGTTTTCTGGTGCCTAGAACATTCCCACTGTTAGATCTGAGCTGGTTGTCTTAAATGCAAATGCACATTAGTTAATCTGTGTAATGAATATCTGTCTACAATGGCTCTGTTTCATTTAAGTTCACCTGAAGTCAAGTTAATAAAAGGCCTGTTTAATTAAATGTTCTCTTTCAAACTCAACAGCCAAAGGAATACGGAGAGGCACTGCTCTCTCAACTCCAAGAGTCATTACACCCTTTTTTCAGATGCCACTTACAGATAGAGAAGAGGATCAAGCTGAGCACCTGTGACATAAAATTATCCATTAAGTGGTTCCATCCCTTACTGCTGAGTAAAGAACCAGAAAAAACATTTTGAATCAGATCTTCTTTGGTCACTTATCAACACACTGTCAAAAGCCAGAGTCCGAGTTTTCAGCTGGGAATGAAAAGATGCACAATTGCAAATTCTGTGGGATGCTGCACGAGGGACAGACAGACATCAGGCTGCTCAGGCTGCATTTCCAAAGCAATCTGGAGAGCACAAACAGCCAGAGGAGCAGCAGGGCTTGGCTTTGGTGGGGGTGATGGAAGTCGTAGGCAGGAAATCCTGATGCTCCAAGGGGCAGGTGGAGATGGCACATTTCCATTGCCTGGCTTGGGTAATTGTACTTTACATTAGCACAGTGCTATGAAGTGCACAAACACAGATGGTTTGTCCTCAGTTTGACAGAGCAGTAGGTGCTTCCTATAGAAAAGGAGAAGCCAGAAAAGAAGAGAGGCAGCAAGCAACAAAAAGTCAATACATTCATGGCAGATTTTGGTGAAGTAACTAAAACTTTTACTGTTCTGTGAGCTGCATTCTGTGCTTTGCAGAAGAGATGAGGAGGACACATAAACTCCACAGGCATTGATGAAATCCAATCAATCACAGAGACTTCTGATGGGGTAGCACAAACATCTGTGTGCCAGTATTGGAAGCTGGATTGCTGGAGGCTCCTCTGTTCATTCAGCAGCTGCTTCAGCCATGCTGCCAACTCCACGCTCCCCACACTCCTCCCCTCTGTGCTAGAGCAGTCCTTGGGAAGGCTTTACCTGCAGGGAAGTGCAGTGCTGCCTTTGCACATCAGGGGTGTTTAGGGGAGGCAGTGATGCTGCTGCACAGCAGCTGCCTTCCCTCCAGCCCAGCCACGTGCTGCTCATCTTCTCTGGGAGCCCCCTGACTGCTGCTGCTCCCATGCCATTCTTCATTCCCAAAAAAACGGAGAGATTCTTCCTCTGGCTGTGCTCTAACAAACACACACCTAAGAACATTTCCTGTAAGTGTGGTAGAGAGCAGAAATCCCTGTCAACAGCAAAGGAATAAAAGTGCTCCTCCATTACAGACTCAGAGTTTAATTACGAAGTCAATTAGCACATGTGAACCTGCTAAGCAGGAAGAGCACAGGGTGTCCCACCCCTGGAAGTTCAAGCTCAGGCTGGACAGGGCTTGGAGCATCCTGGTCTAGTGGAAGGTCCCAGCCACGGAGCTGGATGATCTTTAAGGTCCCTTCCAACCCAAACTGTTCTGTGATTCCATGCTCACACGTGGCAGCTACACATAGGCATGGACGCCCAGGGATGGCCCTCTGGCAGTGCCAGGTCTGTGCAGGCTGTGCTGGGCAAGCAATGGATAGCTGGATTTTGCAGCTGTGTCAGCCCAGCACCAGAAGTGACAGTACATTGCTCCTGCAGCCAGGAGGAGGGCAGTGCTCCCCCAGCCCACGAAGAGAGCAGCTCCCAGCTCCCTCTTCAGCGGCACGGGCACTTCGGGATCGTAGAAGTCACGGATGATGCTCCCTCCAGTCCAGGACACGGGGATCAGCACCAGGGTGCCCGTCAGCAGAAAGGCAACTCCAGCTGCCAGGATGAAGATGCTGACGCCCTGGGGATCCTCCTTGGTCCTCTGAGTGTACTTCACCCCAACGATGGCCATCAGGAAGGAGAGGACTGACAGCACCACGGCAATGCACATGAGGGCCCTGAACGCCTCCAAGGGTGGGGGCAGAGCCAGGAAAGAGTCGTACAACTTGCACTGCAGCCTGAGGCCCATCTGACTGATGCAGTCCATCCACAGCCCTTCCCAGATGGTCTCAAACACCACAATGTTGCCCTCGATGTAGGCAGAAACCCTCCACTGGGGCATGACTGTGGCTGCCAGAGTGCCAACCATGCCCATGCCGCCGAGTATCAGCCCAGTGATCTGCAGCACACAGCAAGCCATGCTGCTGCTGGAGGACACAGCTCGAGCAGGACGGCCCAGAAGGCCTTCCAGGATCACTCATTCACAAAAACCAGACAAAGCCTGAGAGGGAATGTTTCCTCCAGTAGTTTCCTCGTGCAGCAGGGTGGCTTTTCTCAGCAGCAGCTCCTCCAGTCCGAGGTTCAGAGAGGTGGAAACCCATTTCTGACTGCCTGGAAGGACCTGCTATTTATTTGCTTTGAAATCCCCTCTGACTCCAGTGCCTACCCATCAAGCCTAACAAGTTCCCAGCCAATGGAAGCCCCAGAGGGGTGTGTCACAGCTGATTTCACTGCTGCTCATAGTGTGTCTGCAGTGCTGCTATAATTAAGGTAGTGTCAGGGATTCAATTAAAGGGACCTAATTGCAGGGCTAATAATTTCTTAACTGCAAGATTGCAGCTATGTTGAAATTCAGTACAGAAAGTCTGAGCTTCCATCTGTTCAAATATTGTATTAAAATAGGTCATTACAGTTCTTACAACAAAAGCTAAACTTGAGACTTGGAGTGGGGCTTACTTTCTGAGTGCTACAGCCCTGGGAAAACACCTGAAGGTTATTTTTGTTTTAAATCCAGCTGGGAGGTACTTGATGTAGCTCTTTAATGTAGATTCCTTGTTTTGATCCAATATAAAAGTATAATTATGATATTAGACAGGTAAAGAAAAGCCAAGGATTCCAATCAACATCAAAGCTTTACTCTACCAACTCCCAGACTCACAAGGGTAACAAAGAAAAGAGCTGGCAGAGTTTCACAGCTCCTACTTTTGAACCCAGGGCTAAGGTTGCTGTTAGGGAATAATCCTCTCTGAGACTCTCTCCTGATTAGAAGGAGAGTGTTCCACACTAATAATCTTACCCAGGTAACATTGAGGGGGGTTGGAGACAACAGTTTGATATGAGAGGGGTGTACAAGGTGTACAGTGCACCTTGGAAGAAGCCTTGGGTCCCTCCCACAAGCCTGCACAGATACCTGCAAGCCTGGGCAAAAATGCAGGGCAAGGACTGCTTTGCCTTGAGCCAAGTTAGCAATAACTGCTGCATTAGGGCTTTTTTCCCTTTCTTTTCCCTACTTTGCTGACAACTCATGGGTGGTGTTGAAATGGATGTGCTTCTGGTTCCTCCAGCTCTTTGAACCAGTTAAAAAAAGTAAATAGAAGAAACTTGGCTCACTAGAGACAATGAAGGCCTCTGGAAGTGTTGTCGAAGAAAAACATGGTCTGGTTTTTTGGCTTGTGGGCTCTGTGTGTTTGGAAATATCAGGCATTGCCTTTGATGGTATTAATTTAGTTACAACCTTAGGTGCCTACACAACACATTCAAAGGAACAGCTAAGCCCATGAAAAGGGAATTGTCCAACCAAACCACAGTTACTACCTGGAAGGAAGGAGTGCCAGGCAATGCAAGTTGTACAGTGCAATGTGACATCTCCTTGTGGAAAATGTTCCCAAGAGATCTGGGCAATTCATTTTTTCCTTCAAGTCTGCAATCAGGAAGCTGGAAAGAAAGAAATGTCTTCAGCTGGGATGTGAAACACAAACTTTAGATGCTAAATATATTATCAGGTTTGTACTTCCAGAGAGATAAATATGACATCACTCCTCTGCAGACATAAAACCCCATCCAGTGCTGCTGAAAGACTGAGGCATTTTGCTCCACGCCACAAGGAAAGAGGTGGTAGAGATGAAATCAGAAGTCATAGATGGCTATCAGTCTAAAACTCCTTTCCCTGGCAGGAGAAGGCTGAACACAAGACCTGTGCTGTTTGAGTACAGTCTCCATCCATCTTGCTGGACTTTTTTTTAACCTTTGAATTCTCCAAACCATTTTTTGATTTATTATTTGAACTCCAAAAAAAGAAATCAGGTTATGATGGAAAAGCCCCCTTGAAACCAGCATTCAAATGTCATTTTTTTTTAAACAGAAAAACTCTGTACAACGTTTTCAGGCAGCCGGCTCCTGAAGGTGTGCACAGCTGGAGAACAGACCATGCCTAATGCTCTGAATCTCTTCTTCTGGCTCCCTTATCTATCAGGATTGCTCAGGAATAATTGTTCCTTGGATGACTATAGGAGGGTGAGCCCTTGAGGTCAGGTGGAAAATCACCAGGGCACAGTTTGTATAGAAGATGGGAACCACTTGCAGAAATGCTACTAAAATGCATCATGTGCATTAAAATACGTTTAGCAGAGGGTGCCAAATGGCTGAGTGGGCTTTGATCTTTAATCAGAAATAGTTGCTCTGCTGAGTGACAGCCAGTGGAGGTGCAGGTGTAGGAGAGGAACACGCAGGCTACACTGCTGTGTGTCCAGTGCCAGGATGGTCCTTGTTACTGAAACCTGAAGGGAAGGAAGCAGGAGAAGAAAACCACTAAATGGAACAGTTTGGAAACCTGGAGATAAATTTCAGCCATTTAAACGAGCTACAGCAGGCAGGTTGGGAAAAACAATCCAGAAACGCTACCAGTATCTTGTAAACTCATAAGAACTGGAAAATCAACCTCTTTAATGCCAATGACTCCCTGACTTTGCTAATCTGTGAGAAAAAATACCTTTCGCAGATAAATCCTGTGTTTGGGTCAGCCTGGAGGGTGCTCTGACCCCCTTGAATAGAATAGAATAGAATAGAATAGAATAGAATAGAATAGAATAGAATAGAATAGAATAGAATACATTGGGTTGGAAAAGACCTCTGAGATCATCAAGTCCAACCCTTGGGCCAACTCCACTCCCTTTACCAGATCATGGCACTCAGTGCCACGGCCAAGCTCAGTTGAAAAATCTCCAGGGGTGGGGAATCCACCCCCTCTCTGGGCAGCCCATTCCTTGTACACCTTAGAGAAATGCACCTCCTTTTTAAGGCTCAACTCACCTCCCAGCCAGAAATGCCGAGTTGACTGAGGTATTTCAGAACCACTCTGAACATCACACAGCTCCTAAAGCAGAAATTAAGTGTATGTCCTCATGATGGGCCTGACAGGTACCATGGATTTAGTGTCAGATGTGAAGAACCAAACCTGAGCAGACTTCAGGAGTCTCCTCATTCCGTGCCCATCCATGTGCTGTGCCATTGGAATGCTTACCTGCCTCCAGAGGAGAATACCAGCTCTTATGCAAACATGTCCATCCTAAAATTTGCTTTCAGAGAGGAAAACAGGCAAGTGAGGAAGCACTGTGGCCCTCACACCTAATCCTTCCCTGGACCTCTGCTCACAGTTACATTTTCTCTTCCCCTCCAATCAGGATGTTCATTTGAATAATTCCCTGGGGCAGCACCTTCTGTTTCAGATGCCCCTTGAAAAGGAGGAGGTAGAGCATCTCCAGTCCACATGATTAACAGGATCTGCCAATGATCCTCAGTGTTTAATTAGTTATAGGCATCAATAATGTAATTGCCTCCCAGAAAGCAGGTTTAATTCCTCTTTGAATAACCTCTATGTACATTGAATTTCAGAGTCCTTATACATACACATGCCCCTATAAAGAGAGAAATAGACTTTAATCTTGTACAAATGTACAGCCATAATGTACATAGATCATGAAGTTCTCTCATCAAGAATAAATAGGTTGGTTATGCCACAGGCTAATGAGCTGAATTTAAGGTTCAGTAACATTTCTGGAACAGCCAGATCTGTAGATTTATCAAAAGCACACTTTAGATTAGGAGTTACAGTTAAGTCTTTCAACCTCCCACTTATCCAGGAAGGCTGCAGAGCCTGGGAATGGGAGCTCAGCAGGCTGGGACTCATCCTGCATCCCACCCCTTGGGCAGAGGGGCTGGACCTGGACCATCCTCTGCAAGGGAAATCTGTTTGAAGTGTACAATGAGCAGGGTTGGGACTGTCTGCAGATCATTTGTTTTGGAAACACGTGTGAGTGGCATCAGTTCCTTCCTGCTTGTGGCTTTCACTACCCATTCATTACGTGCTGGGTTAACCACTTGCTTTTCAGCTGTTTACTAGGGCTGGTCAAGGAAACCACACTGGAGTTAATGGTTCCATTCCTTCCTGTGGTATTTTGATTGACTGCTGCATCTTGAGCTTGCTGGTGAAGCAAAAAGTGACCTCGAATGGATTTTACTTCAGGAGAAAAAGGACTGAAGCCAACAGAGGCCTTTTTGTTCATTCCAACTTTAATATTGCTGCCTGCACTTCTGCTAAAGTTTTTTGATGTTACAAGATGAAGGCACCTCTCCTTCCCCCTCTCTTCAAATGAGGAACATGTGCTCAGCATGGCGTGGAGAGGGATTCCCCCCAGCACACAACAGGCACTGCACTTGGGCACTGACCTCTGGCTGGGAGCCAGCCAGCACTGACAGCTGAATTGCAAAGAACTCCAATTTTCTGTCCTCTTCCTCAGCACACCTGAAATTCCCAGCCTGACAAAACTGCCAGGCTCTTAATGATATTCCAGGGCTGAGGAAGCCTCTCTCCTGGACACTGAATGAACTCCAGCTTGGCAGAACAAAACCCTACAGCAATAAAATATTAAATGCTCCTCTGAGTGTTTAATCCACCTGAAGCACTTCAGGCTTTTACAAGGCATTTGTCACCTCCACACCTGTGCACAGGGAGCAGCCATTCTGACAGGAACAGAACCTGCCAGAAAATGCACTGTCTTACTTTGCTGTGTAATGACAAGACCTCAGAGCGTATTTGGGGGGAATTTGATTGTGCTGCTGTCATTAAGCTGTTGGAAAAACAACAGTGGCAGATTCCCAAGGTGGCATTGACTGTTTTCCTAAGTGCTAGCAGCAGGATATACAGTTAGGTTACTGCTGGATGAAGCCCAGGGGAACTGCTTTATTTAAGTCATTTAAAGTGGTGGAATAAAAGAGGAAGAGAAGGTACGTTGTGGCAGTGATGGGCTGAAGGCAGGTGAGAGGAAAGGTTTGTAGAAACAGGGGGTAGATTTTATGGTGCTGCTAGAAAAAAGTTCTTAGGCTCAGAATTCCAAGAGAGATTGTTTCTGGAGCTCAGCATTCTAACCCTTGAACTAGAGCTTTCCAGCACCCAAGCAATGCAGGTAACTAAACCAGTAAGTCTCAAAGATGAAGAAAAAGGAGGTTTTCCATCTTTCTTAGTCATGATTTGAGTGCCTCTCTGTCCTGTCCCACTCACCTTTTGTCCTCTCCCAAACCCCACCTCCTGAATGTAACTAATTACACTGTTAATTTCCACCTCCAAAATAAGTCCCAGCAAAATGAGGTGCACCTCTGCTATCCCCAGCCTTGTGCACCCAGTGACACCCCCAAACCTGCCACCCTCACACAGCAGGGTCACCCTCTATCCCACATTCTGCCCTTTCTCTCTCTCTACCCAAACCTCTGTGTTTCTCCTCAGGATGTTCCAATTACTGCTCTCTCCTGAGAATCAGGATTCCCCTCTTCCCTTGGGCACTCTGCCTGGCTTTCTCCAGCTGCCAGGCTGGGCATGCCCCAGGAAGGAGCAGCGTAGCCCCTGCCCGTTGGACTTGCAGAGTTCAGCTTCCAGTTTTCCTCAGTTCCCCTTCAAACAGCAGGAGGGAAGAGCACACACAGGAGAAGGGAAGCTCTGCCTGGCCAACCAGCTGTTCCCGCACTCACACAGAAGAACCTCTCCTGGAAGTCACGAATCACTTTGGATTTGTGCTGGCACAGAGACCAACCAGGAGCATTTCCCAGGAAGCAATTAATTTTCGCCCCTTGCTCTCAGAACAGCCTCTCCAGCACCAGGAATGGCAGCAGCTCCAAGGATGCACCACTGCAACTGTAATTCTGCCCTTGGATGCATCTTCCTGGGGCTGGTGTGTCCACTCAGGGACAGCCCACAGCCTGCAGGGGCACCAGGGGGTCACCACTCTGGGCACAAAACTTCTGCTCGGGGCAAGCCAACGCTGTGTCCAATTGCAGCATACTGAGTATTCCAACAGAGGAACTTTCTCCATGGTCAGGCTTTCATTCCAGATGTGAAATGTGGGGTTTGAACAGAGGGCAATACTTCAGAAGAAGGAGGAATGTCTAATAACTATTTGTCTCAACTATGTGCTGGGAGTTCAGGGTTGGAAATTACGGAAGGGAAAAAACCCAAATATAGAGAACAGTCTGATATGTGCAGACTGACTTCAGACCAAGGAGAAAATGGGGGAGGAGAAGGTCTCAGGAAAACTGATGCTTTCATGCTGTAATGGAACCAGGCTCACATTGCCAGGCAGAAAATGGTGTGTGAAGGATCATTAAGACAAGAGGATCTGTATCTCTACATTGCCAGTGAGGTGAGAGTGCCTGGAGCACTGAGGGAGAACAGCTCCTCTGATCCTCATCACATTTTATTTATTAATTAACTGAACAGCTCAAGGATGTGAATGTGGCTTAAAATTTCCTTAGAAAGCACCTGGAAGTAAATGGATTGTGAAAGAAAATGAAGTGTGGATGTGGCAAAAAATAAGCTCAGGTTTTGTTTAGTAACATTTGCTAGAAAATAGAAGTTGATAAAATCTAATCCAGTTGGACCTTATTAAAGCACTTGAAACAGCAGTGGGAAATCAAGAGAGACACTGAAGGGGTGGAGAAGAGTAACAACAGTGTAATGCAGAGACAGAATCTGTGAGGGAGTTAAACAACAAAAGGCTGTATTGGAAGGAAAACTCCCATGTTCCCATTTCCAGACATTGATTTCTGCTGGTGTTGGAGCCAAGGATTGCTCTGGGGTCTCATCTGGATACCCTCAGGGTACCTCAGATCTTGAGGGCTGGAATAACAGAATTGCAATGCATTCAACATATTCAAGTAAGGTCTTTGCATGGTTTTCAGCATCTCTTACCCCCTGCTATGATAACCTGCAGCAAGTGAACTGAGTGCTCAGCAGTGCTGGGGCTTCCTTTGGGATCCTTTGTGCAGTTCTGGGCAACAAACCTGGAGAGAGAGCTGAAACAGCCAAAAACAGCCAGAGGAGGGAAACAAGGATGGGGAGAAATGGAAGAGCTACCAGTGAGGAAAGAATTGGAGATGATTAACCTGAGCAAGAACGATTCAAGAGGTCAGATGGCAACAGTGCTGAAGTGAGGAAAGGGCTGCCTGCCTTGCAGGAAAGCAGCAGTCTGTTTTCTCTGGCTGCTGCTCAGGGGAAAGGAAATAATGCAGCAGCCTCAGTCTGCAGTGGGGAGATTTAGTTTAAGCTTCCTGAAAACCTTTTTTAATGAAAATTATAATTAAGTATTGTGATAGATTGCTAAGAACACTGCAGAACAACCACCTCTGGAAGTTTTTACTGCACAAAGGTCTCTCAGGAATAATTTTGGTGGTTTTATTCATTAAGAATTAAAATGAAGTTGTTAATAGATATCACTTTTTCTAGACTGGACTCCACTCACACTGTCTTCTCCTATTTGTCCTCTTTGTCCCTGCTTGGACCACCTCTCACCAGTGAAAGGAGCTGATGGTGCTGATGGAACTCTTGGCATTATTCAGGTAAACTAGTTGGCATCAGCCTTCTCACTCCTCAAGCAACACAGATTTCAGATTCCCAATGCCCTGCATTCCTCAGGTGTTGGTTCCTTGCTGAGACCTTGCAGGAAAGTATTGTGGCCACCAGAGATGAGAGGGGAGGCAGAATGGTTAGCAAGGGATCATTTTGCTTTGCCTCCTATGGCTTGGCCCGTGGTCTAGCCCCAGGCAAAGTCAGAAGGATCTGAAATGCAGATGGAGACAGAGGCTCAATTCAGGGGCTCAACTCTGCTGTGCAAGGCAAGGCAGGGACAGTGGGCATGGCTGTGTCAGGACCTTCCCAGGGCTGGACTGACCCACTGCTGCCCTTCTTCCATCTCAGCAGGAAAGAAGCAGAGCTGGGCACTGATCCTTATGCTCAGAAAACCCACTGTATGTGCTGTCTGGGGTCAGAATGTGACCCTTGGAGGAGGCCTTAAATCCCAAAGAGGAATATGTGCACATGAAGAGCAAAGGGGAACAAGCCAGACACCTTTGTTTCCATTTATGGAGGCAATACTGCTTATTTTCCAAATAATTTCTCCTGTCTGTAAGCAGGAACAAAATTTAAATTACAGGATTCAATATTTGAAATTTTATTGATTCAGGCAGGTGTTTTGTGCCCCTAGATGGGACCTTCTTCTCACGTTTTATTTAATACACTGAGCTGGGGCTTTTATTTCAGTTCAGGAGGAATTTCTTCATGGAAAAGGTTGTTAGACATTGGAAGGGGCTTCCCAGGTAGGTGGTGGATCCCCAGCCCTGGAGGTGCCCAAGGAAGGACTGGCTGTGGCACTCAGTGCTCTGGGCTGGGGGACAAGGTGGGCATTGGGCACAAGGTGGGCTGGGTGATCTCAGAGGTCCTTTCCAACCTCAGCGATTCTGGGATTCTTCATGGGTGAGATCCAATTTAAAGGATGCAGCTGGATGTGAGTGGGAGGTACTTAGAGGGCATAAGGGCGTTACAATAAGGTGAACTGTTTGCAGCATGTATAGGATTTTAAGGGAGATTTAAAAGCCCTTTAGGGCCCCACTCACAGCCCACTGGACTGGACTTGTGGTCCTGTTCATCCAGGGGACAGTTTGGGAAATCTTCTCATAGTCTTCTCAGATCTTTGGTGTGTTCTTCGGAGTTGCATCTCATCAAGTGAAAAATTTGCTTCTGAATGTTCAAGGGGCAATAGTGCAAGGAATTTGCTAGAGAACTACAGATCACATAATAAACTCCCTGTGAAATATTTAAAACCAGTCAATCAAATTCCAGAACAAGAATTTTTGCTCTCCATTAAACACCACATATTGAATTATGTTCCTGGTTCAGTCAAAGGCAAAATTCCATTGATTACTGTGGGTCTGGAGTGACACCTTATTAATAGGTTGCAAAAATTCTGTTAAAATGTAACTACTATTGATTATTTGGGGTCATTTATTAAAACAACTTTTATGGAATTACTTCTTTTTCCTTAAGCTTGGTTTCTTTACATTGTTGCTTACCTTGGGTGCACGATCTTATCACAAAAAAATATTGTTTAGCCTGTTTTAATGGAAACTGTGAGAAAATACTATCCTTGTTTATATTCCTTCTGCCTGTAAACTACGGTGGTGTGAGTGGATCTCACCAAAACCCTTGGCCTGATTGCACAAAAGAGCTTTATTTAAAATATATATCTATTTCAGAGTCCTGCAGGTAGTCACCAACACAGTGTTTGTGATAACAGAAAGGGTTGTAAGCCACAAGGAGGCTGCAAGGCAATACTGCTGCTCCTGAAAAGAAGGCTGTGAATGAGTTTGACCTATATGGGTTACAAAAGAAATATTAACTTTCCCTGAAAGGATGATAATTAGGACAAACAGAAGGAGCTATGTTTATTCTCTGAAGCAAGGGATATTTTTTCATATATTTCAGCTTACCTTGCTCTGGTGAATAAATTCTCCATGCAACCTTCCATTAAGCCTACAGTAAATCAATCCCTTAGTGAATGCTTTTCTTTTAAACCATTATTATCTTGTCTTTATTCACTGTTATCCCTGCTTTCCCAGGCAGAAAAAAAAAACCCCAGCAGCTTTACTCTGCTCTTCTTTGCAACGAGCCAGGATTTCATATCACAGTGTAATTTTAAGCCCTTTATTACTGTTTAACACATAAAATGCGCCCCAAAGCAAAAGCAAAGCCACACAACCCAAAAGCTATTCCAAGTTGCTACCCAAACAGCATTAAATATTCACCTTGCCATGCACTAAAACTGTCCTTGCTGCAGCAGAAGCCCCAGCAGAGCCCACCTGCGAGTGGCTGCAGCTCCAAGGTGCAGCCCCAGGAGCAGCAGGCGAGGGGCAGAAGGCAAAGGCAGGTGTCCATCTGCCTCAAACCCACCCAGCAGGCTCTGCTGCAGAGCTGGGGACAGGCAGGAGGCATCTAGACATACTAACTCTTGGAGTAGGAGCTCTCAGCGCTGCTGCAGAACTGGGGACAGGCAGGAGCCATCTAGACATACTGACTCTTGGAGTAGGAGCTCTTGGTCCTGCTGTACAGCTGGGGACATACAGAAGCCATCTAGACATACTGACTCTTGGAGTAGGAACTCTCGGTGCTGCTGTGCTGCTGTGGGCTGTGGTGGGTTGGGGAGGAGTATCTGTGCCTTCTGGGATGCTCAGCACAGCAAGAAGAGCAGCAGAACGTGGCTCCAGCAGCCACCAGGCAGAAGGAGGCCACCCAGCCCAGGTACAGGGCCTCTCCAAGCTCCCTCTTCTGAGCAACGTTGATCACGGGGTTGTAGAAGTCGCTGATGATGGAGTTGGCGACCCAGCATATGGGAACGAGCTCGACAAGCCCCGAGAGGATGAAGAGCAGACCAGCAGCCAGGAGGATGTAGCCCTTGGCTTGCCAGGGGCTCTTTGGGCACCGCGTGCACCTCATCCCGATGGCAGCAAGCACAAGGGCGAGGAGGGAGAGCGCCGAGCCGGCACACATCAGCCCCTGCGACGCCTGCAGGTCCGCAGACAGCGCCAGCACCGAGTCGTAGGCCTTGCACTGCATCCTGATGTTGACCTGCCTGATGCAGTGCATCCACAGCCCTTCCCAGATGGTCTCAAACACGATGATGTTGTGCTCGATGAAGGCAGACACCCTCCACTGAGGCATGGCTGTGACAGCAAACGTCCCCACAATGCCGAGACCACCAACGACCAGGCCAGAGAGCTGCAGAGCCCCGCCAACCATGCTGCCTTGGCCAGGGGAGCTCACCCGGGCAGGCAAAAACTAGAGCAGCTGCTTCCAAAAGCCCTTGTCCCAAAGGTTGCAGAGTCAGGCTGCACAACCCTAAGTCAGCTGGGAGCTGGCACGGATTCCACGGGACTTGGCTGCACCTCCATCGCCTTTGTAATTCCCCAGCCACGGCTGCTCCGAGAGGCAAACTGAGCAATCAAGTGGAACAACTTTCCAGAGCAAGAGAAAGGACAGGGGGGGTGTGAACTAGCAGGAGAAATGTACCTTCTGAGGCAAATGCTTTGCATTGAAGTTGTTTATTTAAAAAAAAAAAAAAATTTAAAAAATTAAAAACTCCCAAGCCTCGCCCTTAAGCCAGGCTGTGTTCTGCAGGTTTGTCTGCGCTGAGGGAATGGACTGGTGTCTGCAGGGAGAGACTGGTGCAGTTGCTGGGTCTGTGTCACTGAACAGGCAGCATGGCAACGTGCCAGGAGGAAGGCAGAGCCTGCTCCCTGCCATGAGGCCTCTGCCCCCAAAAGCACCTTTGTCCCAAAGCCCAGGGGAGAGCCCTGCAGTGACAGCATCCAGCAACAAAGCAAACCCACAGGATAAAGAGAAAGTAACTCTAAACCTGCACGAGTTCTGCAGGGGACAGTCAAAGCTGCACAAAAACGTTTAAGAGGGAGAAAGGAGACTCAGCCCTGCAATACCTGTGCACATGTACAGTTCCATGCATTTCTTTTGCTCTGCAGTGTTGTGGGAATAGACAGGATTCCAGAGGTATCCACGTGCTCAGATGGGTGCACATTCAGGTCTGCAGGATGGGGATTCCAGCTCTGTAACCAATGGTTTTCCTGTGCAACAGGGAACACAACCATTAACCCATGATGGAGTTCAGTGCAATGGGAAGTGAAGTATCAGCACTCCAAGGCCTGTTAGAGCTACACCTGTACAAACAAATGCTTTAGCAAAACATGATTTTAATTATACAAAAATAATTAAACACAAAAACTATGGAGAGGAGATTCGTGCAAGGCTTTGTGTGTAATACAACCAGCAGACAGTCCTGGAAAATGTCAGGTGAATGACTTTGTGAAAATCAGAACATAAACCACATCTAGGAAAGAAATCTAGGGAAAAAAACCCAACAAACCTGACATATAACAGTAAATTCTTTTATGGATTCTGATAGTTACAAATATATGCATGAAATACTCAGCCTGATCTCTGCATGTGCCCTGATATGGAAAATAAAAAATCAGGCATAAATTAGGATTTTTTTGTTGTTGTAAAGTAGTACTCCATATGTTGAGAGAAAACCTAATTTTTTACGTGGAAAAAAATTAATTTAGGATATAACTGGCCAGATACTGAAATACCAGTCTGCTGCTATTCATTTGAACTTTTTTTGCCTCTAGTTTTCTTTTAGCCATTTATATCTCTCCAAAACCAGAAAGTAAATGCAAAAGAAACAGAGTAGTGCAGCGCTAAATACGTGCCAGCTCGTTGGCCTATCAGAGACAGAGAAAACATAAAAGCCCCATTTACATGGAATATTTTATGCTCCCCAAGTGTGTAAAACCGTGGTAAGGAGGGAAGGCAAAGTAAGAAGCACTTTACCATTCTTTCCACTTTCAGTTTGGCTTTCATATCCACTGGTTTTCCCAATCTCTGCTTGCAAAAACCTGCTAAAATATATAATAATGTAATGGTCATTGCATGGCTTTGCAGCCCCGTGGTTGCCACTCAAACAGCAAAGAAAAAGCTCCCAGCCCACAGCAGAACAAATAAACAAGTACTTCAATAATACATCAGTAGGTAAACACAAATGTGGTACAAGCAGCAGGACTGATTTTTCTTGGAGACCAGCGAAGTTCTAATTTACAGGACATGGAAAATAATTAGCTGAGCAAATATAATTTAACCACGTTATTGATTAATTTACAAACCCATTAAAGCTCCCGTATAAATTCATGGTAAGATTGTGTCTGCATCAAGGATTCAGTATTTGCACATTCTTAGAAGGATTAATTTAAGTATCTCACTTAAAACCGTTTTCAGAAGGAAATGGGGGGAAATGTTATTTAGCATTATGGATTGCATCTGCTTGTTTACAATTAATATACAGGGAGGGGGCAAGCCAAGAATCTCATTCTTCATTCTCTGTATTCAAACATGGCATTTCATCACAGGGAAATATCAGAAATGCCTATAACAGTTCACTGCCAGAGGATCCTATTATTTTGTTATAAAACAAATATACACATATATAACTTAACCTTTTGATTTCGCATTTTCTATTTTCTTTTTCCTCTTTTCTTTTTTCTTTTCTTTTCCTTTCTTTTCTTTTCTTTTTTCCTTTTCTTTTCTTTTCTTTTCTTTTCTTTTCTTTTCTTTTCTTTTCTTTTCTTTTCTTTTCTTTTTTCTTTTCTTTTTTTAATTTTATTTTATTTTTTCATTCCTTTCCTTTTCTTTCTTCTTCCCTTCCCTTCCCTTCCCAAACCTTCCCCAACCTTACCTTCCCAAACCTTCCCTTCCCTTCCCAAACCTTCCCTGCCCAAACCTTCCCTTCCCAAACCTTCCTTTCCCAAACCTTCCCAAATCTTCCCTGCCCAAACCTTCCCTTCTCAAAACTTCCCTTCCCAAACCTTCCCAAACTTTCCCTTCCCTTCCCAAACCTTCCCTTCCCAAACCTTCCCTCTCCCTTCCCTTGCCTCTCCCTTGCCTCTCCCTTCCCTTCTCCCTTCTTTTCTTTTGCTTTTCTTTTCCATTCTCTTCTGCCACAGAAGGTGCTACGCAATGAAATGCACCAGGAAAACGTTTTCAGCGCAATGTCCTTCCCAAGCATGTAGCAATTTTCATTTCAGGGTTATGAAGTGCCAACAGCAGCCTCTGGTGCTGAGGGGGAGGTGGGAAGAGGGGGAAGAAGAGGTTGCTCAACACCTCCAAAAATCTCACCCGGCATCAGAGCAGAGGAAAAAGAATCCTGATTATTGGTGCTGCTCTGGAAAAGCAGAGGAGTGTTGGTGCCAGACAAGTTGTTCAGCATTTTCTCTCCTGGAAGGCTGTTATTACTGTGGCAGTGATGGGCACCCTCCACAGCCCCAGGAACACCAGAACCTGGCACCTGCCTTTCTCCAGGGCCTTGTACCTAATGCAGCAGAACATGAAAATCCAGTTCCACACATCTGGGGTGAGCAGAAAGTCACAGACACTCAGAACCAGCCCCACTGGAGAGCCCCTTCATAGAATCACAGAATCAGTTGGGTTGGAAGAGACCTTCGAGATCATCAAGTCCAACCCTTAATCCAACCCCACTTTGATTACCAGATCATGGCACTCAGTGCCACGTCCAGTCTCACCTTCAAAACCTCCAGGGTTGGATAATCCACCCCCTCCCTGGGCAGACCATTCCAATGCCTGACCACTCTCTCTGTAAAGAACTTCTTCCTGATATCCAACCTAAACCTCCCCTGGCAGAGCTCAAGCCCCTGCCCTCTTGTCCTACTGTTGTTTGCCTGAGAGGTGGTAATTATTGTGCAGAAATGTCTGCAAAATGCCTTCTGTGCCCCTGAGGCAGCTTTTACTCCTGTGCTCCCTCTCTCCACTACCCACTGCCCAGATGGCAAAAGGGACAGGGACAGAATGCAAAAAACACCAGTCCTTGGCTGCTCATGGGACAGCAGTGCAGAGAATCTTTTTGCCTAATGCCCCAAAAAACTCTGCACATTTGCCTCTCTTTCTCCTCCTGCTTCAAATGCCACCTACAAGAGAGATGACAATGTGATGATGTTCCCCTTGGATTAACACCCTGTGCAGAAATTTTGGTTTCCCCTGCTTTTAACCTCTGTTTGTTTTGGGAGGTGTTAATGCAGTGAATTTGCCTAACTTGGAACTGGGACACAGAGTTCAAAAATAGGATTTCTGAAGATACCCAGTGGCTAAAGAGCATCAGAGGCAACAACTTCCTGCAGGCTCTGGCTCTGCACACCTTGAGAGGCAGCTGAAACCTCAGGGGGATACAAAGAACTGCCAGACCTCCAGGAGCATTGGGAATATTGTGGGATTGTTGGGGTGTCCTGTGCAAGGCCAGGAGTTGGATTCCTGGCCAGCTCAGGTTATTCCATGATTCAAGGATTCCATGATTCCAAGGGATGGAAATGTCTCCATGTGGTGCCTTGAAAAACGGACTACATAAAGTTCATAAGGAATAATTCTGCACCAAGACAGGTTCACCCTGAGGAGGTTTTAGGACATTTCTCGCCATGGACGAAAGTATTTGGTGTGTGGGATCTCCCTGTGAGCTAGAAAGGGTCACAGCAGGAACATCTGACTCCACTGCCCCAGCTCGTGCTCACTGAACCCACAGCCCCTCTGCCATGAAAGGAGCAGGAACATGTAGTGTTTTGTATAAATTCACTTTTTTCCTCATGCAGAGAGAGATGTGAACATTAATCTGAAGCTCTGAAATTAATCTATTTCTCCATCCTTTTACAAAAGTTTTCTATTCATGTGCTGGAAAGAAAAGGCACATCCCAGTTTATCCCCCTCGTGGCTCCAGCAGCTCCTGCAATTAGCCACCAATTTACAGGTGCCAGACCTTCTTTAAAATGAAATGCTGCTTAAGCTGATTTGATTAAAAATTTTACCTCTCCAGACAAAGCCTATCATTTGTGGCATTTCTGCTCCAGCCTCCTGGAGGTTGCATCACCATATTACATTTCATTTTCTTTTCTAAAAGGTCCCCAGGCTTTTCTTTTCAGCATTCCTGACATTCTTGCTGTGAAGGGCTGCCCATCCTGAACCATAACACTTTTACAAATGGGACAGGATAGTTCATTAAAGATAAAAAACAGCTGGGCAGTGCTTGTCTTCTTTCCTATCCCAGAAGCCTCAGGATTTCCCAGGTGGGAATGAAAACCTCAGTTTTACCTTCTTGCCTGGAACCTCCATTAAGAGTTTAGCAGAGAAAAGGCTCAGAGGAGA
Source organism: Sakesphorus luctuosus (assembly GCA_013396695.1). NCBI lineage: Eukaryota > Metazoa > Chordata > Aves > Passeriformes > Thamnophilidae > Sakesphorus > Sakesphorus luctuosus. The sequence goes on from VWZD01013280.1 coordinate 308,584, forward strand.
TAAGGGCTGTTTTCAATTCAGTTAACAATGTTTAATCTTGTGGTGTAATAAGATCATTGTAGTGATAATGTTTATATTGTAGAAATAATCTGGCATTTTTGAGGCATAGCAGTATATTTGCAGTTAGTTCTAGGAAAGGAAAGGGGAAGGATGAAAGGGGAACTCAGCCAGGCAAACCCAGAAATTTAGTCTGTGCTGTGTGAGAACAGGACTGAAGGGGGGAGTTGTTTCTTCAGCACAGCAGTTCCTCTGACCCACTCTGGCTCTAACCCCTTCTCTTCCTTCCCCTGCAGTGTCCCAAATAATCCTTATCTAAATATTTTATTCTGAGATGATGTTGCCTCTTATCTCGTTACACCATGGGTTTGTATTTGATCTTAATCTTCTTCTGTTTAGCTCCTACCAGCCTCTGGCCTTTTCACATTTAAGGATTTTCTGTCTGCAGAAATTTCCCATTACGAGGAGGAAAAAAAAAAGCATTTCTATGGATAAATAATCACAGAAGATATAACGTTATATTTAGGAGGGGGAAAATATAGGGACATTTTAGCATTAATTCATTTTCCTAAAACCCAAAGACAAGTCACATAATGTATTTTTCTTACAAAGCTGTTTTCCGTGGGATGAAGGCAGTGCAGGGAAAATCACACCAATTTACAATATTGCAACGCATCAGACTCCAGCCTGGTCCCTCCAGAGTGTGCCTCCAGCTCCCATAAACAGCTCTGGAGTTCTCTGGAGGACACATTTAGTTTATCATTTCACCACAAACTGGAGAGTCAACATCAGCTCTAGTGCTGCTCAATTATTCCCCCCTCCCCAAAGCAGCTGTGAAAGAACATTATCATTACAGATCTCAAACACACTTTTTTTTTCTGTTGTTACAAATTCTCATTTAAGACTGCTGAGGAATATTAATTCTCATTATCCCAAAATACCACAGAATGTGCATTCAATCATGAATTCCTCATAAAGACAATCATATTTGTGGCCTTCCAGTACCTGAAGAGCTACAAGATGGAGACAGAGATTATTTCCAAGGGTCTGAGGGACAGGACAAGGGGGAATGGCTTCAAACTGATAGAGAGGAGGTTTAGATGGGATATTGGGAAGAAACCCTTCCCTGTGAGGGTGGTGAATCCCTGGCACAGGTTGGGCAGAGAAGCTGTGGCTGCCCCATCCCTGGAAGTGTCCAAAGCCGGGTTGGACAGGGCTTGGAGCAACCTGGGCTAGTGTAAGGTGCTGGAACTGGATGATGTTGAAGGTCCCTTCCAACCCAAACCATTCTGTGATTTTCTGTTGCTGCTTGAGTTCGTTTTGGTGGATGAGGAGCTCCTTTTCAGAGCTGAGTTTGTAACTGGACGTAACTCCCCTCTGTGCCTTGCAGAGCAGACCCAAAATCCTGGGGCTTGGGGTGTAAGGCCACTGCCAAGACAGCCTGTGTGCCAGAGTGTCCTTTTCCTCAGAGCAGGGAGTGGGATAAATAAACACAAACACAAAAGCACTTTAGCAACTGTGTGTTTACTCCGAGCAGGACTGCAAGCACAGCTTTGGGATGTGTGGGGCACGTGTGGGCTCAGCAGGGACCTCAGTTCACTTTGGGAGCTCATGCTGAAGCCCAAGCCCCTGATGGGCCATTACTTCCTCTGGCTAAGTAAAAAATCCGGATGTGTCCCAGTGTTTCAGCTTCTGTTTGAGCAGAGGTGGCAATTATTGTGCAGAAATGTCTGCAAAAGCTGTGCAAAATATTTACAGTGAATGATGAGTCCCCAGGCTTTTATTTCCAGGAACTTGGCCTCGGGTTTCATCATCACACAGAGCTCTCCTCCCACTCAGCCACCCTCACACCAGGCTGCCTGAAGTTCTCTAAACCCAGAGAGAAAATGAAGACACTGGGGTCAGGCAGAGCTGGGAGAGAAGAAAAATCTGCTCTAATGAATTCTGCCTGGCTAGTTCCTAATTTTCCTCTTGTAAAACAAACAAACCAACCCACTCAGGGCTTTTGCTTCCAAGGAGTGTGGGCTGTGGGGTTTCATTAGCCCAGAGCTGTGCAGAAGGAGCCCTGCTGAGTGTGCAGTGCAGTTCTGACCCGAGTTCTGGAGGAGACACACAAGTCCAAGCCTAAGGAGTGTGGCAGAGGGGACATGGAGCCCCCACGGAGCAGGAGGAACGTGCTGAACGTGCTCACTGCCTGATTATCACTCACTGGCCACAGCAAAGCACGTCCAAGGGCTGCTAAACCCTGCTGTGCTCTCAGACACCCAATCAGCCACACAAACAGCTCCAGTGCCTGCTGTTGGCACGTCCCAAAGCAAAAGGGATGAGTTATGTGTTGCTCCCCTCCCTAATTGTGGATGTGGTTCTGCAGACGAGGTTTTCCTCCCCACAAATTTATTACAACTATAGAGAGGCAAAGCCAAATGAAACCTCCACATCTCCCTGGGGAGGCACAATCCACTTCCAACCCTTTTATTTTCCTTGGTTTTGGTCTTGTGCAGGGTAAACAGACATAGCAGAGCTACAGGCTATTCCCAGGCTGTGGTTAAGGAAGGCTGAGGTCACCCCATTGCCCAGTTTACTGTGCAAGAAGAGGGAGAGAAACACAGCAGAGGTGGGAAGAATTACCATTGCTCCTCACAAAGGATGGACAATTTGCTCTCTGAATTATGGAAAGATCCAGCTTAAATATACTTATTAGCAGAGAATGGAAATGGAAGTTTCTTTCCTAACAAATAGTGATTACCAGGGAGGCCTGGCTTTAGAGGTTAATGGGAGTTTGTAATGAATAGAGAACTCCAGTGTGGATGTACAGAGAGCAATTTAATCAGCCTGGGGGTCTAAGGGGTCATGGTCAGCTCCAGGCAGAGCAGTGGAATATAAAGCACATGTATTCAAATACCAATAAAGGAAAGAATGAAGCCAAAGTATAGGCTAGGAGTTAGTCACTGTGTTCCTCCAGACTGCATGGTGCCTCCAAATCCAAACCTATTCATTCTGCTCACCCACGAACTCCAGACAAAGAGAAATTACTTGTCCATATTCTGGAAATGCAGGGAAATTCTAAGGCAAGCAGAGAAAAAGCGGTGGTGAGGGGAGACCAGGATATGGGCAAGAAGTAGGTAAGGTTTGGCAGAAAGGGAGGAGGGGGTTAAATCTTCAGGGGAAGAGAAAAGCCAAGTAGAAAGCACAAAAAAACAGTCCCAGGAGCAGGAGGAGGAGCAGGAGGAGGAGGATGTGCTCTCAAGTGCTCCAAAATCCTAACAAGGTGAATTAGCCTTGCTCAGAGATTTTTGACTCAATCCATCTGTCTGTTAACACTTCTCAGCTGTTCCTCGTCCTGGAGCACCTGCACAAACACTGAGCCCAACACTGCCCTGCCCAGGTGGATTTGTGGTGTTGTCCTCACCTGTAAACAGCACAGCAGAGAGATGAGAAATGAGACTGGGCAGAAGGTCTTAAACTGTGTCTAAACAAGGTGTCAAGTGGTGTTTTAATTCATGGTAGGCAACGCTGAGGGGCTTCTGACCCTCTTCTCCCAGTACAAACCAGTCCCAGCAAGCCATAATTTCTGCTCCTTCTTCCCAGTATTAACTGACATTTAGGACAAAATTGCAATTAATAGCTGGGGAGGAGGGATCAGCCTTTGTAATAAAAGGTTAAAGAGAGAAGCTAATGAAGAAATATTGCTCTGGCTGAGTGCCAAAGAGGAGAGGGGACTGTCCCTGTGGAGCCAGGGCTGTGTGACACGGGGTCATTGCAGGCTGGCTCATACCCAGGGAAGGGGGAATGAGGAGCCATCCCCGAGTGCAAAGGGACACCTTTGTGGCTCAAGGCCCTCTGCAGTGTTGCTGTGGGAACTGCTGATGGGGAAGAGTGACTTCCCCTGGCACAGCTGAGCCGTGGGCAGGGCGGAACTCGCACTTCCAGCCAAATATTTCACTCAATTTGCCCGAAGTGCTTTCAGTAACTCATCGCTTTCAGACTGAGCTGAGTTGGTTTTCCTTTAGTGCTACCAGCTGCCTCACACACAAAAACAGTGGCTGTGAACTTCAAAGTTTAACACTGGCTCTCACTGCAGTTTCATGCCAGGGTTCCTACAGAAGGTGGAGAAGGGAAAGGAGCTTGCTGGGGACACTTTTGTCTTGCATCTGTCCTGGAAAGGTCTTTGGCAGACACAACACATTCTTCTGCTTATTCTTCAGGCATAACCCATCAGACCACAGGCCCACCTAATCAACTGCCCTGTTTCCAAAGCAGCCAGTGGCTGAGTGATGTAGTAGTGTAATGGTGTGCCAAGTGATATCCTTCCCCAGGATACTGCCAGAAGCCCCTTGTGAGCAATTTTTAGTTTACAGCATTCCAGTATTGTTGTATTTAATCCTCAATGGATTTTGCTCCCAGTCATTTGTCCAATAACATTTTGAGCCAATGTAACCAGCTGGATGGTGGTGCAGCTGCCTGTCCTACACCTGAACTGCCCCTGGGGGAAGGACTGTCTGCTTCAGCCAGATCCAGGGATAGATCTCTCCTTCCTTCCTCAGCCAGTTCCAGGGATGGATGGATGGATGGATGGATGGATGGATGGATGGATGGATGGATGGATGGATGGATGGATGATTCCTTCTTCAGCCATCTCCAGGGATGGATGGATGGATGATTCCTTCTTCAGCCATCTCCAGGGATGGATAGATGGATGGAGGGAGGGATGGATGGATCATTCCTTCTTCAGCCAGCTCCAGGATGGATCTCTCATTTGACCCATCAGCACTTTTGTTGTAAACAACCATTCCCTGTTCCCCCTCTCCTTGTCACTAGTGGTTTAACACACTTCCCCCACATCCCTCTGCTATCATTTCTTTCTCAGCCTGGAAAGTCATTGCCCACACAGAAACCATTCCATGTGTTTGATTATCTTTGTTGTCCTCTTTGATGTTGTTCCTGTGTCAGTACATCCCCTCCAAGGCGACAGGGCCAGATGTGGCAACCCTTCAGGATGCAGGCACAGCGTGAGTTTGTGTGATGGCAACATTCTGCTCTGTGCTTTGATCCTTCTGCCTCTCCTAACAACCCTCAGCTTCCAGTATGTCTCTGTGATCAATAACAAGCACTGTGAGGATGTTTTCATGCAGCAAATTATGAGCAACCTGAGAGCTCAGTCTTGTGGGGCAGCAATCATTTAGAGGCCATCATTTCATGGAGGAAATTAGGATTGTTTCTCCCAGGGACACCGCCTCACATTTCCCTGCCCTGAGTTTCCCTGACCACTTCATCACCCCATCATTCCCCCTGATCCTGTCCTGCAGTTCCCACAGTCAGCCTTGTGAATAACTTTGTGTGTTCAGTGAATCTTTTTGCCTCATTTTCTCCAGTTTTGGATCATTTAGGATGAACAGCACGAACTCCCCACACTCCTCCCCCCAGGACTCCACTCATGACCTTCTTCCACTGTCAGAGTTGACCATTAATTTTTGCTTTCTGTTTCCTTCTAATGAATCCATGCACAGACCTCCCTCCTGACCCGTGGCTGTTCAAGTGCTGCAACGGCTCACAGTGAGGGATCTTGTAAAAACAAGTTACCAATTAAAAGACTCACCCTTACCTATGTGCTTACAAATAAGTGTGTGAGTGGATACGTTTTTTCAGTCTCCTGAAGCCACATCCGAAGGCAGGGAAGTTTCTAACAGGGATTCAGCACATTCCAGCAGTGAAGTTCTCCCTGTCCTCACATGTGCAGCTTTACAGATAAATAACTCTGTAACTGCAGAGTCAACCCTTGATCTTCAGCACAGGCACTTCCCAAGGGCTGCTTTCATAAGAAACACAAGAATAAACTGTGAAATTACTGAATGGGTGTTGTAACCTGCAGAGAAAACAAAGTTTCATGCCAAATTTGATGTTTGGTATTTCAGTTCAGGTTTGGCATTCCCATTTGGCAAAACATTATGTCTTTGCAGCTATTTAAACATGAATATACCACAGCCTTCTTACTGAAGGCTTCTTACATGTTTCTTCTTATATGTTTTAATTAGCTGGGTTTTTTCTTTTAGTTCAATAAAACTCCTGTAAAGTCCAGGTTACTGTAATTTAATCAGCTGCCTCTTTTTATCCAGCTTTTGGAAAATAACAAGTAAAAGTAATAATCAGTTCTCTGCAGAACATAAGAAGGGGATCTGAACTGGTGATTTGTGGTCCCAGCACTCTGAGGGTTTTAAAGCCAAGACCTCACAAATGCTGCTTCTACCCATCACTTAAAGAGTGGAAAACAAGATTTTCTGCTTCTTCCAATACCAACTGGTTTCCATGTTGGGAGTGAACCAGGCACTGACCTGAACTGGCTGAATAAACCAAAATGAAAAAAATAATCCCTTTACTGTCAGAAAAGACTCCTCTCGTCAGGGTTTATTTGGCACCTCAGCAGGTCAGTGGCCATCCCCCAGCTCAGCAGTTTGCCCTTTGTCTAAAACCTTGGCACCAAAAATGGGCTGCTTTATATTATCACCTAATGATCTGGTCTGGCATCACGAAATAAATGTTTAAAACATTCCTTAAGCTTTACCTCGCCATTGATTTTTAAATTGGAATCACAGAATTGTGGAATGTGCTGAGTTGGAAGGGACCCCTGGGGACCACCAAGCCACCCTGGTGAGGTTTGACCTCAGGCTCCTCTTCTCCAGCTGAACAAACCCAGTGCCCTCAGCCCCTCCAGACCCTTCCCCATCCCTGTGTCCCCCCTTTGGACACTCTCAATAGCTTTATATTCTCCTTATATTGACCCTTCCCCATCCTTGTGTACCCCGTTTGGACACTCTCAATAGCTTTATATTCTCCTTATATTGACCCTTCCCCATCCTTGTGTCCCCCCTTTGGGCACTCTCCCATACCTTTATATCCTTCTTATCTTGTGGTGCCCCAAACTGCACCCTGTTGGTTCAGTGAGTAGCAGCAAATTGAATAAACTTCACAGAAAACAGAGAAAAAAATCCTTTTCAGTGCTTATTTCAGGCCAGAGAACAATTTTAAAAGTATTCTTGCTTTAGACAAGTGCTGGGCAAGACCAGCAGAGGTGCTGAGTGGCCATGGAGCCCTCTCAGATGAGTTTTACACACTGTTCTCCACCACAGTATTTAAATGGTTTATCTCTTCCCTGCACTCAGGATTATGTATTAGGAGAAGGAAGGATCTGGAAGATTGTTTTCCTGTGTTCTTGTTAAGCTGCTCTCTCTCAAGCCTGATGCCCATATGGCCTGTTAATAACACAGCACCATCATTTAACACAGTTTGCCTTCCAATAAATCCCAAAGGAAGGATGGTCTGGGATAATGTTCAGTTAATATGAAGTGCATGGCCCAAAGGGAGCAGAGAAGCAAATCAAACCATAAATGGGAAAAGGTGGAGGAAAAATACAAGGCAGCTCAAGCACTTTGGAGTTGCTAGTTGTTGCTGTTGTTATTAACATAATCATTGTTATTATTACTGTTATTATGCTGTTGAACTGTCATCTTGTCAGCTTAAATGAAAAAGCATTAGGTCTTAACATCCTCCAGCAGTTCCAGTGATTTCCAGAGAGGTGCAAAGTTTCAACTGGAAAAATAAAGGTTGATTTTTTTTCCAAAAGTTTGCAATTTTGTTCTAATAAATTCTGAGAAGGAGCTTCAAGGCAGCTGGTGAAGCCTCAAGTCCACAGGGTTTAGCCCACCAGGGCTCTCCAAAGGCCTCCAGCTTTTCAAAAGAGAAAGCAAAAAGTTTTACTGAACGTGAAATTCAATTCCTTTCATGTATTCCCAGGGATTATCCCCCAACAGGAACACTTTTTATTTGATTTCTGCCCACGGCACCCCAGGTAACATAAATGCTTAAGTATCCAGAGGAGACAGAAAGAATTATGCAGTTCTGTGATATCTAAGCAGTAATAATGGGAAAGCTCCATTTCTGTTACCATTCTAGAAAAACAAGAGCTATTACTCACATAACATTTAACTCCCTTTCAATATGGCACTACAGCTCTTCTGTCTCAGAGCATTAATAAAATGGAACTGCACTGCAGATGCTGTGGGGAAAGCAGATTTCCAGAGATTTCCCGAAATATCTGAACCTTTCTGCTGAAGCATGAACAAGGAACTGAAATATTAGTGCAACACTGAAACTAATGGCTTTCCAGAAAAACCCAAAAAAACAAACAAACAAAACCAACAACAACAAAAAAGACAAAAAACCACAACCTCTTCCCAAAGAGCACATGTGGCCTGAAAGAAGAGATTAAAAATATGAGGTTCAGAAACACAATATCAGTTTTAGTTCCTGTCCTAGAAAAATAAGGTCTTCTGTCCCTTGAATGACAAGTATAAGGAATTTTGCCTCTTTTTCCCCCCCTTTTTTTGGGAATTGCACTCCAGGAGTGCCATAGGAAGGATGGAGAGAGCACAGTGGCAATGCCTGCAATAGGTTGGTTGGTCTGCTGGTCTTTGTGAGGAAACAGCAAAGGAATCTACCTCTGAAAATATAATTTTTTAACATTTACTAAAATATTTTTTTTAGTTTATTCCATATACACACCCCCCACATGTCTGTTTGCTAAGAACATACCTAAAAGTCAATGACAGTAGGACACAGCCCAAATGTGGGACCTTGTGAATGCCAGGAAAGGGCTGTCAATCCCAGCGACACAGCCCAGCAGAGCAGCTTTCCTGAGGAACCATTCGCTGTATTGATTACAGGGCAACCTATGGAAAACCTACATTAGCTATCCCCAGAGGAGCTTAGGGTTTGGCTAAGGATTAATTTAAGAGTTTTTATGTGATGCAGGCAAATCTACTTTAGCTTTGCAAGACTATAACATTCCCAGGTTTGAGAGAATTTACTGTACAAAAATCCGCTTTTCCCCATACTTAGAGCGTGTACAAGAATATTATAAAGCATAATTCTTCATGATCTACTCAATGCTGCCGTGCCCCAGTTACACCAGATTTTGGAGATTTGGAATTCTATCATTGCCAATGGATATATTTGTTCCTGTTTGCAACTTACCTAAAAATGATTCTCAAAGTTTTTTGTGTATCTGTCAAAGTTTCTCCTAAAAGAAGCAGCAGAGCACAGGATGGAGACAGATGAGTAGAGAGGGAAGTTCCTCCCACAAAGGATTTGCACCCTTAGCATTTCCAGGGCTGCTGACTCTTTAAATCTTACTTTTACAGCTCAGATTTGAACTCACTGAACTGGGAGGACTTGGGGACGTGATGGTTTGATACAGACACTGACGTGTTTTTGCTGAGCACTGTCTGCAGAGAACAACAAGGAGATATTTGAAAAATACCTACAAATCCCTAATGGGACTGTATTCCACAAAGATTTCCCTTGCTCCACCTCCGCTGGGAAGCAGTTACAGAGAGTTTAGCTCTATTATTCAACACTTTTGAAGTACAGAGGACATTTCACATAAGACAATACCAGATGCGTGTTTCTGTTAACTACATTTCTGTCTAGTAATGACTTGTGGTTTGAAATATTTATGTGTTCTCTTGTTTGCATTCACATCCAGTGGCTGTGAACAGCACAAGTGACACCCCAGATGGAATGAGTGTCTCTTCTGGAAGTCCTTCACACCAATTCCATGAGGTTTGGCGGCCCCTTTCCCACAGAAGCAGGTGGTGGATCCCCATCCCTGGAGGTGCCCAAGGAAGGACTGGCCGTGGCCCTGAGTGCTCTGGGCTGGGGACAAGGTGGGCATCGGGCACAGAGTGGGCTCCAGGGGATGGCAGGGCTTTGCCAAGGTGGGCATCGGGCACGGAGTGGGCTCAGTGATCCTGGAGGGCTTTTTCAACCTCAATGACTCTGATCCTGAAATCCTAATCCCAGCAAAATGGATCCCACTTCTTGTTATCCTTTTATCCCTCCCAAGCAACCACTTTGTGTGGGAATTCTGGGTGGGTTTCTGTTGCACAGAACATTTTCCTGAAAACATATGTTTCTACTAGGTCTGAACAGAGGCTTTGTCAGGCAATAAAGATACTTGAATTACACAGTTTAAAGTGTGTGGGTGTTGCATCTGTTAATTTATGCTTGTGGCACGTTTGGTTTGTGCCTTCAGTGTGGTGTTTGTGAAAGCAGGGCTTGGCTTTTTGCAAGGCTTCTGGAGCCCTGCTACACTGATTATTGTGTATTCCCAAGAAATAGTATTTTAACTGGATTGGAGAGCAGTTGGGGGTTGGGTTTGGGGGTTGGTTTTCTTTTTGCTTTGCCAGAAAACAGATTTAATAGAGATGTTCATCAGAGGCACAAAGCCAGACATGTTGATGATGGTGCCAGATGTTTGTTGCAGGTTAAATTCAGGCAAAGGACAGAGAAAAAAGAAAAGATTCCTCCATATAAGTACATCTGCAAAGAACTGCTGCTTCCCTCACCCCCTGACTGGCAAACAGCACTGGGATGCAGGACCCAGGGATTTCACCACTCCTCACAACTCCAGCTATTGCTCAGGACATGCCTCAGCTGCTTCCACTTCTGGTTAGGAACCAGCTAAGAAAAAATGATGGTTGTGGGTTTCTGAAGTTGCTCTCTCCACGAGCCACTAATGATGCCTTATTTGCTCTGCCTTTTTATTTTATTAAGAGGACTGGATGTAGATTCTCAGGCACTTTCTCTCTTCATGCTGCACAGCTCCACAACAATAAAAACCCCTAACTCAGAGGAGATTAAATTAGATCTGAGAGATGCAAGGCCCCCAGAAAGAAAAGGAAACAAAAACCCTAATCAGTGTATTGTGGTCATGGAAGACACTCTCAAGAAATTTAATGCCATGCAATACATATTTATAAGGCAGCTTTTTACAGTCACACTTTTTTTTCCTGTTTGCTTATGTGTGATAACAAGTAGCAGTGAGGCACAAAATGCATTAGGAGCCACCTCAGAGCACAGAAGTGGCAGATTCCTGGAGTACCAGCCTGAGGCAGCTGCTGGTCCCATGTCCCTTCTCTCATTCCACTGGGATCCCACCCCTGCAGCTGCTCTGTTTGCCTGTCACTCTGATGCTTTGCTTAATCACCTGCACTTTTCTTTCTCTGTGCTGATAAAATGATCCCTGGTTGAGGACCTGCTTTCCCTGACAAACCAACCACAGGGGTGGAAATGGAGTTTCTCCTCTGAGTCAGGGAACTCTTTCTGTTCCTGATTACTAAGAGAAGGCTGAGCCAGGGCCAAAGTGACTGGAGGATGTTGGTGAGACAGTTCTGCTGATGGTGTTCAGTTCAAGGGGCCAGGCTGGCATCAGTGCCATTCAGTCCTTCCAGAATTCACTTTGTGTGGATATCAAGCCCCCAGCACTGAGTGTTTTCAGCTGCACTTCTGTTCCCACTGGACCACAACACTTGCTGATGGAGACAAAAGCACCAGCATGATAATCCAAGCTGTTCAGCCACATTATCCTCCCCCTGAGATGCAGGAACCCTGAGCTGCTTCCTGCACTGTCCCTTCTCTCACGGATCACTGCCCAGACAGGGCTGTGAAACAGCCACAGGTCCATCCCCAGCTTTCTCCTGGACACCTCAGTGCCCATGGGGAAAGCACAGGCACACACAAACTTTAGATCACCCCAGAAAGGTGAGCAAGGAGTCTGAAAGTTTATTTTTAGCCATTCATGGATCTGTTTCCAGCACAGCCATCCCCTCCTCTGCCCAAACTGGGCTCTCCCTGCCATGCCTGGGTACCACTGCTGGGTGCTGAGTTCTGGGAGATGTTACACTCTCTCCAAAAGACAAGAGCATTCTGCTCACAGTAAAAGCATTTCCAGAGGAAGGCCAGGCTGTCTCCAAACTGCACTGAACAGGGCTGGAGTTGATGCAGTGAATAGGTCTGTACTCTGCCTGGGCAGAGTTTTGCCTCTGAGGGGGTAAAAGCCCATGGTAGGAATTCATTTCAGTCTCTACATCCACTGCCAGTGGGAGCCAGGGAAGTCACACTTTGGAATTTGTGAGGGCTTCCATCAAACCACTCTCTGCTGCCAAATGCACAGAGCAACTTCATTAAGGCTAAAAAAGAGACAATCACATGCAATCAGGATGCCATTATTAAGAGAGAAACCCATTCTGCCAGTGACCCTACACCTTTCAGGAGGCACAAAAATTGTTCCTGCAGACAGATGGAAAAAGAGCCTTTAATGAGTCACCTTTTGGCAGTAAAGAAGGAAACCTGTCTGGACTTCAAGAATTCTAAAAGTTTTTTAAAAAATGTTTCAGTATTAGAGAGTTTCAGACATGTTACCTTTGTAAAGCAACAGGTTGCCATGGAATGAGGGGGCTGAGGCACCTCTTGGAGTTCATCCCAAGAGCCTGTGGCTCTTTTAATGACAAATGAATTGCAGCCAGAACAGGCTGACAGGGAAAAGGTTGTGCCCTGAAAATGTAAACCAACTCATCCTGGACAAAAAGCAATGGAAATCTTGGTAAAACCTGTGAATTAGAGATGGTAATTGTCTTCCCCCTAAAAACAAAAAGTAGTTAAGAGGCAGCTGAGGCTCCTGCATTGCTCCAGCATAAAGGGAACCTCTTTCCTTCTGCCAAAGGACGGTGGCTGAATAAATCTCCTCTTTCATGGGGTCTCTGCTCAGAAAACTCTGTCTGCTTCAAAATCTGATGAAATTCTGGATTTTTCCCCTTTGATTCAGTTGGTGTTTTCAAGAAGTCTCTCTCCAGTAATATTTGGGGTTTGCAGGTGACATCGTGCTGATTTTGTAGAGTTTATAGGAAACAGTGGAAGCTTTGGGATGTTACAGATTCCTTTTGTTGAGTTCCTGAGTAAAGAACTTCCTGTGACAAATCATATTGCTGTTAATTCACTTCCAGAGCATTCATCTTACAAGATTCTTGCTCCTTTAAGGACAAAAAAATCAAAGATTTCCACCATATGAGTATAAAAATATTACCTCAATTGCCTTATTATTTTATAGCACCTATTTCCCACCCACAACATGCAGAATGTACAAATGCAGAATGCAAAGAGAGTGTTCTTTTTCCTGCCAAAGCTTTAGAGATTCTCATGGCAGTTTCTGTCTCCTGATTGTTTGTCAAAAAAAAAAAAACCAAAACCAACGACAAAACCATAAAGATAATATATTGTGGAATAAAGTCAATCTAGAGTACAGAGAGGGAAACACATGTAAAAAATGTGTGAAAAAGCCAAATTGTTGCTGTGGAGGGTCTGGAGTAGGATTGTAACTGTGCCTTGATTTCCTGCCCTCTCTGGTACATCACTGGACCTGATTTCTCAGGGACAGTTGCTCAGTGCTGGGGAATAAAGTGCAATCTGTTTCTGGAGTTCATGCAGCTGCTGATCCAATGTGAGTGGCTGAAATTATTGCTCCCTCAGCCAGAAGTTCCCTCCCTGTGGCTGTGATGGGCTGAGTGAGCTGACCATGTGCATGCTCCAGATCTGCTCTCGTGTGGACAGGAATAGGGAGCTTTTATCCCACTTGGTCTATTTCTGTCTCTAGGAAATGAAAATAAATCTGTCCTGTCACCTCAGCAGGCATGACTTGCCCTCCCTCTCATGGGCACTGAGAGCTTTTGACAAGAAAAGTACCTTATATTTGAGGAAAAGGGGAGGAAGCAAAAATAAACTTAATGCAGTGTCTCAAAAATTCAGTCGACCTCACGATTCCGAACGAAGCGGGGGACAGCAAAGCCCTTCATCCCTGGGCAGCCCAAAGTCCTCACCAGGGACCTGTGGGACACCAGGGGACCAGCAGGACACCCCCAGGCTCCAGCAGCTCATCCAGGCTCAGTGGTAACGGCAAATTTTCACCTCCCTGAATCTCAGCATTTCCCCTCCGAGTGAGCCTGGTGCTGTTTCTGGCTCTGCCCCTGCTGGGTCAGGGCTGGCTGGTCCCAGGGAACTCCCAGTGCCAGCAAACATCCCTTGTCTGGCCATGCTGGGCAGGGCTCCCTTGGCCAAGGGAGCTCAGGGTGAGTTGCTGAGTGCCCTCTGTGCCACCCCAGCTGCACAAGGAGAGCATCACAGAGGCACAAAAAGCCAAGCAGGCTCTGGGGAAAGTGCTGGCAGCTGTTGGAAGGCTCCCCCAGCTCACTGCATCCCTCCAGCTGCTTGTCACAGCAAACACCACCCATCCCAGAGCAGAAACAAACCCACATAAAGCCAAAACAAACACTGGGTGAGGAAATCAAATACATAAATAAAATAAGTGAAAGTTGAGTCCCCACCACGAGCAGCCAGTGAGGGAAACAGCACCAAAGGCTTTGCTGAGGCCTGGGCTGCCACATCCCCAGCCTTCCCCTGCCTGTTGGCCCTGGATAGGCACCTGCTCTGCCCAAAGCCTGACTGAGGGCAGGCTGGCAGCTTTCTGAGAAGGGGATTTGCACGTCTGCAGGCAGGAGGCTCCACCAGTGGCACTTGCTCATCACTGAATTCCACAGGGACTCTGAGACTCGATATATTCTTTGTGTGCTTCCTCTGAGCACCAACACCTCTGGGTTACAGACTCCCTGTTTGCCTTCCTGTTGTCTTTTCCACCAGTGGCATTTTATCAGGCTGATAATTCAGCTAAATGAGAACCCCCTGGTATCAGCACTGGTTTTGTCAAGTCCCTTATCCACTGCGGGAAAACAGACAGGCATTTTGTTGAAACAATAAATCCATTATGTCAACACAATTAATTCCGTTCGCTGACTAAAACATTCTGTAGAGGAACAAAAGGCATTAACTTAATATCTTTATCTGGTTGACAAAAAGCAAATTAGTTCAGAGTCTTTGATGTCATTGTGGTTTACGCCACGCAAAATCCTTCTTGTCCACATCCCATCTGAGCATCATTTTGTGAGGAGTCAGGATACTTTCCCAGGGCTCTGCTGAGTGACCCAGGGACAGGCACTGCCTCTGCTCGTCCCTGTATTCCCCTCTGAGTGTCTGGGCTGGTCAGAGAACTCTGTAATTCTGTGTCTGTGTCAGGCTGGGCTGTTCCTTGGGCTGGGACCACAGTCTGTGTCTGGGTTTATTTTTCTGACACAAAAGGAAAGAAAGGGGTTCCCCTCTCTGCTCCTGCAGCACCAGCAAGAAGTTCTTGACTTCTCTTGGCACTCTTTAATGCCATTACAGCCCAAATTGCTTCTAAAGCCATCAATAAACACAAGGGGTTTGGGGGCTCTGGGTGTCTAAATGAGATCAGCTATCCATGCACGTCTCCATGTGCCTGAAGGAAACTCCTGCTCTTCTCACATGTTTTTCCTACAGCCACTAAAATTAGAAGTTCAGATTTCACATTATTTTCAGGGGAATTACTTCATTATAAAGAGACCTCAGGTTTCACTGAAGCTGCACATGCACAGAGAAAGCAAGTTTTACACTGGGATAATGTCCCTTTTTCACCCCCTTCTCCTCAGAAGAGGTGGATCATGTTATGAGACGAGTTTTTAAACCAGTGAAGCAGCGAGTCCCACCTGCAGGACTGAGTTTCCCTCTGCTCTGGCGCTGGGACAGGGTTTGTGCAGCACATCATTTGGCCAAATAAATCAGAGGCTCCTCTGTGCATCCTCTGAGGAAGTTTCCCCCTAAAGCCAACAGCACTCCTGACACACAAGATCAGGTTTGTCTTTTTTGCTGAATGGAAAGGTTGTCATGGAAAGGATTCTGGCTGAGATTTATCAAATCTGAGACTTACAAAGTCAAAGCTAAATCTGGTGTGCCAGGGAAAACCTGCGTGTGTCACAGGTTTTCCTTTCCTTCAGTGTCCCTCTGGAAATGGCCACAGTGGCACCTCTTTTGCTCACAGGGAGAACAGAGACGTGTCCTGAGGGTGAGGAGGATTCTGAAGGGCTGCTGTGTGCAGGGATCTGAGTTAGAGCTGAGCACAAACACACCTGCAGGAGATGGACTTGTCACAGTGGTCACTCACTGTCCACTCCAGCTTCCTTCTGTATCCTGAAGGGATCAGGACACCAGTCTTTGGACTTCTGTAGTTCCCACACCCAGGACTTCCAACACATCTCAGGGCCATGGGAGATTCACCCCAGCCACACTTGCTATGGGATTAACATTTGGTAGCAGATGTAAGACATTAATTTTAAAAGAAAAAAATAGAAATAACTAAAAATGTGCTTACAATAAACATGCAAGGAGAGTCCTCAAATTACAGTTCATTATACCTAACCCCCCTTCAGGGGGCACACCTCTGGTTCCTTTCCAAACTCTCAGCAGTGAGGTTTTCCTCCTTACATTGCCTAAGAGGCAACAGTGCAGCTCCACATGATGCAGATGGAATGATTGTCAATTGTGTGCCTATCAATAGACTCCTGATTAGCAATTTTTCTTCCCTTTCTGCCTGCAGTGATTAAGGAATATCCAGCTGTTTCATTCATTTTTAGGAAACCTTTTTTTTTTCCCTCTTCTGCTGGAAAATAAAGTGTCTTGGTTGAGCTGAGATTTGGCCTCTGCTGTGGCCAAGCATCGTTTCAGAGGAGCTTGAGAGCCACAGCTGTGAGCTGAATGTCCAGTTCAGCTCCTTCATGTGCTTACCTTAAGGACAGCAAGTGATCCTTGCAGGATCAATAACTGTGTTTGACTCCGTGCTTAGGGGCTCTGCTGGACTGAGGCTCAAGGGGGCAGAACCTCCAAAGCTGAATTGCTGCTGGATAAGTTCTGCAATCTTTTCCATTTGTTCCAGGTTTCATTTTAGGCAGCTGCTGTCCCCCAGCACGTTGGCTAGGACAGTTTTTTCAGTGTTTGTCTCCATTGTTGAACCAGCTCAGGAAGTCAGTCCCCTCTCTGGATCTCAGAGGTAGCACAGAAGTTGTCAGCAGGATCAAATGATGGGAAAGCAGTTTTGCTGATCTGGTTAATGAGATGCTTTTCCAGTGTGAGACAGATGTTGCCTGTACACACAGGCACAGGGAGAAACTCAGATCCCTGGAAACAGAATTACTGCCTTTGGGAAATATTGTGCTCAATGTACTTGCAAACGGCCCTGGGAAGCTGTCCTGGCTCACGGAGCTGAACTGAGGTTTCCATCTCCAGTTTGAAATGTTCCTGATATTACCTGGAATGCTCTGATACCCAGTCTCTGAGATTTTGCAGTGTCTCCTAAACTGTGCTCGCTGAAATCAGCTGCAAACTCTTATTAAAACATTGCTTGAAATCATTTCATGGTCAAAGCCAGCCTGTCTGAGGTACTGCTGTACTATTTTAGATGGCATTTGTACAGAGGCTCCCTTAAAAAGAAATAGTTTTAATTATTCAGTTTTCCTCTATTTGGTTTTCCCACTTATTTTCCCAGGATATTAAATCTGCTGTATACAAACTATCCATTATTCCTGAGTGGAAAAATTCAGTTAAGCTTTTAACACCACCCATTTGCAGCCCTGTGGGTTTCCCACCTCAGAACAGGCAGAGGTGTTGCCTCTGCAGGTCCAGCCTAATGCAGGGTTAACACGTGTGGCTGGGGGAACCTGGCACAGCAAACAGCAAAGTGGAAAACACCTCTGGAGGGGGTGAGGCCCCGTGCCAGGGCACACTGGTTCTGTCTGGGAGGTGTCTGGGCTGCAGGTCAGGGCAGCACTCTGCAGGCTCAACATATTCAGCCTAAATATCCTAAATAAAATAGCCCTCCCCTGCACTAAGTACCCCACAACTGCATAAGACTCCACAGCGTTTCTTTCCATTTCTCTCACCACTTCCCAATCACTCTGCCCCCATTCCCACCCTGATTTTAAGTCTCCACCCTGATGTTCACAACCTTCCCATCCCTGCTCCTGCCCCAACACTGAAACAGCTGTTTGGGCCACCTACAGAAATAATGCCCATTATTATCCTTTCCCTGCAGCACCTGAACTCAGCTCCTGCAGCTCCCTGGGGAAAAGCAGCTCCCTGAGCCCACAGCCCCAGCTTGGCTGGTATGAACCTTCCCAGGCCCAACCACTGCTTCCAAAATGCATTTGCTGTGCAAATGTGCAACTTTATCCCCACAAAATCAGATTTATTTTACTTTCAACAAAAGCTCTCTCTGCTTTTTAACCAGGAGGCAGGCAAACAAGGGCCATTTAAAAACCTTTTCATTACCAGCTGCTCACTTTCTCATGCCTGGTGAGGTTTAGAGGGGGCAAAGGATTGGATTTCCTTATCTTTCCATGCTAACTATTTTTTTTTTGGCTGTTGTTATCCCCTTTTCCTGGAGTATTCCAGTGTATAATTCAACCAGTAGTCTGGTATTGCAGTAACCCAGAAGAAATCTGCTCCTCCTCTGCTTGAGTCTTTTAGTTTCTTATTGGGTCTTTTTTAGTGCTGTATTAGGAACTTGTGGCAGAGGATGGAGCAGAGTCACTCAACTGCATTTCTAGCACAGCTTGCTTCCTCATCCCTCTGCCTTCTCCAACAGCGAAGTTTTCCCACCAAACTTTCTGGTACCATGGAGAACTCCAGACTGCTCCTCACTGGCCATTTTTAAGCGCAGTGCTGCAGTTCTCAAAGCAAACGTCAGTGCCCCACCCAGCCCGGAGGGCTCAGTACCAAACTCCAAATGGTCCTGGGGAGAGGCTCTTGGATCTCCCCTGCTCTGCAGGTCCGGCAGAAGCACCAGGGGGGGTGGAGATCAGGGTGGACATCTTTCACGATTTGCAGGTACATCTCTTTCTCCTTTGTGCAGTGTTTGCCTGTTGTCCAAAGCACTGGCACAGCCCCCCAGGATAGTGCAGAGCACTGAGATGGCTGTGACCGTTTTCCCTGTTAGGAGGTGTTATCCCCATCCTGGCCCTCCTAAATCCTTGGTGGGATCCTTGAGTCCCTTTGGAATACAAACTAGCAGAGAAGACTGAGGGACAATCCTCCCTCCTCCATCAGGGGAGAACCCTCCGGGCAGGAGCAACACTCCCAGTCTCACTAGAGCTTAAACAACCACAAAGTTACTCAGCTCTCTAATACCTCTCGAGGAGTTAATTAACGGGGTTTAATCTCTGCTGAGATGAAGTGAATCTGAGTCTATCCCTGGAAATTACTTTCCCTAATGGAATGACGCAAACCCCAGCTCGGGCGGGATGGGATGCCATCCGCAGTGCCAGCCAGGAGGATGAGGATGCTGCTCCGGAGAGCGTCTGCCCGCGATTCATTTGCTGTTTATTTGCTCCATTCCAGCGGCAAATCCCGGCTTTCCAAGGAGCCGAATCCCTGGATTTGCGGGGGAAGAGGGCCCCCCGCTGGCCGCGGCTGGAACGGAGCTGCAGCCACGGGGGGTTTGGCAGCAGAGAGTGCCGATTTACCCGAGGAAAGCGCTGGGTGGGCAGGACGTGCTGGAACAGCTCCTGAGCCCTCCTCGCTCCTGCAGAGCCCGGGGTGGCACTCGGTGGCAGTGATGCTGCAGGACCAGAGGGCAGAGGCACAGCGGGGCTGCTGGAGCTCCCAGCAGCACACAAAGGCATCAGGACCAGGCAGCACCATCCCTCCAGTGAGCAGCCATGGGCACAGCCACTGTGTCAGCTCAGCTCAGACCAGAGAAACTCTTTTCTCTGGCTTTAGGCATCACCCACGAGATGCCCTTCACAAGACACTCGGAGCACCTCAGGAGTGGCAGAGCATCCAGGGCATCCTGGAGGCATGGGCAGGTGTGCTGTGCCACACGTGCTGCCTCAGATGAGCAGGGCAAAGCCTTCAGGATGTCTGGGGAAAACACACACAGCTGCAGAGCCTTCAAGGAGACCCTCCAGGCTCACAGAGCTTGCAGGGAGGAAACCAGAGGAGCCACGACCCACCCAGGACTGACCCAATGGCTGTACAAGGCATCAGGTGTTTTCTCTGGGAACCAAGAGAAAAACTGCTGGAATAGGATTCCAAATGTAGGGCCAGAGACTGCTCTCTGGCCCTGGCAGCAGCTGAGCCCAACAGCCTGTGTGCCCATGCTGCAGAGCATCCTCAGCCTCCCCAACACTGCATCAAAGTGTTCCTGTGGCCACGTGCCACCCTCTGAATGAACACAGGGGAGCCTGGGGAGCCTGAGCAGCAGGAGCAGCTGTGCCTACAATCCCTGTAGGTACAGAGAGTGCAAAGGCTCATCCAGCACTTGTGTAGGAGCACAGAGCTGTGTGTTGGCCTTTGGGCACAGAGGAGCCTTTGGCCTCCTCCTTGCCACATTCTGAGCACCCCAGGTGCTGACTGGGAGCCTGCTCTCCTTCCACAGCCTACACACATTTCATATTCTATTCACACCTCTCTGCAGCTTTATGAACCTCAGTTTGCACCTTTGATCTGGTTCCTGAAACATTAATTAATTTCAGGCCCTCTTGCTCCCTCTTTTTTTATTCCAATATGCTATTTCTAATTATTTCCTTGAGTTACCTATTTTGTTTCAAACAGTTTCTCCCCCAAACAGGGTATTGGTATTGCCTTCTCCAAACTGTGCACGGAAGTGCAGGAGCACCTGCAGGAGCAAGTTCCCCTCTGTCTTCCTGTGTTTGTGGCTCGTGGTAGCAAAGCTTTAATGCCAAAGCAAAGGGGTCTGGAGCTGGAATACACATGTCCCTTTGCCACTGCTTGTGTGCCTTCTCTCTCTGCCTGATGCCCTCACTCCCTGTCTTCATGTCACCACTCCACGGGCTTCCTGAAGGCTTTGGATTAGTCAGGGAGTTTTACAAGCTGAAAATATTTCTACCTTAAGCAGCAAACATTAAATGGCTGCAGGAGATGCCACTGCTGTAGGACCTGCTGCATATGTCGGACCCCACTTTAACGGCAACAATTATTCCCCAACTCATGTTCTTCCCTCCCCTCTTATTAAACTGATTGGAACACAGACCTGAAAGCAGAAAGCAGGCTGGACACCACACCTGCACATCCTGGACACATAAATCCCAGTTGCCAGGCTGTCTGTGTGACTTTTCTGATCCCTCTGCCATAAGAAAGGATCCCTTACCACAGCTAATTACTCTTTTACATTAATGAGAAGGAAACATTGATCAGACTTGTGGCTGAACATGTGAGCCTTCCCCCAGCACCCCAGGGCTGCTGCAGGACCCTGGGTGTACTCCTCCTTCCCTTGGCAAGCTTAAAATGGGAACAATTTACCCCGGATGTGACCAAAGAGAAAGCAATTTTTCAAGGCTTTCTTACCCCCCATTTCTCCTCCTCCCTCCCTTGGAATAAGGCAGAGTCAGAGCAAGCTTCCAGAAGGCTGGGTCAGGTTCCTTCAGCAGTGCTGATACACTGATAGTCTTCAAGCAACATGCATGGCAGGTCTGGTGATGGAAAAGACTCAGAAAGACAAGTCCAGTGTTCAGCAGAGGCACTTCAGCAACTGCTGAGGATAAAATCAAAAGGAAAGCAGTTGCCAAAGCCTCCAGGAGCAGGAATGCGAGCTGTGGCAAGCACTGCCTGCTGTCTCCACCATTATCTGGCCACAGCAGGGTCACATCCTTGATCTGTCATTTCCAGAGACAATACCTCAGAAATAAAGTCCTTCCTGTGCTGTCCTGCAAGTCTGCTGGAGGAGACAACAACAAACACTGGCTGGTAAAGGGAGAGTTAAAAGCATTTCCCAAACCCCACAGTGCAGGATGCCTGTGCTCTCCCACTGCTGTTCCACTGCAGGCAAGACCCCTCAGGGGCTTGTGAGGGCTCTTCTCACAGCTCTGCCAACACCTTGTTTTCTAAAAAAACAGTTCCCCAATGTCCACCAGCCCACCTTTTAGGGATAGCCTGCAGAACCCACACACAGAACCCACCTGCCTGTCCTTTAGCAGTCCTGGTTCCCCTCAGAAGTGGTGGGAGTCAGGGTCTCATCTGAGGGAGGGAAACTCCTGCTCAGGCTGCACAAAACATCAACCCACAGCACACTCTTCGTGCTTGGGCTAAAATTCTGCACCCCAAAAGGAGAGAGGTTGGTCAAAGAACTGTCCATGGAGGGAGCTCTTCCAAAGGAATTGGAGTTGTTCTGGAGTTTGCTGCTTTTTATCTTGCTTTTTAAAATGCACACTCAAGGTTCCCTGTGACCAGCCTAGAAGAACCACCAGGCATGACTAGTTATGGATGTTATAAGGAAAACAGCAACAATTCCCTCAGCAAAACACAAGCCCAGCCTTACCTGAGGGCTCCTCCTGAGCTGCAGCACCTGGTGGGTGAGGATGCAGGAATTCCTCCCTGTCACACCTTCTGTGGTATGTCTGATATGTGATAAATGAGCTACACAAACCTGTGATTTTTTTTTTCCAGTATTTTATTTCTGACAGGCATTTACAACGTTCCATTCATAGAACTAAAAACATAAAAATAGACCTTCTTTCAGCTTATAAAAGAAATATATAAGAACCTTTGACATAGACATGTCATGACATTATGTACAAGAGCCACGGTACCTTCCCAGTACCAGCCTTCCAGTATTTGAGCTCTGAGTGTATCCACTGGGAACAGCCCAGGACAAAACCCACCACTCCTCCAGCACACTGGGACACAACTGACAGGTGGATGATATAAAACAATGCTGTGATCATACAAAGGGTATAGAAACTCTTCTAAAGCTTTTACGAAAAGAAATCAGAAGATAGCAAAAAAGTTGATAGAGAAAGCTTTCATAAGGTCAAGTATAGTGCACCAGAAACCAGGAAGGGGAGGGGAGCAAGGGGAGAATGCCAAGTGGGACACACAGACAGTGATGGACATTTTGGGGGGAATAGTTTTTGTTATGTTTTAAAATATAGTCAGAGTGAATTTTATAAAATAGAATCCTAAGCTATTATAAAATTTCAGGTTTTCAAAGTACCTACTAATGTGTCAAACATCCGTAGATACCAACAAAACAAAAAAAAGAGAATTTCATATAATCTTCCTTTTTTTTTCCTATAGGTGAAACTGCAATGGGAAAAGCTATACAAATCTTTAAAAAAAAAGTGCTATTTTGTGTTTCGCATTTGGAAGTCTACTTAAAAACCACGAGATTTTAGTCACATTTTACCCTGTTTTAGATGTTTAAATAAAAGATTTAAAATGTTAAAGGTTTGCTTGTGTAGAACTTGTTCATACTCTATTGCAGTGGAAAAGCTTTTATAAAGGAATTAAAATACACTAGTTTCACCCACAGTAGGAGAGTGGATGAGGTCAGTTTTTTGGCCATGATTTCCCTGTCCCCTAAGCCCAAACTCTGCCAGGGAGAGTGGACCAAGCAGATCTGTGGCTCCAGAGAGGTCACACCACAGATCAGCTTGGTCCACCACAATTCAGTCATGTCATTTTATTTATTATTCTTTTTATTATCTAACTAAACTCCAGTCTCAAACATATACAATAATCCTTTTCCTCAAGAAAGTTATACCTAAATAAGAGTTTCCAGTTCATATTTTCATATAAAACCACCGTTCCTAACCCTCTGCAAAAAGCTAGTCTTGTATCCTAGACGTGGAGCTACCCTAACGCCCTAAGACTCTGATCCCTTTGTGCCCCTGCAGCTCAGGTAAAATACAAAAAAATATTTCTTCAAGTGTTAAATTTGGATCTCTTTTAAGAGAGTTTGGCATCTTTATAGCAGTATGTAAAACTAGAGCTTCCAACATTGACATTAAGTTAGACCAGCCACAGACTGAGAGGACTTGACACAACATAAATCCCAAACCTTTCCTCACACATTCCTAAAATACATGTATATTCTCTTACACTTAAAGAGGGAAAAGTAATAAGAATACTGGGACTGTACAGGTTAAAAAGGCAGTTTCCTCACGAAGGAGATGAACCTACGACCGACGGCGTTTACGGCTGTGAACCCCTCTGTCCTTGTGCTCTTGTTTAAGCTGCACGTAGGTTAAGACATCCAGAGAAATTTCTTTTCCAGTGATTATGTTCTCCCCACATTTTAATTTCAGCCCCTGATTACTTCAGAATAAATAAAATAGTGTGAAAGCCCTTGGTAACGTAAGACAGGACCTTTAAGCTTAATCCATTCCCCGTTTGGAGCGTTTTACAGTCGCCCCGAGTGTGGCCGCGTGGCTCTGGCCCGACTCAGCTGCCGCAATGGTGTGTGCAAGTGTGCAATCTATGGGGTCAGCTCTCCGTGGGAGCGGCAGGGCGGGAGGGAGGGTGGGAGGGATGGAGGGATGGACGGGGACACCTACGCATCCAGGTGGGCCAGTGGGGCTCAGAGCTCCGTGTTGAGCTTCCTGCCGGGCACAAAGTCTTCGCGCCTGACCCAGATGACCTCCTCGGCGTCGCCGTTGATGCCGGACAGCGCCGCCTGCTTCTTGAGTTGGGTCATCCTGGCGGCGTGGCCGTGGCCATCGCCTCGGCATGGCTGGCCCGCAATGGAGGCCGCCTGCAGCCGCTCCCGCAGGTCCCGCTCGGCCGCGCCGCCCCGCACCGCCTCGCAGTACTCGTCGTCGTCGCTCAGGATGTCCGTCTCCTTGATGTCCTCCTGCTCCTCGTACTGGGCAAGGTCAAACTGCTCCTCGACCCAGCGGTCAGTGTCCCCCCCGTGTGAGGGCTGCTGCGGCTCTTTTTCGGGGCTGCTCGTGTAGACGGCGTCTGAGTCAATGGTAAACCTGTTTCGGGCCAGCCGCCGCCTCCTCCTCCCAAGAGACTTGCTTGGGGCTGACACTGCACACACACAAAGATAAAACCCCACAGGCTTTTTACACACGGGACAACTCTCTGCAAAAAGTTACTCTTCCAGGGGCCCTTTGCTGGGCACCGCTGGGCACGGAGTGGGCAGAGTGCCATGAATGGCACGGTCACTCCCTGCAGGCAGCCACGCTCTGCCAGCTCCTCAGCACAGGTCCCTCTCCGGCTGAACACATGGAGTTTGTGCTGCTCAGAGCCACAAACAGGGGGTTCTGCTGCTCAGAGCCACAAATGGGGTTTCTGCTGCTCAGATCCACCTGGGATAATGGCCCACAATGCCTGTTCCTCCTGAGCCATGGGCAGGTGGCCAGTGCCAAGGGCATCTGCTCAGCTCAGTTTCTCACGGGCAGTGCCTGCTGCCAGCACACCAGACAGCAGCAGGTCTGCACCTTGAGAAGGGAAACTGCTCTGTCTGGGGTGAGAGCCACGCTCCAGGTTTCCAAGTGGCTGGCTTGGTGCTGAAGATGCTGCAACTGCTGGGTTATTAACGGGGAATTAAGTTCCCTGTCCAGGCTCTGCTACTGCCTCCCCTCACTCCCTCCCTACTGGGGGAGAAAAGCCCAATCCCAAAACCAGAAAAAACATCCAAAGCTCCTTACTCAGCATCTTCCCCACTAGCTTTTGCAATGGGCCCAATTAGCAAATTCACACCTCCCCTGTTGGAAGACCTTCACAAGAGGCTTGTGAGGCAAAGCAAGGGGAGGAATCCTGCAGCTGAAGGCCCTGCAGGCTCTGAGGTGCTTTATGTGCACACACAGGTTACCTCCATGGCCAGCAGCTCAACTCCCAGGTTAGAGTTTGTCCCCCTCCACCAAACAGCACCTTAGCACTTGGCAGGATGTATTTACCCAACTCCGCCTTGGGGATGGGGTTACATCTCACTGTCCCTAAGCCTCACAATGTGCACTAAGTAGGACTCTCGCTCAGCAGTTGCAAATTATTTTTGTAGGGAGAAGTCTGGATTTTGATTGGAGGTTTTAATCTCTGCAGAATTCATCATGCCAATGATGAAAGTGAAAGGAGGTTTGGCATCTGCAGGAGGGGGCCCCCATACTGTGGTTTCTGGCCCTCCCTTGACTGTCCTTCCTTAGGATCTGAAGTGTCTGGGAGGCAGATGCCCAGCAGCACCCCAAGTGAGAAGCCATGCTGAGGATGGTGTTGGTCTGGCCTGCCCAGTACAGAAGAGCAACAGAAAGCCTGGTTGTTTACATTGCTGGATCCAATGGGCAGAACAAGAAATAAACAACAGAGCAGAACAAAACACGCAGCGGTGCCGTGTACTTTTCAGTTGGAAGCAAATGTTTTCTTCCCTCCATCATCTAGTGTTGTGAGAAAATAAAAACCTGATTCCCCCTAGGATTTTCTCATTGCTTTTGCCTGAAGTCAACTGAAAAGGAAAATCCACAGTTTAGGACAGGCCATTACAAAAATAGTAGTATCAAGTGCATGTTTCTCCAAAAGTGAGAAGTGGGAGCAGGTGCCCTTTGGGAATAGAGCTGACAAGGCTAAAAGGGAGGACACCCAAAGCTGTCCCTTCAAACCAAGACACTCGCTCAGGGGACCTGATTTTTATTTTTTTTTGTGCCTTTTAGTTTCAAAGTGCTAGTGTCACCTCAAAAGTCTGTACATGCTTTTAAGGAACAGGCAGCAGGGCTTCTGCTTTGTCCAGCAGAAACCCAGTTCCAGATCAAAGTGCAGAGCCAATGGGCACTGACAGGAATGCCATTTCCCCCTTCCATGCCAGAAGGGCTGCTCTGAAGCTGAGCCTCGAGTGCAAAGCAAGGTAGAGAGAGGCAATTTAAGGCTCTCAAGGAGGTGAAGCATGGAAAACCAGCAGTTTTTACATACACAGGAGAGAATGGTAATCCTAATATACAAATAACAGACACCACCACATGTCCTACAACGGTGCTGGGGTTACTGGGATCTTGAAAGTCTGTAGCCCTACAGTACCTGCCCTGTTCATGGCTGGCCTTGCACCCTTTAGAGCACACAATCTCTTTCCACCAAAAGGGACATATTGCTGGGATGAGGGCAAACTTTCGGTTTTAAGAAGCTGTCTCCTGTGTTTATCCCGCAGGATGGAGTGCACTGCCTTCAGAAAGTCCTTCCTGTGTTCTGGTGAACTGCAAAACAGGTGAGAATACAAAAGGCAGTGTTATC
Organism: Sakesphorus luctuosus; assembly: GCA_013396695.1. Lineage (NCBI taxonomy): Eukaryota > Metazoa > Chordata > Aves > Passeriformes > Thamnophilidae > Sakesphorus > Sakesphorus luctuosus. Next base: position 335,326 of record VWZD01013280.1, read on the forward strand.
CCTTGGGAACTGCTAAAAGCTTGCTGCAAATGAGATAAATAATGGCCAGTTCTGTGATTTAAGACAGTGCAAATCGACTGGCAGGCACTTCCCCCAGAGAAGACTCCATTTAACACAGTGCTTTCAAAGCAAAGCTAAACCTGTGGTCATTGCAATGGGCATGCAAGGAAACCAAGACACAGTTCATTAACAAAACATTTAGCCTTTCACCCTTCCCGAGGTTTCCTTTTCCCCCACAGCCAACCACGATACACATCGAGCTGACCTGTGGGGGCTCATTAAATCTGTTTGTCTCTTAGAAACACACACCAAGCACAAGTCCTGCAACTCCCCGCTACCTCATAGTAGGAACTGGCTTGGCATCAGCTCTGTTGGATCCTGATGAACTTGGCCATGATCTGGTAAAGGGACTGGAGTTGGCCCAAGGGTTGGACTTGATGATCTCAGAGGTCTTTTCCAACCCAATCGATTCTATGATTCTACAATTCTATGAACTTGTGTTCCAAGTTCTCACTTGAACTCTAAAACTACATCAGGGTAACCACCACAACAGCAATGGACGTTTCCCTAAGAAAAAGACAATGCCCCAGGAGCAGATTTTGGAACCTGGTGGCATCACAGGTACCAGCTGAACATGACACACCAGCAACTAACTGGCATAAAGATCCAATGCTGGAGTTTAACTGGTTGTGAATGGAAAATTGTAATAAGGATATTCTCATTAAGGTGCAAGGCTGATCAAATATATGCCTTTGCTTTCAGAGATTTTACAAAATTCTGCCAGCCAGAAGTGAGGTTTTTACACCCTCTCCCCATTTCCCCTACTTGGTGTTCCCAGATTGCTTTAAAGGAAAGACATATCCAAGCTAGATCCAGAGGTGCAGCTGCCATGGAGAACAGGGAGACACGCACTCACCTACAGCAAAGGTGAAACGTCCTTTCTGGTCTGCCCTCAGACTCAGATTTAACGTGGACAATCTCACACACAGAATTGGTCTCTGCATCTAAAGGGAAAAGCAAGCAGAACTTTATGGAACAGTTTATGTTTAACTTGGAAGTACTTATTCCATAATCCTGAAGAAATGGTTTGAGACCACCCAGGACAAGAGATATTACATTGCAAATAATATTAACTCCTCGTGGAAAGACAGCAGTGAAACAACAGACTCTTAAACTGGCAGGATTTTATATGTACCCACTCAGTTCCATAAAAATATTTTAAAACCCAACACAAACAAACCCAAACCAAACAAGTAAACAAAACTCAATTAAAACCCCAAACCAAACAAACAATGCAACTTTTCAGGTGTTCCATAAAGTATCGTCAGATTTTGGGTGGGCAGGCCCTGGCACAGGTTGGGCAGAGAAGCTGTGGCTGCCCCATCCCTGGGAGTGTCCAAGGCCAGGCTGGATGGGGCTTGGAGCAGCCTGGGATAGTAGAGGCTGTTCCTGCCCATGGGTGTGGAACAGAAGATGATCTTTAAGGTTCCTTCCAACCCAGACCATTCCGTGATTATAAGATTTTACAACTCCCTGCTATGTTCTTTCCACTTACACATTAGAAAGCGAGAAAACTGTATAAATTTTTGAAGTTTTTATACTATAAGCTTCCCATGCAGCCAGCAACCACAAGAACAAACCTCTACTAGTTCTTGTCTCACAGCTGCAAACTGCCTTCTAACCTCCAGAAGAGGAGCAGAGTGAACCAGAGTCAGCAAGTTCATTGTCCTGTTTTTCCAGAACCCTACCTGGCTGCCTAAAGAACTGACAGGATGGAGATAAACCCCTGAAGCCCCTTCTCCTCCCTTCTCCAGGGCTGTTAGGGATGTTGAGGTTGTGGGATCCTTCTTCAGGCCCCAGAAGCTGTACCCACGTGCACACTAAGGACACTGATCAGCCCCCAGCCCAAATTCCTGCCAAATGCCTGCAGTGGGAACTTTACCTGCACTGGCCAAGGCCCGGACCTGCAGTGCTTCCAAAGGTATCATGTGGCGAAATCGGAACGGATCCCAGTCTTCATAAATTGAAGCTCTATGTGATCCTCCCTGGAAGAATTCCAAAACACCATTAGGAAACAAGACACCCTGGGACAGACACAAGAGTTTCTTGTGCTCTGCACTGAGACCCTCCAGCTACAGACCTGCTGCAATTCTGATTTTCTCGCTAGAACACCTCACTGAGGTGCCTCTCTGGGAATATCTTGCTAAAATCTAGACTAAAACAACCCATCAGCTGTTATCAAGGCCTTCCAAAGTCACTCAGACCAGTGCTGCACTTTCTCCTCCAGGTGCACAAACACTCAGAAACAGGTTTTAGTTTTTCTTTGGTCACTCTGAAGTCCTCCTGTGGCCAGCTGGCTTTACCCACGTGAGCATTTCAAATCACACCTCAGTTTATGCCACACGTGGGAATCACAGGTTTTCTGTAGCACTTCAAACTGTGTCCCCTGTTCTAGCAGGGGTTTACTGCCAAGCTTAGCTTTAATTTAGAGTCCCAAACTCCAGTGGGATCCCTGAGCACCCCTGACTTAGCTGACAGCAGCCAGCACTTGTTTGATGGCACACAACACCCAGGGCATTGTGTTTTGCCAAGCACGATGTCAGACATTAAAAATTGGATTCAAACACACTGACCAAGGAGTCAAACACAAGAGAGAAGTTCACATCAATATCTTGATTCATGACAATCCAACCACAGCACGGAATGGATGTGGCTGGGACATGAATAACTAGTCCAGCAGAGAGCAAAGGATACAGTAAAGGAATGTTTGCTGCATTCAAGATGAACGGGACATTGCTCAGCACCACCCAACACCTCACACACCAAGGATCGCACATGGAAAAGCACACTCCAGCTCCACAGCTTTATGGAAAGCAAATCCCAGTGGTAGCCCCAAAAATGCCCACAAGCATCACCAGAACAGTCCATGCAACTCACAAGTTTCTTCTTCTGTTTGGAGCCATCCTTGTATACAAGGACCACAGCAGTTTTGAACACTAGAGGAGAAATCAGAGACAAAAGCCATGTAGTCACAGAACTACAAAATCCCAGAATGCTTGGGGTTGGAATGGCCCTCTGGAGATCATCCAGTCCAACCTCCCTGCCAGGCACGGCCACCCAGAGCAGGGGACACAGGAACATGTCCAGGTGGGTTTGGAATGTCTCCAGACAGGGAGACTCCCTGGGCAGCTGTTCCACAGCTCTGCCACCTCCATGGAAAGTTCTTCCTCAAGCTGAGGTGGAACTTGTGTTTCAGTTTATGGCCATTGCTCCTTGTGCTGTCACTGGCACCACTCAACAGACCCTGGCACCATCCTCTGACACCTCTTGGAGATATTTGTATGGATTGATGAGATTCCCTCTCAGTCTTTTCTCCAGACTAACCAGGCCCAGCTCTCACAGTCTCTCCTCAAGATTCTAAGGCTGGGAATGGGTCCCTGAATGGCCAAGCACACAGACCTCTCAGCTCCTCAGCCCTCCCCTGAGCCATGGAAGGAGGGCCTGGAGAAACCACCAGCCCTCTTGGATATTCTTCCCCAAAAATCCAAACTCCACAGCTTTTACCACAGAAAACCAGGTGACTTCAAACTCACTTGAAACTTCAATGTTTACATCATCTGTTACAGGAACAACTACTGGAACAGCAACAATTCTATACAAATATTTGGAAAACTTTAATCCCCCTGGCCAATTTCACCTCAGAAAAATAAACAGCATCCAGCTACATGCAGCCAGCCAGCAGGAGAGGCTGTGCATGGCCAGGGTGGGAACTCCTCCCAGGGGGACAGTGGGCTATAGCAATTAAAAGATGAGCACCACTGGCAGGCAGGGGGGTAATCCCAGTGCTTTCTTGTCATACAAATCCACATGGAGCTGGAATTTGCCTTTCAAGACTTCAGTTTTCCTTGTGATCTCTTCCTTCAGGTCTCAAGCATACCCTTTGTTTTCAGACCAAACTGCAGGGACACTCAATTTTGGACATTTTATTAAGCCAATTTAGAGATTCTGGAGGTAATTAAGAGTTGCTGCACATTCCTAGCAGTTTCCATGAAGTTTTCCTTTCAGGGTATGACCAGGTGCTTTCCCATCTTACAGGAAAGCAGCAAATTTTTACATCCTCTTCCAGACCCAAGCTGAAAAAGTCTTGAATTGTTATCTTTATGGTATATTAAAAAATAATAACAACAATAATCATCATCTGGAAAACATAATAATCATCATTCTGGAAACAACAAGGAAAAAAACCACTTGTATGGGAAGCAATTTAGGAATAAATAGAGAAAACTTAGCAGGTTCTGCAGTAGTTGATGTAATTCTGAAGGTAAGAGAGAGGCTGGGTTGTGAAGCAGAGTGACTTGGCATCAACTGAACTATCAAACTCTATCTTTTCAGAGAAAAATATAATTCTATAGAGCTCTACAGCTTTGGGTATGAGTTTAAGAAACTTTTGCCCTACACAGCAGCTATCTCCAAATTCCTCACCAGTTTTAGATCACTCCAGAACAGAACTGATCATTGCAGCAGCGACAAATCCAGCTTTAAGTTTCAGCCAACCTTGTGGAAGGCAAAGCTCAGTTACCTTCAACAAATATCTGCTAAGGCACATGTGACAGTCTTTAAGGCATCTGAAATAAAAGCAGCAGGATACAAACCAAATGCTGCCAGCTCAGGTTCCTTCTTCCACTTCCCCAGTGAAGCAGGAGGATTCAGCCATATCACTGTATTATGCAGGAGCAAATCCCCCATGGAAAGGTCAGCAACCTGCCAACACAAGCACAGGCACAGAGACATGGGGTTTAATCAGTTCAAGGAACCTTATGTGAGTTTCTAGTTCAAGAAAACTTGCTTGAAGTTTAGTCCTGAACAAAAAAATAAATGCCCCATATGCAAACTTTTGGAGTATTTCATCAGATGGCTGCAAGCACATGCAAACAGGCTGTGCCACTTTGCAAGAGAGCCTTAATTGGTCAGGACAAGTTAGGGTAAGTTACACAGCTCTTACAGCTCTTCTTGGTAGGAAGTCAAGGCAAAATCCAGATGTTTTCTTTGCTTTTTTTCCTCTCCTTTTCCATCTTTTTCCCAACCAGTTTCTATTTGGTTTGAAAATTTAAGCACAGTCCTGAACACACATACTCAGTTTGGGGCAAAGTTTAGAGACCTTTCTCTTTGACTTATGGTCCCTCAGACTGACAAATGGAGTGCTACCCCTATCCCAGAGGTTTGGGATTTTAGGATCCATTCCGGGGTCTCTGAGACAGTCAGGACTGAGACACAGCAGGTCTCTGTGTGTTTCCACATGCCCCATTGAAACCTCCAGCCCACAGCCCACAGATCTCTCTCACATACCAAGTCCACCAACAGGCTCTCTAAAAGAGCATCAGCAGTTTCTCACAAACCACACCTCACATTTTCATCTCTTCCAAGCCACCGAAGAGGCAAGGACAGGCTTGCCTCAGCATGTCACTCAACTCAGACTGGTGGGACCAGCTTATTGATGTGGAAGGGAAGGAGGAGAGCCAAGACAAGGATATCAAAATAATGAAGGGCAGGTTGGGATGAGATTTTGACCCAAGCACACCACTGAAGGTCCATTGCCCACTATTTCTTTACATGGGTCCCACTCACTGAACCATACATGGAAAAGCAGTTGTTGAATTGGATTTATCTGTTTGCACCAGAATTCACTCCAGTGGCACAGCAGCAAAGGGAAATACTGGATGCAGTTTAACAGGCACACTCCAGGCACCAAATGCCTTTTCCTCTCCAAATCTCATTGCCTGTTACCTCTTTTTTCTCCCCTGTTTGTTCTGCTATAAGTTGGTCAAACACTGCCCCATACTCTTCATGGATCTTCTGCATTTCATTGATGTGGCTGGCAACCTTGTTCATTGTTTTGATGGCCACTAGGAGAGAGGCAGAGAGACAGGGGATGAGACAAGAGGGAATCTGAAGCCTCTGAGAAGAAGGACTCCAGGTCAGAAATCAAGCAGGGAAAAGCACATGAGGTGGATCCCTCACCATCAAGGTGATAATGTTCTTCACTGTCCACATCAGTGAGAGCAAAGAGCTCCTTGAGCAGCAGAGGGTACTTCAGGATGCGCTGGATGGGTTTGATGAGGTAAGACTCCAGCGTGGAGGAATGCTGCCGCCGGGGGTTCTGGGCATCCAGGAATGCCTTGAAAGCAGTGTCTGTCTTGGCTGCAAGGGGAAAATGAAGCCACTGGATAAATCAAAAACTCAGAAAGTGACTTGTCCAGCTTTAAATTCGTTCATCCAGAGACATTTTAGCAAGAAAGCGCAGATTTATCAGATCCATGGAATAAGATTCATGCCCTCCAGGTTTTGAGTCACTGACACTGCCTTGGATATGCTATTTAGGATTTGACAACAGGCACCCACCTCTGCACCAATACAGGCAGTTTTTAGTTTCACTGCCCACGGTGGAAAAGAATATCCTGAGCTGGAAAGGATCCACAAGTACCATCCAATCCAACTCCTGGCCCTGCACAGGCACCCCAACAATCCCACCCTGTCCCTGTGCCATTGTCCAAACCCTCCTGGAGCTCTGGCAGCCTTGGGGCTGTGCCCACTGCCCTGGGGAGCCTGGTCAGTGCCCACCACCCTCTGGGGGAAGAGCCTTGTCCTGAGATACCCCCTGACCCTGCCCTGGCACATCCCCAGCTGTTCCCTGCTCCTGTCCCTGGTCACAGGGAGCAGAGATTGGGGCTGCCCCTCACAGGATGCTGCAGACAGCAATAAGTACTTCTGGCCTTGCAATTATTTTAGAGCAACACAAATTGTTTCAATCATCTGTTTCCTTTAAGCAAAGGCTCAGACTGGGTATTTGTGAGAAGTCACCCCTGCTAAGCCCAGTCTAAGAGGTGCATCTACAATATTGACAGGTCTGGTTCTTGTTACCTCATCAAACATTAAAATGCAGCACTGAACAACCACCATGAGCCAATAAGAAGGCAGGCAGCAGTGCACTCATGCTGGTCCACCAGATTTTGGGAGCACAGGCAGCCTGGACACCTGATTGCCATCATTTTTCTACCTGATTGCTACTGAACTTCTAAAAGTGCCATTTTCTCTGTGGCTCCTCCTACTAGAACATAAAGAAGGAAGGAAGGAGGAGTTGGTATTTTTAGACACACAAGTTATTCAGTGTAGCAACAATTCCACACGATTGCTTTTATTGGAGTCATGTCCCCTGCCAAGGCTGGCTGGGTTTTTTGCAGACAGTCACCTGATTTCAATAAAGCAACTTCAGTTTCAAATCCCAAAGCCACCTGTACCTCAGCTGAGGACACCAAATTACACCTGAAATACATGCCTAGGCTTTTTAAGAGATTTATCTCTGGAATGAAATTGTAAGTTCTGTTTAGGCCATAATTCAAGCACAACCATTTCTCATTTTTATTTACAGCCAGCAAAGGAAAATAAAAAGCAAAACAACCAGATCTGCCCGTTCTACAGGTGTAACATTAAGGCTCAACAAAGTGATTCCAAAAGAAAGCATGGATGTGACTAGCAACAAGTCATTTATTTATATATCCCACATTGCTGCCAAGTATTCTTTGCAGCATGGGGAATACAAGTTTACAAGTACAAATGAAAAGAGTCCACAAGAAAAAAAAACACAACAAAAAATCCCAAACCAACCAAGAAACAGAACCCCCAAACTTTTCATTGTCAGACAACCAGATGTTCTTTGAAAAATAAGAGCTCCTCCCTAATGGCATTGCTCCTACAACTGAAACCATTTGTTTATTCAATGTCTTGGCCAAAAAGGAATGGCATGAATCACTGGCAACTCCAAGAGATTAACACTCTCACAGGGGCAGAACATCACTCTGAGGCAAGTTGCCCCACAAGCATTTGTAAGCCAGACCACAGTTCATTTCTCTCCATCTCAGCAAGCCAAGCTCTGGTAGGAATTCAGCAATGGAAACTTCTCAGGCAAGTTGGAATGAGGTGAGAGGAAGGACAGAGAGGAGAGAGAGCATGGGGAAGTTAAAATACTCAGGCAGCTTCCATAAAACATTCTCCCAGGCTGATCCTTTCCCAGTGGCTGCCAACATTCAACCACATTGGCTGGGGATTCAGCGGGATTGCCACTAGCAAGGATTCATGGCACACACAGTCCCAGGAGGATCCAGGGGTCATTACAAGCACCACACTCCTGGTTCCAAAGTACACAGTGATCCATTAGCACCAGAAACCCTCCCACGTGACTGGAGAGTGTCAGGGGAGAATGAATTAAGTGTGGGGAGAGAAAAACTGCAGACAAGGTTAACCACCTCTCGTAGTGAGCTGCTCAGGTATCATCCCACTGAGGGTGGCCCCAGAACACCCACGGCATGGAGCTCTCCATGAGCCTCTCGGGCCAGATGGACTTAATTCCCTGCTGCAAAGGCTCCTGGAGAGCACCCAGGCATGTGTGTGCCCCCATTCCTGCCCCACACTGTGCCCTGCATGGTTTGGGGTGCAGTGGTCACCTCCCACCTCCCCCAAGGCCCACCTGTGCCAGCCCCAGCCGAGGTGTGGCTGCCTTGGCTCTCCCTCTGCCCAGCACGTGGCTCTTACCTTTGACCAGGACTTTGGGGACTTTTGTGTGGCTGGCACAGAAGGCACTGTACAGCTTGAACCGGTCGGCGTAGTACAGGAAGGACCCACCCAAGGAAAACAGCACTTTCTAGGATTTAAAAAACAATAAAAAGGAATTGGTAAAAAAAGCCCATGAAAGCCATTTAGTTCTTTCCCCTGCTCCCAGGTCATCTGAAACTTCCTGAGCTTTAGGGTGACAGGACAATGTGTTCTTAGAGGGTCTTCACACCAGGACATGGACCTGCTGGAGCGAGTCCAGAGGAGGCCACCAAGAGGATCAGAGGGATGGAGCAGCTCTGTTGGGAGGAAAGGCTGAGAGGATGGAACTGTTCAGCCTGGAGAAGAGAAGGGTTAGGTGTGACTTAATCGTGGCCTTTCAGGACCTGAAGGGGCTACAGGAAATATGGAGAGAGACTATTTACATGGGTCTGTAAAGACAGGACAAGGGGGAATGGCTTCCCACTGCCAGAGGGCAGGGATAGATTGGATATTAGAAGAAATTCTTGGCTGTGAGGGTCGGAAGGCCCTGGCACAGGTGCCCAGAGAACCTGTGGCTGCCTCATCCCTGGAAGTGTCCAAGGCCAGGTTGGACAGGGCTTGGAGCAACCTGAGCTGGTGGAAGGTTTCCCCGCCCATGGCAGGGGGTGGCACTGGATGACCTTGAATGTCACTTCCACCCCAAACCATTCTGTGATTCCATGATTCATACACCAAGAAACAGGGCCAACCTTGGTGTGTGGATTAACACATTAATTAATAACTGTAATAATAATTAACATCATTAGCCAAGTGCCAATCTGGAGACACCACTCACTCCAGAGGGACTGGACTCACAGCTCCAGAGCTGTGTTTAAAAGCCTAACTGAGCTCAGCAGTGGCCAGAGGCCACAGAAGGACTGGATGTATCTGGCTTTGTAATGGAGTGAGACACTAAAGAGCTGTGCAAGCAACACCCACCCCTCTGCAGAAACACACCAAGGCCTGCACTTCCTTGGATTGTGCTTGTCAAACACAATCCTTCCCTGAGATGGCTTAACTTTTCCTCTGCTACTCACTTGGGAAGCAGACAACACGTGGTGAGGGGACTGGGACAACACGTGGGCAGCTTGGGGACAGTCAGGAGAGGGAACCAAAGTGCAGAACTGAAACCACAGAGTCCCAAAGCCCCACATTTCACACACTGCTTTCACACAGTGCCTGTGGGACAGAACTGAAAGTGAGGTTGGTGCACTTTTTGTGGAAAGAGGTGGGAGCAGCAGCACTCAGAGGGCAGAGTTCTCTCCATGAGGAGGCTTCCCTGGCACTCCTCTCTCAAAGCTCAGAGCACACAATGACCACAGAGGCTTCCTCCAGGAGAAAAACTGTCTCTGTGCTCCCTGCTCAGTGCCCAATCCCTACGAAACAAGAGCTGTGTTCTAGTTCCAGGAGGCCAGTGTTCACAATTGAGGCTTATTTTAAACAAACTCCCAATGACAAAGACAAAAAGCCCAATTCTTTCAGTAGTTCTTCCAGGGCTGTATGTTAGCTCAAGAGCAATCCCACTGCAACTCCTATTATTCAGTAAGACATCCTGTCCTTTACCAAGGTGAGTGCTCAAAGCCAGAGTAAAATTCCCCAGTGAGAAAACATTCCATCATCTACTGGCCACATCTCCAATACCAATATGACTGCATTAGAAAGAAAACAAAATTTGTTCCCGAATTTTCCTGCTTTTTACTATCTGTAGTTTACATTTCTACCTGTGATGATGCACATCTGCTGAGAGCTGAAAGGATTTGCCACGAAGCTCCACTATGGATCAAAAGTCCAAGTACAGAGTTCAATGTACTGTTCTCCTGTGCAGCCCCAGTGGGTTTCTGAACATTAGACTTGTCAGAAGAAGGATGTTATCTAACTTTCCATTTCTAGCATTTCCTGACAGCTCAAGGCAAGAAATCTGGCGGAAGGGCAAGAATAGCACCCAGAAGCACATGGTGTTACAGCATCCTGGTGCTCTATATGGCTAAATGTAGCATAAACTACATTGTGGCAGGAGAATTCTCAAACAGCACCAGTATTAGCTGAAAATTAATCTTCGGTGTGAGCAGATGCACGTTTTTCCATGAACAGTGACAACAGGCAGAAAAATATGATGAAGAGTGTTAAAGGACTCCTCAAAATGTAAACAATGAGATTACCTTAAATTGCTCAACTTTTTCAAGCTTTTCCAGGTCTGGAACCAGCCTTACTCCATCTTCAAGAGTTTTCAAGAACTCTACCTGGAATGCTACCATTTCAGTCAGGTTCCCAAAGAGAACATCCAGCTAATAAGAGAGAGAGAAAAAAAAGGCAAAATGCTGAAAATATCACTTTGTAGCTAACCACGTTTGCCAGGGCTTCAGTAATTCTCAGTTGTATAATCAGGGTGATGTCAGGAAAAACAGCCTACAGACTATACATTACTGAGCAGCACTTTTATACTCTGCTCAATTCACTATTTGAAAAGAAAGAGACCTAAAAAATTTCAGCTAAGCAAGTCCAGCTGGGGGTGGGCAGAGCAGAGGGGCAGGTGAAAGCTCTCAGGCAACAAGACAACCAAGAGTCAACATACCTCATCTGGTGTGAGGAACGTTTCTTTTTGTAGAGGCTTCAGGTATCTCTCCATTAGACAATTTAAGTCCTAAAAGTCAGAAAAAGTTGCCCATGTTGGTCCCTCCAACTGCCTCTGAACATTTACTAAAGTAGCAAAGATCACAATCACAGACAGAATCCCAGACTATTCTCAGTTGGAAGGACCCACAAGGATCATCGAGTCCAACTCTTCAGTCAGTGGCCCACACAGGGGATTGAACCCACGACCTTGGCATTACTACAGGCAAGTTTTAACCAACTGAGCTGATCTCAGGGTCACTGCTCACCCCGTCTGCCAACTTCTCCTTTTCACACACAAGACCAAGCAGTTGGATTTTAGAGTTCAAGACAGTAAAAGGAAATATTTACACAGTTTTACTTACAAAACCATTGAGCATTGCTCCTGTGCACACCAAGAATGACAGCCTAAGAATTTGGAAAACCTGCTTATTCCAGGTTTAAGTTCCTGCTTTAGGGACAGACTGTAGAACTGAACTAACAGATACATGGCACAAACCAAGACTTGAAGTACTAGAGAAGAAACCAACCGGATTTCACAGGGAACATCCCCAGACTGTCCCCAGCCCTGGAGCCCCCTCACCTTGACGTAGGTGCGCTCTGTCTCCAGGAGCTCACAGATGACCTTCCGCAGCTTGTCTGCATCTGTGAGCTGCCTCATGGTGGCCACTTGGGGTCCTGCAAATTCCTGGGGATGAGCACCTGAGTCAGAGGGGTTCATTTCATGCAGACTGCGACAGAAAGCAGCGACCTGCTCTGTGCTCTTTAAAAAGAAGGAAGAGGAAAGACCAGCGGTAATATTTTAAGTAAGAGCCATAGGAACGAAGGAGCTGAGAAGTGTTTCCAGTTCAGCAGTTGCAGTTTGGGGATTTTTTAACAGGCAATAAAGTCCAGAAGTGTCTATCCTGTCTCACAGTGACTGGGGATAAGAGGAAGGGGGAAAAAACCCAACAAGAGTTGCACAATTCAAATTCATTGAAGTGCTGTTCAATAGCATTACTGGTGTGAGACACACAAGAATTTTAATTAAAATAGGCTCATCCAGCACTTAAGATTGACAAACTAACAAAGAGGCCCAAAAATTGGGAACAAAAAATGACCGTGCAAACAAAACACACTCCCCAGCCCTCTGCCAGTTCCCTAATTGTTTGCTGCACTCCTGGAATAGCTCTGTCAACGTAACAGAGGAGACAATGCAAAGGCAGAACCTGAGCAAGCTGGTTTTGGGGAAGCAGAGCCATCCAGGGAGCCAAAGCCTCTCCAGGCTCCAAACACAAGTTCTTTGGGAAAGTAACTTTATACCTGATCTGTGACTGGAAATATGACTTGTAGGGTGAGTTTCTTCCCCATAAGTCACATTTTCCAGAGCTGGTTTCTTTATCTATAGACATCTGCTTAAATATTATAGCCAGTTATCCCTGTTTCACCTCCTTGTCTCAGATCATTTTCTCACACCCTTCATTACACTGAAAATTTTGGAGCAGGTACAACCTCTGGTGTCAGTGGCTACAGCCCCAGCTCCTGGGGTTGCCAAAGCAGCAGGGTGCTCTGTCTCCATCCCTGCCAAAAAACCTGGAGGGAAAAGACCTGCTCCACTGGATCACATCTCCCTAATCCTGCCATGGGGTCTCAATCCAGATGCAGTGATTTCCCAGCACTGCCTCTACAGCCCTCCAGTTCATACTAAAGTCCTGTGAGGAGCAGCTGAGGGAGCTGGGGGGGCTCAGCCTGGAGAAAAGGAGGCTCAGGGGGGACCTTCTGGCTCCCTGCAACTCCCTGACAGGAGTTTTTAGTCAGGTGGAGGTCAGGCTCTGCTTCCAGGGAAGACACAACAGGAAAAGAGGACACAGCCTCAAGCTGTGCCAAGGGAAGGTCAGGTTGGACATTAAGAGGAATTTCTTCATGGAGAGGGTTGTTAAACACTGGAAGGGGCTGCCCAGGGAGGTAGTGGATCCCCAGCCCTGGAGGTGCCCAAGGCAGGACTGGCCGTGGCCCTCAGTGCTCTGGGCTGGGGACAAGGTGGGCATCGGGCACAGGGTGGGCTCCATGGGCTGGCAGGGCTTTTCCAACCTCAGGGATTTTGTGATTCTGTAAAACAACTGACCCAAAATCAGCCTTTTCAAACAGAGAAATGCAAGAGAGGAGGAAAACCTAACAAATTTTGAAAAAGAAAAAGAGAATAAAGCACCTCACCACCTTGCAGGCTGGAGATCACTTCACTCTCACCAGCTGGCAGTGCCAAACACCTCCACATTTTTTAAGGCACATATTCTGCTCACACACAGCTGCTCCCCTCTCCATGCACCTACAATCCATGCTAAGCACAAGTAAGGATTTCCTGCCCTTACACAGGCTTTCCTTAGAGATCTCTCATGGCTACAAATGCTCAGCCAAGGTACCTCTTCACAGCATGTGAGTAAAGACATTTATTATGCACAGGATGATTTTCTTCAGGACACAAGGGTAAGCAAGGACCTAATTGTAACTGACTATCTATACAAAAGTGCCTCCTGGACACATTTTTTTACAGGGAAAAGATTCACCCTCAGTTTCCGAGGTTAAGGAAAAGTATTGCAAGTTGAGGACAGGAGCAGTGAGTTTAAACAGTCTGATTCAACAAACTCTACTTCTGGTAATGGCACATCACAGAGTTGAGATTTATTAGTCAACATAATTTGGGTTATTTCTCAGCAAGGTTCCACCTACACTCACTGTTTTCTTAAGTATGAAGCATACACAAACTTTTAGACCACATTTGCATCAGATTCCCACAGGGGTGACCTTGATCCCAACAGCCACAAATCCTCAAAGGTGAAAAAGCCTGGCTCCAGCAAAGGCAAAAAACCTTCCCAAGTTACCTGCTCTGCTGAAAAGGGACAAAGAAATGGCAGTACAGACACGTTAATCTGAGCCTGCAGAGACCCAGGATTACACAGGGGTTTGCTCAGAAATGTTTAGCCTGAAGACTATTTTGTAAAAGAACATTTGTAGAAGACACATCCAGTGGCATTTTGCTTTAAGATCCAAGTGTTCAGATAAAACCACTTGTAATATAGAAAATACAGTATGGAATCAAACTCCAGAAATAAACCAAGTGTTTCAAGCAGTTCATGCTTGATACCCCACAGACTTCTCACCACCCTGTGCATGCACTTACAGGAAGCTGCAGGGAAAGATGGGTCACCCAAAAAGAGAGTGAAAATCAGCTCAGGGTGTGAAACACCAGCTAAGCACTGAAGCTGAAAATTGGATGACACACACAAGCATGTGATCTTCCCCAGAAGGAGCAGTTACACCCTTATGGCAAATAGGAAGTGTAGCAGGCTTTCCAAGGCCTTATTTCCACTTGTCACACTTAACCCATCCATGGGCTCCACCAGTGCCTGAGCACTGCCTCTCCTGATGAACCGCCCACCTCTCTCACACAACACTCTCTGGACAGACAAAAGTCTCCAGCACAATAATTCACAAACTTGTTCTCCTGCAATTGTGGTGTGTGATCTTCCCTTCCCCACTTAGGCTACAGCCAGCAGGAGGGCTGTGATGCCTCCATCCAGCTTCCCCATGTTTTGGGGGGGACACGGTAGTGAAGGGCTGTCTGGAGCCCTGCCCCAGATGTCCTGCTGATGTGCAAACACGGCTGTCAATCAACCCCCTCACTCCATAAACAGTGCACACTCCAGGGCCTGAGGGGCTGCCCTGCAGGGCATCGAGATGCACACCAGGATCTCCCCTTGAGTAGGACATTTCTCAAGGTTCCTCCTCAAGGATCCCTTGCCACAGCAGATTCCTGGTTAGGGATTAGGAGCATGCAGGACTTTGAATTCTTAGCCAAGGGATCTACAGGATTGGCTGTGCATATAAAATCCTTTAGACAAACTACTGACCAAGCCTGGGACTAGGAGTGGGTCCAGCTGAACCTGAATCCACCAAGAAGGAGTTTAGAGAGCAGTGGGGTCCCTTCTGAACCTCCTGACTCAACAGGAGGGTCCCCCCACCACTTCACCTGACCCTGCTCTCTATGCAGTAAATAACCAAGCCATCAAGTCTTATTAAACCACTCTCATACTGACCAACAAACTCTGCTAACTTAGCAGTTTATACCAATAAAGTATATTGCTTTTCTCTTACAGCTGAAGTGCAAAACCACCTTGACAACTGCTGTGATTCATTCCTGAACATAATCCTGCCTACCTTGTAGTTCCTTTAAAAAAATCGATTTCCAGACAGAAAGCAGGTGCACATTGCACACAGGGTGCGTTGGATGTTTTGATGAAAACTCTCAAACACAGATTTCACAAAAGCATCTCCGTCTCCATTTTCCTGAAGAAAGTGGATAGAGTAGGGAAGCTCTGGAATAGAAGCAGATCCTTTTATCTCCCTACACCAGCTCTGTTTGCCAGCAATGATAGCACTAAAGCAGGATTTCTCCAGGAGAATTACGGCATCACACTTGAAGGACAATTCTGCAAAGCAATCCCTTCTAGCAACCTTACAGTGAGACTGAGGGCTGGAAAGTGGAGTTTACTTCACAAGGACATTACCCTTCCTCTGCAGGAGGCTCAGCAGAGGAGCTAAGCTCACATCCTTCCATGCAGGAGGATCAAGTCCTTACACTCACCAAGCACAGGGTTGCTGCCCACAGTGGGGAGTTCCGCTTTGAAAGCAGAGTGCCATTGCCCATGTTTGAAGATGTACAGGTGCCTGGGCATCAGGCAACTGTCCCCTTGAATGGCACAGAGCACCTCTGTGCCACCAGGGACAGCAAGCTCTGAGCAGCACTGACCTCCCAAACCAAACTCAGGCAAACTGCATCCCTTCAGGCACCGCACGGTAACAAAAACCCTCTGCAGGGCACACACGTTACAGCTCAGCCTCCAATTCAAACTCCCAACCCAAAAATTACCACAGCCCCAAACCCCCTGTAAGTGCAAATTCCTGAGTGCAGTCTCACAGCACAGCAGATCTGCTCACCAGGTACAGCAAGCGGTACAGGGAGTCCCCGTCTCTGCCCGCGCCCTCGCTCCGGAGCTTACGGCTCACCCTCCACGGAGCCGACATCGCTGGGAAGGCAGCACCGGCAGGCTGTCACTCATCCAGCAGGAACATCCCAGTGCTGCACACACTCAGCTGATCCAAAGGGCTTTCCCACTGCAGACAGACCCCCTGTGCTCCCTCCTTGGCTTGGATCACAGTTCAGCAGCCAGGGCAGTGCCCATCCCTCTCCCAGCACAGCCTTCCCACAGGTGTCACTGGTCCCACACTCACATCAGTGGGAATTCAGAGCCAGGCTCCAGGAAGTGAGACCTCAGTGCTGCCTTCACAGGGAAACTTCAGCAGAGAGGCTGAAATGCAGCAGAGCCACAAAGGCAGCCTGGGAATATCAATGTCTGTTGCCTGTGGCAGAGCAGGAGCCGATTGGCTACGAATGGAGCTGCTGAGGAATATTAAACATCTGAAGGGACAGAATTAAAGAACTTAAAAGAGCCACTGGAAAAGCAACCCCTCAAATCCCTGTTTTAATCCTTTCACGTCTATTTTGCAACACATTGAAGGTTTGGAGACTTAATTCTGGTCTTGAATAATGCTGCAGAGAGCAGACGACCTACTTTCTTGGAAAAAAATCCCTCTGAATGGTGTAAGCATGTGCACACACAGCCCATCACAACAGCTCCCCTGAGCACCAGGGCTGAGAGGTAATTAGCCTTTAATGCAAGAGCCAGATGTCTTTAATTACAAACAGGAA
Organism: Sakesphorus luctuosus; assembly: GCA_013396695.1. NCBI lineage: Eukaryota > Metazoa > Chordata > Aves > Passeriformes > Thamnophilidae > Sakesphorus > Sakesphorus luctuosus. Next base: position 352,307 of record VWZD01013280.1, read on the forward strand.
GGAATGAGTGTCCTGCAGTATTTTAACTGGGGGCACCCTTTAAAGCACATCCCCAGTAAATTCAAAGCGCCATGACCTGAAAAAATACACACAAAGACTGATTTTGAGATGCAATACAGCACCTGTCTTAGCCTTTGGTAACATGCAGTGTTAGTAACTCACACATATTCTCAGTTTTCATGGTGTCTCCTTTGAACCTCGATTTATTCTACAATATTGAACGAGCAAAACAACCAGCTCACCACAGAGGAAAGTAACCATTGAAGAATTTACCATGGTATGAAATGTTCCTGCTACTCTGTTGAATAGAGATTGCCAGAGGAGCATCCCCTGGATTTCACAAACAGCCAGAAATTTCAGTTCACAGACTAGATGAAAACAAGCCTGAAGGGGTGGCAGAGAGCAGGCTGTCCTTTCCCCCACTCTTCTGCCTCCCAGCTCTCTGCTCTACTTGGCTCCCACACAAAATGGGGAGAAAAAGGAAAGCCAGAAGCCCACCCCAGAGCAAAGCAACCTGTAGAGAAACTAAAGTCCACTGCCAGATGCATGACCTCGAGGGTTGTACCCAGACAGCTCCCTGCTAGAATTCACATAGATTTCAACTCCAGATAACAGGGTGAAATTAGATAGGGGGTGAGTCCAGAGAGAACAACAGCTATCCCGCACCACTGATACCTCAACCCACCCTGGAAATGGGTTTCTAGTATTTTATCAGAACAATTCTACAGACATGTCATATTTCCTTATTATATATAATATATATATGTCGTTATTACTTTGACAATAGTGACAGAGAAGCAAACTCCACACTATCAGCCCTTTAGGATACATATCTTAAAGCAAGCTCTTCAGAAAATGGAGGAATCCTCAGAGCTACTGCTGTACCCTCCAAATCCTTCACCACCACCACCACCACCACCACCAGCTTGGAGGCTTTTGCAGATTAAGAAACAAATGCACCACTACTAAGGAAACACACACCCACGTGCACACATGCTGGGCTGGGGGAAGGGACAGAGAGGAGGAGGAGGGAGGAGGAGGAGGAAGAGGAGTAGGGAAGACACATCAAAGACACGTCCATCCACCTGTCACCTGCATAAGAAAGGTCCCAAGGAGCCCCAAGCCCAGGTTTTGGCAGGATTTCCCAGCGCTTACCTTACACAAAGCCTGTGCTGGGAGAGCGGACGGAGCAGAGCTGCGGCGCTGCCTTCCTCTGCTTTGCCATGAATTATTAATGCTCCCTTAGGAGCGCTCAGGGAAGCTGGGAGCTGTCCTCCTCTGCAGCCCTGGGCTTGGCAGCAGGCAGCCCTGCCCCAGGAACATGGTATCTCACAGCAAGACACCCCAAAGGCTGCTTGGGGATCTTTAATGCTGCCTCTGAGCTGAAAAAAGGGAAATTCTGCCTTTGGCTGGGAGGCTCCAATGCAGGTAAAATGGATTTCCTCTGCTGCCCAGGGGTGAATGGGGAAGAGCCCCTGCTCTCCTTTAGCCAAGAAGGGCAGAAAACTAAAGGAAGTCTGCCCCAAACTCCACCATCCAAGGTAGACTGGAAGCTGTGGCCAGGACAGTGACAAAGGGGAACGTGCCCTTCCTGGTGGTAGAAGGGCACAGCCTTTCCCTTCCCACGTACAGAAATAACCCCTGTAAAACAGCACTGAGGACATCAGCTTAATCTTCTGTGCCATAATCCCAGGAGCATGGAAAGGTGTGGGAGTGCACAGATAGGAAAACACCTTTGTTTTTCCGCTCACTGTACCAGCCTGGTGGTGGCTTCCCATGGAAAAACACATGTTGCATCATCCTTGCTTCCCATCCAGCTCAGCTTTCCCAAGCACACAAAAGAGCAAAGGAATTAGGAAAACCCTCCTGCTGACTGAGCTTTTCTCCCTCCCCTCTACCATATACAGGAATTATCTACAGGCATTGCAGAATAATTGGGGGTTCCTGTAGTTTTCATTAGAGAGGAACCACCAAGGAAGCTCAGTGAGTACAGAGCTCAGGGACAGCAGCATCCCTGCGTTTGCCAAATTGACTACATGGCATATGTACATGAGTTCTTTTTCTAGTAAGAGACCATTTCAAGCAGTTTGTCCCACAACAAACAGAGCAGTAAGTAAAATGCCTCAATCCCCTCTGCATCACACAAATACAGTGACATACTTCTGCATTTCTAAAGAAAACTCAGTGATGTCAACATTTCATTTACACACAGGCAGACACTCCTGCCCTTGGAAACCAAGGCTCCTTGGAGTCAGGAGTTACTTTTCCAGGATGTGAATATTAAGCATTAAAGCTGCTAAGGTGAATTTCTCAGTTTAACTAAATCTGCTGAGCTGCAGAGCTAATCTGTAATCCTTACGCCCTCCCTGAGGCACTGCAGCTCCCAGGATGCAAAATGGAACCCCACAGCCTGTGGAGCAGCTCAGAAATAGAAAGCCATGGGAAGCACAGCGAGAACATTCATCGCCCCAGCAGCCATGTGTTCTGCTCAGTGCTCTGCCACAGCTCTGTCAAATGCCAGAGCATATGAAAACCCCAGATATTTACAGTTAAAAATCCCCAAGCATCAACAAACAGTTCCACTCGCTGAAGAAGAAATTGATTGTAGTATGAAGAAGAAATTATTTGTACTTACAAGAAAAAGTTCTGTAATAAAACCTGGAAACAAGCTGCAGGAGTAACCACCTTCTCTGCATGCATTTCATGCATTGGAATGTTTTCTCTTATCTGACTTCCACTGCCTGGCTATGAAAGACAAAACTACAGGCTAGAGGACATAAGGGGTCAGGAAACCAGAGGCCAAGGTCTTTTCCTTCCTTTCTCTACTATAGAATAGCACAGGGACCAGCTCAGAGGCCACTATAGCACATCTTAGTTAAAATAAGAGCTTGAGAGAAGACATGCACAAACTGAGTGAGATCTGATTCTCATGAGATCATTAATTGTGTAAAAAAATAGCTGTATGCTGTCACCTTCACCCATGCAATGAATACCTAAAAGCAATCAGCACTTTCAAGATAATTTCACTGGATTTTGCCTCAAATCCACTAAACATCACACCTACTGTTGTGTAAAGCTCCCCAGCAGTGAGTGTGAGCTGCCAACCACTGTGAAACCATCCCTTAATAGATGCCAATTAGAAAGCATTTGCACAAGCTCTTAGCTATAATTGCAGAGTTTTACTTCAGTTGAAGGTAGATGATTAGTTTGCATTTAAAAACCAGCATGTGTGCTATGCTATTGCTTTAAGGAAATACAGTTTAACTTACATTCCTCCCATGCCAATAAATCAAGGAAGAGTAAGAAAATGTAATAACCCACATCATCTTTTGGTTGAGCAGAGCTGCTCTAGTGTGGCAGGTGATGAACCAGCCTGTTTAAAAACTGTGTGGTACAATTCTCACAAGACACTGAGGATGTGAACCGACCCTGGAAAAAGGGCACAAGTCTTGCTGAAAAGGTAGAAAGTGATGTGCCATAATCAAAGCTGTAATTTGTTCCATTCAAGATCATCCATAGACACCTTGAAAGGAAGGTGAGTGTTTTCCCTGGAAAGTTGCTCTAACCAGCACCTTGGCTGTGGTTGCACTGAGCTTCCATGTGAGAACGAAACCTTCTCACCTTGCTCATCTTCTCAGCCTCATCACACGATTCCAAGTCCTGCGTTTCCGTCTCCTCCGGAGCTGCCTCAGCAGAGCTGTCCAGGTCACCACACAGAGAGTGCCCTGCCAAAACAGAGACATGTGTGAGACACAGCCAGACCTGCCCAAACCCCCAAACCCAGCTGCCAGGACAGAGCACCCGAGGAGAGCCAAGCCCCATCCCATCCCAACCGGACGCTGTGCCAGAGGCGCTCGGTGACCTCCAGGGAGGGTCTCACAGCTCAGGTCAGGCTGAATGACAGGTGTACAAACACACAGGTTATGGCCAGGCACGCCAGGCAGTCAGAAACTACCAAAGCCAGTTCAGAGATAAGGCTAAAATGTCACTTTGAAATTCTTCCACTTAGCATTCATTTCTTGGCTGGTGAGCAGCTGCCAAGCCCTTTACACCTCAGTGGTTCCAGTGGGAACTGTGGAATGCAGCCCTTGGCTGTGCAGGTCTGGGCAGCCCTTCCCCTGGGTTAAGTCAGACATGGTGACTCTAAATTGCACCCACCTCTGAGTTTCTGTGTTGATTTTTAAGGAAATAAACCCAGTTTTCAGAATCTTAGGAGTCTATTACATTAGCTGGACACTAAATTTCATTTCCATCAGTACAAGGCAGTAACTCTGCACCCCTGAGCACTGTCCTGCAGACTGTTGCTAATACAGCTGGTAACTCCTTTGTGACTTCTTGTCACCTGTAAGTGACTCAAGAAGAGACCTAACCCCAGCCCCCGAGTTCTGTGCACAAGTAGCTTTTTTTCTGGCTCTCACCCTCTGACTCAGGGAGCTGTAAACAGTGTTACTACACCTTTATGAGTTTTCATAAAAACCCAAATTCTATACACATCCAGCTCCCAGCTGTGGCACATTATACTGACCAGTGATGGACTGAACTCTGCCAGGAATGTCCTGCATGCCTCAAGCCAGCATCAAGAGATATTTTACAGCAGCTTGTTTTTCAGGTGATGGCAAAAAGCCTAATCAAAGTCCACTGGATGCAGCCACACCAAATATCCTTGCTCTGTACAACCCAAGACTCAACAGATTGCACTGACATAACTCTGGGTTGTATGAGGAAAGGCTGAGAAAGTCTGGAAAAGAGAAGTTTTGGGGTGACCTAACTGTGGCCTTCCATGCCTACCTGAAGGGAGCAACCCAGAAGGGAGACAACAAGAGAGAGATTCTTTACAAGGGCCTGGAGTGCCACCACAAGGAGGAACCACTTCCCTCTGCCAGAGGGCAGGGATAGATGGGATACTGGGAAGGAATTCTTGGCAGTGAGGGTGGTGAATCCCTGGCACAGGTTGCCCAGAGAAGCTGTGGCTGCCCCATCCCTGGAAGGGTCCAAGGCCAGGTTGGATGGGGCTTGGAGCAACCCGGGCTAGTGGAAGATGTCCTTTTTAGACCCCACTATCAAAACCAATTTGTATGACTGTGCAATATTTCCACTTTCTTGTGTCTGGAAATAATCTAGAAAAATTGGAATTCATAAGTTGAGAAATAAATTCACAATATATTCTGCACACTGGAATGGAGCTAAGTTGGACATCAATGAAATGAAAGGGACATAAAAGGTAGCTCAGAGCTGAGTTGCTCAAGATGGGCCTTCTCTTCTAAAAAGGCAGAGTTTACCTTTGAAAAAGACATGCCTGTAGGGGCAGTTTGGCAACACAAAATCTATCTGCAAAGTGTTTCTTCTGTAAGAAGTCAGTTTTTCTGAGCCTTGCCCAGATTTTATCATCTTGCCCTATCAGCTTCTGGTCTCTCTATTAATGTGTGAAAAAGAATTCTTAAACCCCAGAAGCTGTCCATTTAAAAATAAGACAAAGAAAGTGCTATGTGTCAGCATTTGTGTGGGGCAGTCTGTGTTTCTTCATTGCAATTAATTTCCCATTACAAGCTGTGTGCAAAACACCTTACAGAGGTTTCTCACTCCACACCAAGGCAATAATGTTTGTTGGGCTGGTTTTTGCTTTTAAGCCACCACTTTTTCACCTCCTGAATGTTAAAACAGCACTTAATTTGCATCCTGAAGTATAAACGCTTTTACCCAGCAGAGAGCAATCTCTCAGACCCCAAGCAGTGCCACATCAGGTGTGCTCAGGGCATTTCTGATGTCCCCAGCTGCCAAAGCCACCTCCCCTTCAGCAGGTTTAGCTGCTGGTTGCTAAATGCAATCAGCTCATCAATAATGCGGCACGTTCCTGCCTGTTAATACCTCCCAGTTCCCGTCCCACTTCTGTCAGGTTCATTACATCACCTCCTTTTTGCCCTGGGAATCTTTATTTAGCTCTGCCAGGAGCTCTCAGGAGAATGTGCTCCTTTCCTTGGGCAGCCCCTGAACGCTGCCTGACCACTGCCCTTTGCTGCCTTCACTTGACATTAAGGAATTAGAAAGGGAAATCCAAAAAGCTGCAGGAAAAGGGGGTCAAATCCCTGAGGTCACACGAGCTCCCGAGTTGCCTCAGCAGTGTAATATCCATGACATTGTGACTAATGCCCATTAAATAACTCCCACTTCTGGCCAGACCTGCAAAATCACTGGAGCAAAGGTGCTGGGGCTCAAAGGGCTGGAGAATCACAGAAAACTTAAGCACCAGACCAACACTTGGCTAGAATTTTCCACAGCTGTGGTTTCTAATTTGCAGGGTTGCTGTTGCTGGAGATTTTAATGAGACTTCCATGACACTTGGTATCACTCTTACAGCCAGGCTGCTTCTTGGTGCCAGACTGTATGTGTTTTTCAATGCAGTGGCAATGAAAACTTGGAGCCAAGCTGTGCCAGCTGTGGTGCAAGGCTCAGAAGTGTGCACCCTACAAACACAAAAGGCAGCACACAAATCAGGTACCCTGCATCCTATTCCTGAGGATGTGGAATGGGCAATGTGGGCTTTAGTCCTCCCAGTGGCAGCAGTGAGGATGTGCTGGTAGGGGCAGCCATGTGCCAGCCTGAAGCAACAACAGGCTCAGAGAGTTGAAAGCTTTGGGTTGTACCTTCAAGGTGCCTCAGTGTCTTGCACAGGTTGTTTTACACAGCTCAGCACCCCACACAACACTGAGGCAGAGATCTGGCCACAAACACAAGTTCCACCTCACCATGAGGAAGAATTTCTTTCCATGGAGGTGGCAGAGCTCTGGAACAGCTGCTCGGGGGGGTGTGGAGTCAAATTGTTTTCCCTAACAAATTGTTAGGGAACTGTCACTCAGATTAAATTCTTATTTAGGGTGACATTTCGCCTATAAATACACAATAAAAATGGTAAATGTGCATTTTTTTTTCTTTCTTGCAAAAGAATTTTGGTTAGTTCTGAAACACAAAAGAAGGAAACACCATTTTTACACTGTCCCGTTGGGAAGTCCCACAGAGCTGACAATTTCTCCAAAGACCTGTAAAACTGAGCTACAACTGCCATAGTTTCAGTCAGCCAAGCTACAAGGAACAAACTGGGAAACATTGTCTTTGATGGAGAGCTACAGAACGAGTCCCATAAATCTCTTCTCATTTTGAATCCCAGAATCATCACAGTTGGAAAAGACCTCTGAGATCACCAAGTCCACCCTGTGCCCGATGCCCACCTTGTCCCCAGCCCAGAGCACTGAGTGCCAAGGCCAGTCCTGCCTTGGGCACCTCCAGGGCTGGGGATCCACCATCTCCCTGGGCAGCCCCTGTCAGTGCCTCCTCCCTTTCCAGGAGGAAATTCCTCCTCCTGTCCCCCCTGCCCCTTCCCTGGCCCAGCCTGAGGCCGTGCCCTCTCCTCCTGTCCCTGTTCCCCCTCCTGGCAGGGATTGCAGAGCCAGAAGGTGCCCCCTGAGCCTCCTTTGCTCCAGGCTGAGCCCCCACAGCTCTCTCAGCCCCTCCTGCTGCTCCAGCCCCTTCCCAGCTCCGTTCCCTGCCCGGCACAGCTCCAGCCCCTCAATGTCTTTCTTGAAGTGAAGGAACTCTGTTGCTTCTCTTTCCATTCCAGCTAGGGAATAAATTGTCAAATACAGGAAAATCTACACTGAATGTCATTCATTTCAATCCCTCTCCTGGGGAAAAATGCAGATTCACTGAAACTTTCCCTGTACCAACTGTATTTTGGCCACTTTCCACCCTCCCCAGGCCAGGAGCCGAGTCAGACGCTTGTGTTTGAGGAGTCCCTTGGGAATAAACTGGAGTTTCCACAGGCATACAAATGAATTGAGTGCTCAGGGCCATCAGGAGTTCAGTAACACCATCCTCACTCCGGCAGAGGGCGCAGCTGCACCGCAGAAATTTGGGGATGAAAAATTAATTCTAATCCTAAACCCCTCCGGTGGCTGCAGCAGGAAATGCTCCAGGAACTGTTAAATAAAGCACTGAATGAGAACAGGACTTTTTACTGAAATTATCTGCCTGCCTCATGAAAATAACCCTGAAGAAATTAAGGTTATTGTTGGCCTCAGCTTGTTCTGAAATCCAAATTACTTATCCCAAGGGGACCTGTGATAGGAAAAGGATGGAACAAAAAATAGTGGCCATCCTTACAGTGCAATGAAAGTTCCTTTCAGCTTTACCACAGATTTCAGCATGTGCAACTTCAGCCTCTGGCTGCTTTCTCACCAACAGAACAACAAATCCTTAAAATCACCTGGGTGCTTCCTATCCAGAATGTAGCCACCCCAAAAAGGGATGCACCTTCCTTTTTAGCCTTTATCCATTCTGCATGGTGATTTATACACAGTTATCCCTGCAAAGTTATCCCTCAGGCCAAAGGCCTCCAAAATACAGGGGCATGCGAAGCCTGAACCTCAGAAATTCCACCCCAGAGTTAAAAAAAAGGGAGTGAATTGTGGGAAGACCACAAATATGGTACTACTCCCATTCCCAAATCCCCTTCTAATTGCAAAATATCTCCTTGATGATTTGGGGCAGATCCAATGCTGTGTTTCCAGGTTTCAGCCTCTCACTGTCTGGACTGAGGGGAGCAGAGTGGGGAGACAAAACACTCCTCATGGGAAGGGGAGACAGATCTCCCCGAGCCTTTTAGGCAACCAGGAGAACGCTGCAGGGCTCCAGACAGAGGGAGAGCTAATCCTCCCCAGCCAAATTTATGCAGGAGGGAAGACTGAGAGCCAGGAAAAGCAGTAAGAGATGAAAGAAACAAAACTTGTGGCTCTGCAAGCCCAATGCAGCACAAATTCCATGGGGGAAGTGTATATCATACCCAGGATGATACTTTTCACATCAATCAGAGATATAAAATCCAAGGTCATCTCAAGAATAACCTGTTAACTAAACACAGTGAAGCAACTGCTGCCACAGAGCTGATTTGCAGCTCCAGCCCCAACTTCAGCATGTACAGGGGAGTTCCAGATGATGAAAGAGCTGCAGGAGATGTTGGATTTAACAGGAGCACTGGCAGTCACTTCAGGGTGGTCGACTCCCAGAAATACAGCCCTGCTTTGCTCCTGAAGACCTCACACTGAGCAGCAAAGCAACAGGAAAGCTTCCTTTAAAAAATGTACAGCATTTCAGCAGCATCTTTCTGTTGAAACTAAACAGTATGATTTGCCTCACACCCTTTGCTCCCTTCACAGCTGATGAGGAACTATTAATGAGAAAGATAAGGATAAGACATCAGCTGATCAGTTGACTATATCCCGGATTTCTGGAGCATGGATGTGCCTACAGGTGAGGTGTATCTGCAGGCACTCTGGCCCACCAGTGTTTCACCCCCCTGATGAAAGGGAAACTACACTGCTCCAGGACCAAAGACAAAATCTGTGGGCTATAAACAAAAACATTCAACAGAAATCACAGAGCTGATGTGCCTGGCCAGCCAAACTGCCTGGAATCAACAGGGACACAAATAAATAGGTCAGTGGGTATTTCATACTTGACTGCTCTCTGTAAGAAGCTGCATAGCCAAGATAAAAAACTAAGATACAGCCACAGTGTCCCAAATAAAAGCACAGTCCCCATTTTAAAATTTCATGTAGGTCTCATTTTAGGTAATGAATCCCTGACAAAGCACAGGGACAGAAGAAGAAAGGCTTCAGTAAAGCACCCAAATAGAGGCAAATGGGTGGGGAAGATCAAAACACCTGCCTCCCAACTGCACACCTGGGTGCAGATCCTTGCTGTCACTCCCTTCACCTCAGGCTAAGCCATCCCAAATGAGAGCACTGGGGTGTTTAGCTCAGTCCATCAGCCTTATCCTACATCTTTCACTTTCTATGGGACACACAGGGATACATGGACACATTTGGCAAACCCTCACCCTCAGCAAGGGAAAGGACCCTCAAAAACCCTCAAAACAATGACCCAGAGAACTGACAGTGGCAGAGAAACTGCTTGTTGAGACCCTGTGGTACTGAATGTCACTGCTGTGCCTCCGTGTAGTGATTTCCACTACACTGTGTAAACACAAGAGTCCCAAATCCCAGGAACGACACTCATGGCAGTGACAAGTTAAGGAATGAGGACTCGGTGGGGTTTCAGTGAAAAGCACAGGCAAGGATGAGAGGATGGAGCCTGTGAAGAGCTGGTGTTAAGTTGAGAATGGGGGCACCTTGTGGCCAGCTATAAAAATGTACACGACTACCTCGATGTTTTTCAGCACAAAAGCCTAATTGGGAAAACTTCCATGAAAATTAAAAGGACAAAATGTCCTGAAAACGTTTAATTTTAACTGCCTTTGGGGGTTTAGCCCACATTCTTACATTGCTTTTATCAGGCCCCTCAGAGGGATCTGCACTAAGCTGTTTTGGAGCTCTCTTGTTCCTGCTATTCCACTTGCTCCGAATATCCCAATCCCAAAGCCAGCTTAGCTTCCAGCTTTCCCTTTCCCCACTACATGTTCCCATCAGCTAAACAGTGGCATTTTTGCTAGATCACTTTCAGGAAATATTACAGAATCCCAGAATCACTGAGGTTGGAAAAGACCCCTGAGATCACTGCCCAAACCTTTGAATGATGCCCACCTTGTCCCCCAGCACAGAGCACCGAGTGCCACGTCCAGTCATTCCTTGGACACCTCCAGGCATGGGGATCCACCACCTCCCTGGGCAGCTCCTTTTGTTGTCTAACAACTCTTTCCATGAAGAAATTACCCCTGATATTGAACTGAACCTCCCCTGGTGCAGCTTGAGGACATTTCCTCTTGTCCTATCAAATAACAGGATTCAAACTGCAGGTTTTTAAGGAAAACCAGAGCAGCATCCCGAAATGTTACAGGCAGGGAACTCATCCCAGAAGCCCTTACACCAGTTGACTGCAACAATTGGACATGTCCTGGGAGAAGGCTGACTTAACATCAGGGAAGAGCATCAACAGCCCTGCTCCTGCTCCAGCTTTGTATTCCAAATCCTCCCCAAAACAATTACTTTGACATTGCTGAAACCTTTGGATCAGGAAAAAAATAAAAAACCAAAGTGTTTTGATGTATCCAGATGCCATTTAGTTTTGGCTGAAAGTCAGGGTTTACCTCAGCTCACAATAGTTTTGATTAGCTAGAAACAACTTCATTTTGGCAATTCCATTAATTTTTCGTGCATTTTAAATTATCCCAAAAAAACTGAAGCAAGAAGGTACTTCTGCTTTCAAGCACAGGGGGACATTTAGAAGCTGGGCAAGTAACACTTGCCCAGTCAGAGGAGGCCAGAGGAGACACAGTGCAGAAGCTTTCCTGTTATCCCAGTCAAATTCCCAGCACTGCTGCCTTAAGAAGTACTGGCTAACAACAGCCAAGGGGGCAGTCCTGCTCCTCCTCAACCATTTCTCTTACCCAGCCATCCCCTCAGGTCCTGTCCCTGGTCACAGAGAGCAGAGATCAGAGCTGGCCCTCGGGAAGAAGCTGCAGATCCCAGTGAGGTGCAACCTCAGGCTCCTCTTCTCCAGCTGAACATTCCAAGTGCCCTCAGCTGCTTCTTGTATGGCCCCTCCAGACCTTTTACCATCCTCATGTCTCTCCTTTGGACACCCTCCAACAGCTTTAGACCTTTCTCATATTGTTCCGCCCAAAACTGCACATAGAATGCTTATACTCTTTTCCTTCCCTTGCCATATGTATATCCCAGAGGTAAAGGCACCTCCTGAGCTGCACAGAAGTGAGAATTATTTCTGTGACTGTGGGCACAGCTGGAGGATTTGGTGATGACAGATGTGTCACAACCTGAGTGTGGACACAGCCAGCCTTCACTCACAGCTCTGCCCACTGTATTACCTGCCCAGACTGCAATCCCCCTCCCTTCCCACATGGAATTCACACGCAGGGATCAGTGGGGCTGCACCAGCACACAGAAACACGACTGCTCCTCCTGGCCATTCCCACACTGCCCCCAGTACCTTGGCTGCCCCCAGCAAAGAGCAGGGAGCTGTCACTCGGCTCAGGGGGGTTCTCCAGGCGGCGTGGGGGCGGCTGCCCCAGTCTGTGCCCCTCCTCAACGTCGGGGTGGGTGCGCACGGTGAGCCAGAGCGTGGGCTGCACCAGGGCATCCTTCAGCAGCGCCGAGTCCAGCTCCTCAGCAGCTCTCCTGTTGATCTCCACGACTTCATCACCAGCTTTCAGGCCTGCCACACACAGAGAACAGGTAAGACTTGCACAGCAATGCTCCCCACAGACATCAAGGAGCTCAGCTGAGCGTTTATGAAGTGCCAGTGCCTGTCTAGACAGAAAGCTGTAATTTATGACTGCAAATCATGGTGGAATTGGATGGACTTCTGGGAGATCTGTTGTCTTGCTGGTACTCCACTACCATCCCTTCCCCAGGACATTCCTCACAACATACCAGCAACAAGATATCCCCTTTTTCTTGCAGGGCACTGTGCAAGGGAAGAGCTGCTGTGCCACACACCACCCTACACAACACATCACTCCTAAATAAATAGATACAGGACAGTCAGACAGGATGGGGCAAGGATGGTGCACAGCTGGGCTGGCTCAATTCTTGCTTTCAACTTTCTATATAAGCAAAGGCTTTTATCTGAAGTGGTCACCTACCTACAACTGAGGAGGGAAAACATGTACCACTCTGACAAGGTGCACAACTTCACACCTCCAGTCCTACCAGTCCCACCACAGCCTCCCCTCTGGCCCTTCCTGAATCCCATCCTAGCACATGGATCTTCAAAAGGCAAATCTGAGTAAGTTAGTCATGGTTTTTCTCCAGCCTGATTTCAGGAGTTATTTATAGCAGCAGCGCCCAAGGGAAAAGGGGATCTGCAGAGGAAACAGCTGACTCCTGCACATCCAGGGGCAAGGCAGTGATGCTGATGGACAACATGCAGCCCTCTGAGGGGACACTGGGAACCTGACCTTCCCCATGGCCCCCCAGGCCCAGCTGGACCAGGGTTTAACCCCAAACAAACTTCAGGGTCGGGTGGGCAGAGCAAGCCAGGGCACACCAGTGCTGACAGCCCCAGATGTTGGATCATCCTGGTCACTGTTCTGGCATTTACAGGGATGAGAGACGCAATTTATAGGTCCAAGGTGACCTGCCCTTGTGCCACCCAGTCCTCTGGCAGGGCAGCCATGCCAAGGGTGAGTCTTGCCACCTTTAAAGCTTGGATGTGAGCAGAGCTCAGCTGCATCCTCCAGGAAACAGTACCTATCCACATTCATGGAAAAACATGTAAGGGGGGAGATCAAAGGGCTTCAGCCTTCTCTAGGAAAATGCAGATCTTTCTAAATACATGTAATTGTGCCCAGAAACCATAGTGTGGTGTGTGGTTTGAGAGATAATAGAATGAACTAGATAGAATAGCTGCAAAGTAAATGGACTGTAAAATCATATTTGAAAGAAGGACAAAACAAGGCAAGTCAAGCATTTTGCATTATTTAATTTATTCTACTTAGTGATTCTGTGGCACAATAGTAGCAGACTAATAGGCCTGCAACCATAAACATTGCATCTGGGGCTTCATTTACTCTCTGCAAACCTTCTTTTGAATTATCTGGGATAAAGCATCATGTCTATCTCAGTACAATAAAAAAAGTCAAATTCCAACAATAGAATGTCTTGCTAACACACACCAACAGAAGGAACAAGAAGACAAATCATAACAATTGCTGGAAGAAAATAAAGTTTTCTAATTGGAAAAAAGATTGAGAATGAAATGCTGTATCTCATCTAGTGAGACTCACTGTAGGAAGTGTAGTCAGACATGCATGTAAACAATGGGAGGCAGAGAGTTTTCCCCCCTGTTTTCTGTGAACTCAGAACTTGTCACAATATCCTGCCGAGTGCTGTTCATACAGAAGAGGCTTTTCAGATCAATTCTGAAGAGAAACATATCCCTGAGTTTCCATCAGATGTTCTAGCACTCCAGCCCCACAGGAGGCAGTCTGTGTTCACACATCCATTTTAACTGTTCTTCAGTGACTAAAAGCAACCCAGGGAAGTCCTGCTGAAACCCCTCTCACCATCACATTTGCTTTGCCCCCCACAGGAAGCCCCCAGGGTTTCACTTCCCTGTGCAGGTTGGCAGAGAGCCCCCCTAGCCACTGCTCAGGGCTCTGGCAGGATATCCATCCTGTCAGCCAGGGAATTGAATGGGGCCAACCCAGGGTGAGAAGAGACAGGAAAGAGAAAGATGGTCTTATCAAGCTCACCAGACACACACAGCAGCCTCCAGAACCACCTACAGGGTTTTCTGAAGTTGGGGTTAGAGGCCACAGCAGGGTGAAACTCCAGGCTGTTCCCCATGCCCTGACCACGGCTTCCTCCTTCTCCATTTCTGCCTGCACTGTGCCACTTCTGCCCCTCACTCCCTGCCACACAAACCAGCCCCATGTGCCAGGGGCTCACAAAAACTGCCACAGTTCTCCATCAAGACACGGAGCTGGGCTGGCTCAGAGTCAGCACCAGGCCAAGGAGTGGAGCAAACCAGCTTTTGAAACAGCTTTTGGCAACTTCCAGCTGCTGAGTAAGCTCTGAAAGTCCATATAACCCCTTGCCAAGAAAACCCTGAAGGTGTTTTCGAGGACTCTGCGTATGCCAATGGGTTATGAAGAGATGAAAGTCTTCTCACCCCTCATGCTCCTCATGTTCTACTCCAAAACCTGGTTAGTTTTCAGAGCCCAGCTCCCTGAGCAGCACTGGCACATCAGGAATGGCAATGAAAGAGAAAAGCAGGGAGGGCATGGCAGTATCAGGGTTGGCCTCAGCTTGGAAGAGCTGCAGTTAAACCATATCCTGCTCTGCCCTGGCATGAGCTGCAGTTAAACCATACCCTGCTCTGCCCTGGCATGAGCTGGCAGCCTGGTGAGCCCTGCTGGCTGCTGGTCCAAGTGCTGCCATACTTACTGTACAGGCTGGAAGCAGAACTAGAGGCAGCAATCCCAGCCACAGGGAGCACTATGATGCTTCTGCTGTGTTTGTGACTGACTTGAGAGGCCCTCTGCTCCTCTTTTGGGCTGGAAGGGACACACTGACCCTGCTACTCATGCAGCAACTCTGAACTGAGAGGCTGACTGTGCAGCACAGCTGACCCAACAGCAGAACAGCCCTGCATCCAGCACCAGTGGTTGCTTTGGGACTGGGTTGGTGTGCTTGCAAAGCTCCTATCCCTACAAGCTCATAGTCTGTATCAGAATTGAACAGAAACAAAACCAGTTGAAGTGTTTTACCTTTTTTGAAAGCAAGGCCTGTCTCCTTGACGCTGTTCACATACAGCCGGCGAACTCCTTCTTCTTCCACGGAGGACAGAGAGAAACCTGGGGAGACACACAGAGAGCTGGTCAGGAAAAGCCTGTCCCAACAACCACACACACTGCAGCTCAGGCTGTGCTGTCCTTGCAGCCAGCAGTGGGGAATCCTTCCCTTCCCCTTAAACCTTTGCAGACGTTACAGGAAAGTTAAACAATAAAAGCGGCTTGAACAAAAACCTGAACTGAATTTCTGAGTTTAAATATAAATCAACTGCAGCCTCATTTGAGGGTACCACAGCTGCAAAACATTGGAACAGACTTCCAATTCTCTTGCCACAAAAGGTCTCTTCAGGAAGTGTTGGTGCCTGCAGACAAAGGCTGCCAGAGCTGTGGTTTGGGACACACACCGAGAGCAGCCTGGAACGGGAGAGCCATGGCTGATGTGCCACCCTGACCTCAGCCCAGGCACAACACCTCCTGCTAAAGCACGACACTGACTTCTACTTTTTCACATTCCTGGGCTGGGCAAGTTGATAAAAATGCTACTTTCCCTGTTCCCCTCACTTTGTTTTCAGCTGCTTATGGCACAGCCTGGTTTTGGCCAGGTCTCAGCTCAGCACACACTTCGTGCTTCACAAGAGACCCACAGAACCCCCTCTGGGGGAAGTACTGACACAACCTGAATTTGCACAGTGCAAATGGCACTGTCACGTTTTGTTTGGGTGACTTTCCTGCCATTTGTGTGTGACACTGTAAGATAACAACGTGTAAAGGAAATACAACATGCCTAGCTACATTTGGGTTGTTTATTTACTGTTGAGATCTATCTAAGGCAGAACATTTGCCTTTCTGAAACTTCATTACTCCCTAAATGAGTGCAGGCAACCATTTGCTCTCTCTTTTTTCCTGACTAGAAAAACATTTACAAACCTCTGGGGGGAGTCCCTTGTTTGACATGGAATCAGCCAAGAGATGCAGATGTGATGAGAGGCTATTCTGACTTCAGGACTCCCTTCAAGTTGATCCTTATGGCTGAGAGTTATTTTTTTAATCTCTTATTTAAAAAAGGAAGAAGAAAGGAGGGGGAAGAACATGGCAGCCTAGAAGTGAGAAGCATATGGCCTTCCCTGACTTACTGAGCTACTTGGAACCTGTATGTGAGCTCCTCAGGCTGAATCCACTGAAATTTGTGAAGCTCACTCAACACACCAGCTTTGGCAGAGAGAAAAACCCTCGACTAACAGAGCAGCTGTAAAATATAGTAGTTATTGGTTGTCATCACCACAAAGCCTACCTGGAAAACCCTTATCCAGAAGCATAGCAGAGCATGCCCAAGTCTGCAGTTTGAGTCAGCACAAAGGATCAGTTCCCATTACCATCACTCTGTGCAAGTGAAATGCTGGTTGGGAGCCAAACACCACACAGTTAAAACCAGGCTGAGCTGCAGCTCACTGGGGCTTAACTGTGAGGAGATCAGGACACCCAAGCAGTTCCAGGTTCTACCTCTGCTGTAGGGAAAGGCTGAGAGAGTTGGGATTGTTCAGCCTGGAGAAGAGGTGGTGACCTAATTGCAGCCTTCCAGGACCTGAAGGGAGCCTACAAGAAAGATGGAGAGAGACTATTTACAAGGGCCTGGAGGGACAGGACAAGGGCAATGGCTTCAAACTGCCAGAGGGCAGGGTTAGGTGGGATATTGGGAAAAAATTATTGGCTGTGAGGGTGGTGAGGCCCCCTGGCACAGGTTGGGCAGAGAAGCTGTGGCTGCCCCATCCCTGGAAGTGTCCAAGGCCAGGCTGGACAGGGCTTGGAGCACGCTGGGATAGCGGAAAGTGTCCCTGTCCATGGCAGGGGGTGGGACCGGATGAGCCTTAAAGGTCCCTTCCAACCCAAGGCATTCTGTGATTCTAAGATTCCTCAGTGAGAAGACCTTTGCCTCCTCCAATCTATCAGGTTCAAATGCACATGTAGTTGCTTCTTAATTCATCTTGCAGTCCTGCCCATAAATCCTGGCAGAAAGGGTGTACATTGTGATCACCATTCAGGGTTGAGAGAGCAACTGGCAACAGCCTGGAAACAGTCATCTCACAAATACACTTACCCCTCCCAGAGAGGGGATGTGACCCTCCCCAGAGCATGGATAAACTGCTTTATTTCCACGGTTGTGGCAGTGGCTGGACCTCAAACACCGTTTGAGGCAGCAGTAGCACAGCTGTCTCAGCAGTGCCAGTGCTTTCACTGCCACCCAGATGAGAAGCACCTCAGCCAAGTATGGTCTGTGTACATGTGGGTGTGCAGTTTGTATGTGCACATGTGTAGCAGGAATGCAGAGCTTCCATCTGGCTGAATTCCACAGGGGCTCCACAAACACGTGTTGGCATCGCGGGGGAGGAAGGGCAGGAGTGGGTGGAAGCGACAGCGATTGCATAAGCTGGCATTGCTGCCAAAAACATTAGCATCAAACTGTGCATGGACTCTGAAACACAGGTGGGAAGAGATGGGTGGTGACCCAGCCAGAGCCTTCTCTGCTCTGCAAAGTTTTGATGAGAGCAGAACAAAAGTGTGCAGCTCTGAGTGCATGTGGCCTCAGCGACCCAGCACAAACCCTGAGCAGATCCACCACCAGGTGATCCCCTCAGCCCTCTGAGAGAGCCAGCAGCTGAGAAACATTCCTGGGACTTACAGGAGCTGGAAGCCACAGGTTCTTACTGCTGGTGCACCCTGACTTCTGCCCACACAGCCTTGGCAAAGAGCGTACCAGCAAAAGGGACAAGGTATCAGCAACAACATCCCACTGAGAGATGTAACACTGGCAAGGTCCAAAACACTGGCCACACAATGCAGGAGTTCCTCTTACCACACTGGTGGGAGCAGAAACACTACAAAATATTCCCAGGTGAGCTTGCCCTGAAACATGGAGCAACATGATCCTTAAGGTCCCTTCCAACTCAAAGCATTCCAGGATTGCATGATTTCAGCACCAGCTTGTCACTGGACAACACACAGTACTGCTTTTATGAGAAAATACAGACTAGGGAAATTCTTCTGCCATTTAGAGGCAAAGTAAGTTTTGCCATTTTCTTCTCCTGAGAGAACAGCCAGCTTTTTTGGGGGTGCTTTTAGCATTCCCTCCCCCTGGCAGGGTCAGAGCCACTGCAGAGCCACATCCCACACCTCACACAGCTGATATCATTTCACAGGACATGACAGTGCATTTCACATTTATCACTTAATAAAAAAAGAAGAAAAAGAAATAAACAGGAAATGCTACAACACCCCCAATTCTCACAGTGCTTTCAGGCACACCATAATTACCAAACCTGGGGCCATCCCTCTGCTGGTTAATATTTCTTTCTTAGGCCTTCAATATGCAAGCTGAAGTCAGTGCCACTGCTTTGTAGCAGAGCTCAATATTCAAATGGCCTGCAGCTGTATAATAAGCAGTTTGGGGACTCAAGATTACTCTTGTCATTAAAAGAGAATATTTAGATAAAGAGCAAAAAGATGCAGATTGGCTGCCCATAGGGGAGGGCGCACAGAGAACTTTAAAGCACACCCCAGGACTGTAATGCCAGAGCAAAGGGCAAACTGGCCAGGCTGGAGGGCTGTAACCTGAAATACTCGACTGCCAAAAGAAGGATGAACCAACCTACATGAAGATGAGAGATTCTGCTGAAATTGCACAGGGAGGACTTCCCCTGCTTTGTGTGTCACACACAGATCTGTAGGATGTGTCAGATTCCAGCTCTGGGCATCCATGGGACATCCTTGAGGGCTGGGGCCAGGCTGTCCCAGCCTCAGGAATGTTGGGGCGAGGCAGGAACCCACCTTGTGTGGCCATGGCAGGTGGGCAAAGAAGTGGAAAGCCTGTCCTGGGACAGGCACAGACCTCGAGATGCCTCCCACCCACAGGGATGCTCCCAGCTGTATCCCTGCTGTGCTGCTGGGGGGAAGGAGGGAAGGGATGGGAAAGGTGGAAGGAGGGAAGGGATGGGAAAGGTGGAAGGAGGGAAGGAGAGGGAAAGGTGGAAGGAGGGAAGGAGCGGGAAAGGTGGAAGGAGGGAAGGAGCGGGAAAGGTGGAAGGAGGGAGGGGAGGCAAAGGTCCAAGGAGGGAAGGGGTGGCAAAGGTGGAAGGAGGGAGGGGTGGGAAGCCCCCCACCCTGCTGGCACTGCTCGAAGCCCCAGCCCCACAGCAGGGCCCCTGTGATGGCACTCGTGTGAGAGGTGACAGCTGGCACAGGATGCTGTTTGCCACCTACACCTTCTGTGGGTGGTGTTTTGGAGAAAGCACAAGAACAAACAAACATTTGTCCTTCCTGCCAGCACAGCTCTCGTCAGAGAGCTGCACATCCTCCAGCTCCAGCACCGGGAAAAGCCACACTCGGTGCAGCACAAACAAACTGTCCTGCTCCAGGGCAGGTGGCTGCTTTCTGAGCAGGCTCAGGGATCAGATGTGCTTTTCCCTCTGTGCTCAGCAGACCCTCAGGTATATCAATGAATAACACACAGCAACCTTGCTCACACTGGAACTGACTTGGGAGAAGGAGAAAAACAAGCCATGGAGAAACTCACCATAAATATCAGCGGATGCATCAGACTTCTCAATTTGAATGTGCTGTGTAATTTTCTGACAGATTTCTATCTCTTTGTACAGCTGAAGAAAAGAAACAAACACAGAAATATGTTACCGTGGGAGGACACATCAATTGCAATCATTTCAAACAGCTTGTTGTTTTATAATTACAGGTGGAAAAAGGCACTGTGGCCATTATTTATCAGGCAGTTTTTCTCCACCTGTGTGAGCTGCACCAGCAGTGTCACTAAGATTTGAGTGTTAGAGCACAGCTGAGGAGGAGGGGGTAGTGTTTTACCTCCATCATAACAGCAAGGGTACATCTATTTCCCTCAGTCAATAACATTTTGAGTGCACAAGAAATGCAACTTCTATTGCTGTTTGCCCGATTTAGGGGCAGGAATAAATTAATGTGTTTCTATCACTTGAATGAAGACATTGTAGAAATTCAATTCTTAGAGTATTAAAATCACAAGGAGGGGTTTTGTTTCTTAAATACACTTCTTCGTTGTCAGAAGACTATCAGATTTGCTATGTCTTGGCACGACATTTCACCTTTAACACCTCTGTGTTTATTTGTACCAAGCAGAGCCCCCAGGACTTTGAAATGGTCATCAACATCCTTGCTGGGAGCCCAGCACGATTCCCATCACAAGCCCCTCCACCCAGGTGCAATTCCCTCTGCCATTCAGCACTTGGGTAACAAACCACCCCTTTGCCTTCATTAAAACTCACACCCCCAGGGGAATGAGAGCCCACAGGTGAATATTAATTCTGCTTACACACTGCTGGGGGTGTGGAAAAAAGCAATTCACATTAATTAACATTTTGAAACTAAGTGACATCACCTTTTGGACTGCAGTATGTAAACCATTCCTTTAAAATAAGAGGAATTTGGGTTTCCCTAATAAAAACACATTTTTATCTCCTGCTTCTATCAGCACTTATATATCTGTTTAGCTGCAAAATTTGAAGTGTTACAGAACGTTGGTGGAAGTAACTCCAATTTTCTCATGGAATAAACACACACAGACAAACAAATGTACAAATGTGTGTTGTTTTAACATCAGTACATTAAACATAATCCTGCACTACCCATCTACACCATAACCCTTCAGCACATCCACAGTCCTATTGGCTGATTTGGGGTTAATTTCATTCAATCAGAACAATAAGTGATGACTATGTCAATCCTACATTCTCTCAACACAAGTCACCAAAGTCCTCCCAGGCAATGAAAGCTAAAAATCTGTCCCCTCCGAGTTTCAAGTTTTCCCAACTATATTTCACTTCCCAGTCTTGGCACTCCACTAGCACTTTCTCATTCTTTTCTTCTTCTTGTTGTTGATAATGGTAATGGAAAATCCCAGATCCTCTTTGCTAAATGAACAAAAGCCCATAACTAGCAAAGTTTTACTTTTTATAAATAAAACAGCCATCAGTGAAAAGGACTTTAAAAAGCTTTCCAGCGTGCATGTGTAAAATCCCAGAGTTAAAGCATGACACTAATCCTGTTTGGTCTTTTTTTTAATCTCTCATGGTAAAATTCCTTTGAAGTCTGCCTTGGAGATGAATGAGATGAAAACAGCCAAGTGAGGCAATTAAGGAAGTATATTCTCACACAACTCCAGAGCTCTTTAACCTCGATGTTTACCTTCCTATTAAGAAAAATAAAACAAAGAAACCAACCAAAACCAAACAACCCAAAACTTGTGTATTTCCCCCCACCCCTTTAAAAATCAAAGTGACTCTAACAAGAAGTGCTCAACACTGTCTTTAAAACTCCCAGGGACAGTATGAGCAACAGGAAAAGACAACCTTGAGGGAAGTTAAGCTTAAATGTGCATTAAAGTGTCTTTCACACATTACCTGTGGCTGTTCCTCCCCTCTCCTCACAGACACATAACAGCACAAATATGAGCTAAACAGCAATGCAAGATGAAATGTGTGCAGAGATCACTGCAGGCCAATTTGCTCTGGTCTGCAAAGCACTGTAATTGCAGGTAACTCTGTTACACAGTGCCAGATAAACACTCATTAATAGCATCCTGCCCAGTGGTTGCATTACCAGTTCATAGATCTCCTCTTCTGGCTTTGGCACATAGAACTGGATCTGGTTCTCGATGAGGAACTTGAGGCGCAGGTAGTGAGCAGGGGGGTCCAGCTGGTGTGTCTGCAAGAGACAGGGAAGGGGCTTCAGGGGGGAGAAAATGCTCCCATCACCTCCCAGAGCATGGCTGAGCCTCACAGCAACACAACTGCTCCAGCACCACCTGACCTGAGCACGACCCTGGACCTCCTCCTCTCCCCAGGAATGAGCATCCATCCTCTCCCCAGGAATGAGCTCCATCCTCTCCCCAGGAATGAGCTCCCTCCCCTCCCCCGGAAAGAGCACCCATCCTCTCCCCAGGAATGAGCATCCATCCTCTCCCCAGGAATGAGCATCCATCCTCTCCCCAGGAATGAGCATCCATCCTCTCCCCAGGAATGAGCATCCATCCTCTCCCCAGGAATGAGCATCCATCCTCTCCCCAGGAATGAGCTCCATCCTCTCCCCAGGAATGAGCATCCATCCATCCATCTCCCACTGACCAGGGCACTCTGAGCACCCCCTTGGCTCTGCTGACCTCCCAGTTCTGCTCCCTCCCAGCATATTCCAGAAATAATCAGAAGCCTCAGAGCACACCTTTGTATAAGAGTGAACTGTAAAAGGAGATTTAAAACCACAAGGAGGTAAAGAAATGTTCTGCTGCAACAGAGAACAATATAACAGGAAAGCTGTTTTCTGTTTGGTTTGGGTTTTTAAGAGCCTTCATAATTCAGTGTGTAAGTAGGATATAGCAGATTTCAAGCAAAGTTAATAAAAACAGACAATCTGCATGTCCTCTCAATTCAATCCAGCTCAGGAGACATTGGCTTTATAAAGCCAAGAGAAGCCAAGAGATGCATCCTGGATTACATCCCAGTGGAAACAGGTCACACCATTTTAATGAATTAGTTATAATTAGCTGAGGATACAGCATTTGGTCTGGGAGATGTTAACGACCTTTTCTCAGCATGATTAATAAGCTTGACTTAAGCAGAGGTTAATGCAGTGTGTAATCAAAACACATTAGAATTATGATAAACACAAAGGGTGTCATTCAGAAGTTACTTTCAAAGTTCATAAACTGTTGGCTAAACCTAATGAGAAACCCCAAAGTGATTCACAGATACAGGAGGCAAATTCCCCTCACTGTCACTACTGAAATCCCATTATTAAATGCTTTTATACACCAGCCTTTTCATTTTATACCAACAAATCACCACCATTCCCCAGGTTGTGCTAAAAACAATGGCTCATCCGAAAATTCATGCAAGATCTTTATTACTGCCTGATTATGATGTTTTTTAAAGCCTGGCTTATCCAGTTCAAGCCCAGCTGATGATACAGCAGCCCTCAGCTGACTGATCACAGGGGATGAGTAATGTACTCCAGTGGACCTGTGGAAAAGATCCCACACTGACCCCTCAGCAAACACTCAGAGAATGGGGAATGCTTTGGAAAGTCTACATCAACCCAGGAATAAAAAACTTACCAATAATGAAAAAAAAATAAAAGAAAAAAGTAAGCAGATCTGTTGCTGCATTCTAAGTAGTGTTACATTCAAATATTTCCAGTTCAAAAATCAAATTATCTTTGTATGAAATTGAGTATCTGAAATAGAATAACCTCCATAATCCAGGCAAATTCCTAGTTAATTAAATAAAGAACCTGAAATCTATCAAGGGCCAACAGAAAAACAGCTGAATGTAGAAGATCCTTGCTCTCTCTCCTATTTTTTTTTCCTTTCTGGAAAGCATTTTGAGCACTTTGCTCATTGATGAATGCTGTTTTCACTCGTTTTCTCTGTTACCAACACATGTACAAACAGCCCAGAAATTAAAGGGAAGCAGAATTGGCTTTAAGGGTTCAGAAATGACCCAGGGGAGTCCTGGATTCCTCTCTGGTCAGCTTAGACACAAACTGAGGAGAGCCTTGCACACCACTTAACAAAAACACACAGAGGAGACAAACGCACTGACTGCACACCCCACATCTGGGGGAGAAGTCTCTGCTAAGTCTCTCTGGAAGTCCATGAAATGCTTCAGCCATTTACAGCAATGCCAGTGGGGAAAAAACACTCTGTGGCAAACCCACAGCAGCAGAGAAGGGAGCCAGGCAACCTGGCAGCCTCCTCCTGCCACCAGGGCACAGCTTCTCGTGGCCTCCTGTGCCACAGCTCTGGTACAGATGCTGCGTTTCACAGAATCAGGGAATCACAGACTGGGGTGGGTCAGAAGGGACCTTAAAGATCATCTCATTCCATTCCCATGCTCCTCAGAGCCTCATCCAGCCTGGCCTTGGGCACTCCCAGGGATGGGGCAGCCACAGCTTCTCTGCCCTTCCCAATATCCCATCTAACCCTGCCTTCTGCAAGTGGGAAGCCATTCCCCTTGTCCTGTTAGTCCAGGCCCTTGGAAATAGTTTCTCTCCATCTTTCTTGTGGGCTCCCTACAGGCATTGGAAGGCTGCAAACAGGTCACCCTGAAGTCTTCTCTTTTCCAGGGTGAACATTCCCAATTTTCTCAGCCTTTCCTCCCAGCAGAGCTGCTCGATCCTCTGCCCATCCTGGTGCCTCCTTTGGACTCTCTCCAGCAGCTCCATGTCCTTGCTGTGCTGGCCCCAGGGCTGGGGCAGCTCTGCAGGTGGGGTCTCACCTGGGGAGGGGCAGAGGGGCAGAATCCCCCCCTGCCCTGCTGCCCACACGGTGTGATCAGCCCATCACACCAGGCTGGTCCCCCAGAGCTGTGCTGAACCCCCCACGTCACTGAGCACAGCCCAGGGGTGGCAGAGACCCCCACCCACAGTGGGGTACTCCCATCACGTCCAACAGCGACTCTGAACGTCCTTCCTTGCAGAGGAGACCCAAAGGGAAGCTTTCCAGCCTGCCCCAGGCCAGCAGAAATCACCACCTGCTGCAGAGGGACATGAATTCCTCCAGTCTGGGGCCCCCAGGCACTGGGCACAGGCCAGGAACTGCCTCAGCTCAGCCACCCTGGGCAGAGCAGCAGCTACAGAGGTCACTGCTTAAAACATGCATGTTCTGAGCCACCCACTTCCTCAAAGAAACACCATCAGCTGAGGTGGATGCCATCAGTCCATTACACTGCAGTCCCATCCAGGACAGCAATGAGAACCATCAGCACCAAAGCTGTGATGGGGCAGCCACGACCACGCCACTGAGGTCATTAACACCCCTGTGCAGCCTCAGGGCTTTGTCTGCCCCCGAATTCCACATCAGTCAAAGTGCTTCAAAAAAGGCCACAATTCTCCACTGAAGTGAAAGGAAAAGGTCCCTGTGAGTGGACACAGTCAGCCTGCCCTAAAA
This sequence comes from Sakesphorus luctuosus, assembly GCA_013396695.1. Lineage (NCBI taxonomy): Eukaryota > Metazoa > Chordata > Aves > Passeriformes > Thamnophilidae > Sakesphorus > Sakesphorus luctuosus. The sequence continues at coordinate 377,548 of VWZD01013280.1, forward strand.
GCCAAACCATTAACCCACTTTTTTTTGTTGCTGGGAGCTGCATCCATATGTGGGAAGGTGGGAGTAGAAACAGGGCAGCTTTAATGATAGGAATATCCTTTTGAGACCACCCAAAGTACCTTTCAGCAGTCCAAATAAACTTCTTGGCTTATTTATTTCTTTCCTATTAACTCTGGCTATGTCTGGACTGAATTAAGCAGCAAACCCAATTTAAAGCACAACCCCACAGCTTAACGAAGGTGCTCTTGAATAAGAATTTCCAGCCAGGGGTGTGATCCGATTCAAGAGGATCAACTGCCATCATGGACCACCACACCCCCCCCATCTGGGCTCCTTTCTATCAAAGAGAGAGACAAGAACGTGCTTTCAGCATCACAGAAACACAACAGCCACCTCACTGTACTGCTCCAGCTTCACATATGTGTGGCCCAAACTTTGGCAGCAGGAAAACACCAGCTCAAAATCAAAGCTGGCCCAGAGAGCATCAGGCTTAAGCAACTTCTCAGAGTCTGAGCACAATTTGAGAGACCTTGGGGCTTCTTGCCACTCTTGCAGGTCTACTTGAAAATGTAAATTGTGAGGAAAAAACCCCACCTTTCTGCTTTCAATTTTTTATGCAGTCAAAAGGCTAAATGTCATGTAGTCTATACTTGGGTTTTGGTGTTATTACCTCCATACTGGTTTTTGCTGTTATTATCTCCACACTGGCTCTGCCTAAATCCATATACAGTGTGTGAGCTTCTACTCAGTTTGTAGACTTACCTTTATGCAAATGTTAGTGACACATACACACACATTCACATTGATGAGTATTATCACAGAATCACAGGGTGGTTAAGGTTGGAAGGGACCAACTCTTTCCTATCATCCATAGAAAGTAATTTAATGCCTATACAGTGACTTTCCCTGCCTACCAAGTGATGCTATCAGTTAAATCTTAGGAGAAATCTTTGAGAAACAACTTTAAAATATGCTTTAAACACTCCTCCCACCAATCTTGAATCATGAAAGTGTCACAAAGCATCCTCCAAAGCCTAACTTGCTGTACAATAACAAGCAGCAATGTTAGCATAAGAACGCATTTTCTACAAGGACTTGAGTGCACTTAATGTTCTCCAACAGAATAATCAGGCTCAGCTTAACAGCACAGAGAGATTTAACCCCATCTACAAACATGAAGAGGCTTATATGAAATGTAGAGCTGGAAATGTTTACTGTACCAGAACTTGACTGGTTCTCAGATGGCAGATGGCAAACTGATGTGAAATGATGTGGAGCAGATATTAAAGGGGAAAAAATGAGCTGAATGCAAGAGACAGAAGAAAGAGATTGATTATTAAATGCTACAGAAAAGAAGGCATCCATCAGTGTTTTCCAGGCTGAAAACTCTTACAGAAAGGAAAGAAACAGATAATAGCTCTTCAAAAACACTCCTCCACCTCCCCTTCTCCTTATACAACTTCCCCACCCACCACAACAAACACCCAGTGAGATCCCAGATCCTCAGCAGGCACCTGCTGGAACCAGTGGAGCGACACCAACTTACTCCAGCTGAGGATTTGGCCCCCTGAGTTAATTGCTCTTACCCAAAAGAAAACATAAATCTTGAAAATAAATCATTACTAATAATGTGTCATCCAGCTTCCCTGTTATGTCTCTCTCCAAAACTGTCATCTTTTCCTGAACACAAAGCAGAGCTTTCACAAACTCTTGAACAGCACACCTGGCAGAGAGACGAGCGCACTGTGTAATTACTGGAAACAAACGCCTTTCTCTCACCTTCCCTCTCTTTGGAAGCACATGCAACACGTTCCAAAAGTCCCCAAAGTTAAGCTCTCAATAGCAATAAATATTTTCTTCTCTTCTGCTGTTGTTGTTGTACAAAGCAGCCTCACTTTTCAGAGCAGCACGTGACACGAGTTAGGTCTCGCTCTCAGGCAGAGCAGAAAACACACATTACGGAGCTGCCAGATCTGAAAGCCTGTATTTAATTTGTCAAAGTTTCCAACTCTTTAGAGATGTAACTCTTTTCAATGGCCAAATGTCTCTGGTACTTCATCTGGCAGAGAAATCCAGGTGGTTTTTCTTCCTCCCCACACTCAAATGCAGATAAAAGCTCTCCCCTCTTCCCTCCTGCCACCCACACGGGGTGAGTCTGGCTCTGCAGTGCAGACAGCAAATACAGGCACCTTCTCCTGCTCCTGGTGCTCTGCTCCCCCCAGGGCCAGCCAGAGGGGAAGGAAGCAGGAATGGCACGTGGGAACAGGCCAGCCTGGCACCTGGGAAGGGGTGAGATCACCTTCCCTGCATGGCAGAGGAGGGAATGGACTGTGGGAGGGATGGCAGGAGTGGGGGCACCAGGGTGGCCAGGCGGCTGCACTGCCACAGTGCAGGGTGGCCAGTGGGCTGGGAGCCAGGGCGTGAAGGCCCTTAGAGGCTCTTGCACAGCAGCCAGAGGGGGAAAGGCAAAAATGAGCCTGCCTGTCTCTGCACCCACACCAGGCTGAGCTCCAGCTGCAGGGAATTCTCTGCTGCAGTCCCAGCATGGGCATTTCAGCATAATTCATGTTTCTCATCCAGCATGGCACTGATGTCCCAGCACAGAGCAGTGGCATGGGAAGCTCCACTGAAGGGGCTCAGGGTGACAGACCCCTGAGGCCACTCAGGGGTGACAGACCCCTGAGCCCACGCAGGGCAGCCTTTACCTTGCAGATCATCTCCAGCACGTCCCTGGTGGTGTCCCCGGGGCGGATGACAGTCAGGGCAGGCTGGTTGTTGGGCAGGCAGAACCACGATGGTGTGAAGTACTCGTGCACCCAAATGTCACAGTCAGGGTTGTGCTGATGGACACTGCTCAGGGCCACTTCTTTCTCCCTCTGAATTACAGACAAAATGCAGGATGACTCTCCCAGCCAAACACAACTCCCTCTTCACCAATAACAAGTGTAATATGCTGTACCAAAGAGCCCTCTTGGAGACAAGCTGTTTTGTTCATAAGCCCAGGTTGAAGGCTTGTCTGGACAGGAACCTGCAGTTTTCCCTGAGCAGAAGACAGTGTGCCTTCCCAAGCCACCCACACAGCTACACTGGTGCAATGTGCTTCTCCTGGGATTTCACCCTATGGCTACTGGGAATGCTAGGAATGCAGTAAAAAATAATAGGGATAAAAACAGATTTATATTTAAAACTGAAATGCACTGTGTTTCTGGGTAAACCAATCCAAGTTGTAGGTACTGCAGTTCCTATACCTGGAAATGGCAAAATAGCAAATCTTGGCATATATTCTGAATTTACTGTCTTTTCTACACCTGAGTTGCACTCCAAGCTACAAATCCCCAGGAAATGATGGAGCTACAGAATCCCTGTCTGCTGCAAGTGGGCTCATGTGGCTAAAGCCAATATCCACTACATGAAGAGTGTGGCTCAGCACTGTGTTAATGTTGTTTCACAGCTGACTTTCTCCAGGGAGACAGAAAGCAGCTGCAAGCGGGGCTGCAAATGCAGGAACACACCAAACAGAGCCTTGTGCTTCACAGCTGTACCAACCCTTCACTGTGAAAACCTCATATGACCACCAAAAGGAGCCATTTTCCAGAGGCAGTGACTCCAGATCCTGCTGTGGGCAGGCATTTCCCTTGCTGACACCCCTGAGGGGCTGGCACCTCCTCCTGTGACCTTTTGGTCGTGGGCAACCAGCTCAAACCCTCCCAGAGAAGCTCCAAGCCCTTCAGAGCACAGAGGGCTCTCTCCTCTCCCATGCCAGAGTCAATCCCTGCCTGGAGACAGGCAGCAAAGAGGGGGAAGGAGGCAGCTGGAGGGCTGGGGGGGTTACCTTGCCATCCGGGACCGTGTCGTCAAAGATCCCTTCCAGGGATTTCTTCACTGAGTCGACTCCCTCACCAAACACCTGAGGGAAAAGAGGATCTGCTTTGAAACAGGAATGTGACTCCCTGTCTGCAGCACACACTCAGGGGAGAACAGTCTTGTCTAACACCTCGCACGGAAATCAAACTGGAAAATACAGACACGTCTTCAAACGCAGCAAAGGGAAACAGCAGCTTGATAAAAGAGAAAGGGAGGTGAAAGACAAGATGGGGAATTGTGCTGGAAGATCAGAGCCCAGTTCTGCTTAGGTCTGTTGCTCACTTCCTTGGTGGAGCTGGACTGATTTTATCTCCTTTGAGCTCGGTTTCCCCACCTGTAAAGTGTGGGAATGAACACCTCCCCACCTCTGCTCAGGCTGAGAAATCAGAAGGGCTCTGCTTCTGGCTGGCTTTGCAATAACCCAGCTGCCAAAACGTACTTAGCAAACATTCAAGCACCACAAGCCAACGTAACCCTTCTCTAATGAAATAAGAGCTGGTAACCCAGCACGAGCCAGAGAGCCAAAATCAACAGGAGTCTGTGCTGGAGGAATGACTGAATGGGAATATTCACAGGATCCACCCCAGATCAGCACAGGACTCCATCAGATGGGCAAGCAGGGCTCTTACTGCAGCAGAAGCTTGCCATTCAAGGTGAAAAGTTAAGTTTCATAGCTCCACATCAGCACAGCTTTAGGATCAAGTTGCTGGTTTGGCTGTTAACTATTCCATGACTAAAATGAAGTGGGACCATGCAGGATGGGAGAATGTCTCTGCACTTTAGGGATTCACATTTTCCTGCTTCCAATGGAGAACATTTTCCCCAATGCAAGGGAAATGTGTTCAGGCACTTCCCCAAAACTTTACAGTCTCTACAACTCTCTCCAGTATGATTTTCCTTTAGCCTGGAACAGAATCCCCTTCCAGGCCTGTGTTTACTGAGGAGCAGAGGGCAGGGGTGGGGAGGCAGCGTGAAGAATGCAATTATCTCCTCTGAAAGGGAAAACAAAAGGGTGAGTTCAGGGGGGGAAAAAGCAGACACAGCACGGGCAGGATCCTTGTTCAGAACAAGGGGCTGTGTTTGATTTGGGGCATGTAAATACAAAGCAACAGGGATGCTGCAGCAGCAGCACAAGGAATCGGGAACACACACATGAGAAGCATCTGCTGCATTCCCAAAAACCTCAAGCTTTTACTCAGCCACTAAATATTAGGTGAACTTTTAATGTCTGGCTAAAAACAAGCTCAACAATTCCTAAGCATCCATCCTCTGCTGAACAAAACAAACACCCACTGCTGCCTTAACAGACAGCAGAAGAAATCACAGGGCACAGAAATGTGTTTCGAGCCTTTCTCCCCACAAAAAGTGAGAGGAGAGAAGAGAAAGAAAAGCAGAGCCTACATTTCCTGCAATTAGATGAGGTATGGCTCTCAAAAATTGAAAGCTATAATTAGGGATGTTTGGAAAGAATAACAGGGAAGCACCTTCCTACCACACTGAAATGTGTTTTCTAGAGAAAGCTCTGGGCAGTGACTGGGTGGAAACATTGCAACTTTTCCTTTTTTTATAAATCTGAGGCAAATCAGGGGCTTGTTCTTACTAAATGTAAAGCTTTTTGTCACTTTAGGAAGTTTTCACCACTCAGCTACATGTAAAGTATTGTACAGACTCATAATTTTATATTAAAAATAACCAAGCAAGTCTGAATTACTATTTTCCTTTCAAAGTTATATCTGTTTTACACATGCAGCTTTGTTGCTCCTGAGATTACAGAAAACATCTCCAGCAAGAGCAGAGGCAGCAGAAACACAACAGTAGAAACAACCAATTCAGCTCCAAAAGGGCAAGCTCCAAAGCTTTGATAGGAGCTGCTTCACACTGATCTACAACTACAGCCTCTGATTTCTGCAGAGCATGAGGAATGAGATGACCACACACTGTGAAAGATTAACCAGGGAAGGTTCAGGCTGGATGTGTGAGCACCTGACTGAGCAAGCTGCATTCTGCACTCTAACAAACCAGCCTGGAAAACAACAGCATCCCAGACCTCCCCATGCTTACCTGGTTAATGCTTGGCCTCCCTTGCTTTTTCTTCGAGGTAGTATCCAGCCCCCAAAGGGAAGAAAACCTGCTCCTCCGTTTGCTGGCAGACCTGGACATGGCCTGTGTCCTTCTCCTCACTCCTGACTCCCCTGTGCGAGCTGCCACCTGTCAATGCCACATGCCTTTCAAAGCAGAACTTACAGCACACCACAGCTTTACATAACCCACCAAACAGTGCAATCTGGTTGAGGAAAAAAAGGTGAATCCTATGGCAAAAGAATGTATTCGCTACAGGGACAGTGGTGATGCTGCCAGGCCTTCTCACTGCAATTTAACTCACTTCTCCTGACATCAAATATCAAAAATGGACAGTACACACCCACCCCATTTTTTGGCATTTAATCTGAGATATTTTAAAGCATCCTAATCATCACAGAGCAAAGCCTCAGCACCAGTGAAGGATTTGGGGGTTTTCATTTTCTTCTTTCTTTTCCTAACAAGGTTTCAAAGCTGGACACATGAAAACTGAGATTTCCAAACTTATCTGTGACTTCCCAAAAACTTAGTCTTCCTCTTTGCTCTTTCCTGTGGAAACACTCTGGGCATCCTGGAACTGACTCATAGCTGCAGCAAGGCCAGATAAAAGTTTACAAGGTCATGGCATTAAAACCTGCACATCCTCAAAAGATAGTGACATCTGAAGGAGTGAGCAAAACACAGGAAGGGACAGAGTGGGCTGAAATGAGCCCTTCAATCACAGCAGCATTGGCTGCTGGGGTCTTCAGAAATGGCCTGTGGCAACCCTTTGGGAGCACGAAATTTGCTTTGCTGAGCTCAACTCTCGGGGTGGGTGAGGAAGCTCTGGTGGAAACCAGTGTGACATTAGTCAGAGCGGAAGTGTCTCGGCTGAAGCTAGAGCAGATTTCCCACCTGGAGGTGGCCTCGGGAGAGGGAGTTCCTCTCCTGCCAAAAAGGGAGTGGCTGGGGATGGCAGGTATGAATGGGAGGCAAGGCAAAGCCAGACAGACACACAGACAGACCCACCCTGCCAGCTGGGCTGGAGCTTCCTGGAACACCTTCAGATTGAGTTCCCACAGCCGAAACCAGCACAGTGGGACTGTCAAACACTTGGCAGCCCCAGCGGGAACACCCAAATCTGAGTGATGCCCCAAGCCACAGAGCTGAGGAACTGGTTGTTTGGGTGCAGCAGATCCAAAGCCCCATCCAAGGCTGGGAAGGACACAAGGCTGGCTGGTGTATCCAGGGAACTGTGTAAGGAATCATGGTTCTCCTTGGGAAAGGTGGAGTGGAGAGACCAAGGGAAAGGAGAACCTAAACACTGCTGCAAGTGTCTCCATTTTCACAGCCTGGACTTGTGAGACGTTCCCCAGCTGTACCTGGGACATCTGTGCAGGGACATCCTGGATAAATTAGCACATCCTTGGACTAATGTCCCGAGGAACACCCTGGGGAGAGTTAGGGATGCCACACCATCACCATGCAGCACCCACTCAAGTCACAAAATCGCAGAATGGTTTGGGTTGGAAGGGATTTTAAAGCTTATCCAGTCCCACTCTCTGCCATGGGCAGGGACACCTTCCACTATCCCAGGTTGCTCCAAGCTCCATCCAACCTGGCCTTAGACACTTCCAGGGATGAGGCAGCCACAGCTTCTCTGGGCAAATTCCCTTCCTGAAGCTTCAATTAGGGCTCAAAAGAGCAGGGGAATGTGGAGTTACGTTTCCCCATGTTACTGAGGGCAAAGCAGGACACGGGAGTTTGCTGAGAGGAGAAGAAAGCACGTGTCTTTTCCAGCACAACATACTCAAAACATATTTTTTTTTCCCTTGGCTCTCAAGAGACACCAGCATGAAGAGGCAGACTGTTTTTCAGGCTAACACTCAGTGCTTTACTAGATGCAAAAAAAAAAAAAAAANCACAAAAAAAAAAAAAAAAAAAAAAAAAAAAAAAGGCATAAATGCTAATTACAGCCCGGCACTTAAAAAATATAATAAATCCACCAGCAATTAGCAGGATGATGACGCTAATCTTTTCATACAGGAGAGAATAAAAACACCCCTGACTGAATTACAGCTCTGCATTCAATTGAAGGGTACAGCTGACAGCTACAAGACAACAGTGGAGCTCAGCTATTTCTGTGAACCTCCAGGAGCCCAAGCCGAAACTGCAAGAACTTGATTAAAATTCATTAAAACCCCAGCACTTTGCAATACATTTCCCTGTACTTTTATGAGCTGGGTTGTTACAGTATTTAAGTTGAAACAACCATTTGAAACAGCATTTGCCACACTGTAGGCAGGAGAGAACAATATTTCCCCTCTTTTGTGGAGCATCAGGTGTTAATCACCGGAGACCGGATATTACACTAATTGGTCAGTAGTTTCAGCCAGAAAGTGAACCATGCCCAACAAGGTCTAAGCCAACACATGCTGAGGGCCTAAGAATGGCTCCCATTGACCTCATGGGACTTTTGGATCAAGCCCATGTACACAGACACTACAGACAAACCTGCTCCTGTAACAGGAAAATCTGTTCCTAGCGCAGGTCTGCAAATTCAGACTCACATCCTTAGGGAAACATGGTTCTTCCACCTCCATAAGGCCACGGATTGTTAGTATCTCCTTCCTGATCTCCATGCAGGACACAGCCCTCTTTCAGGGGAGCAGAACACCCTGCACACTGAGGTCAGGGCTCACCCCTCACTGCTTCACTGGCAAAGCTGAGCCCTGCCCTCTGTCCACACTTACCAGAGCATGGAAGGACGAGACTGAGAAGATGCCAAGGCGGCCCATGGCGACCTTGGTGGGCCTGCTGGCAAAAGCCAGGAGCCTTTTAGGGTTGGGGAGCTCCCCTCCCTGCAGACTCGCCAGGTAACAGCGGTACCGGAACAGGTCCATCTGGAATTGCTCGAGGTTCTGCTCCCACACGAAGATCTGTGCATGGGGAAGATTGAGGAGCAACGAGCATGAGAATACAAGGGGAAAGAAGCGGTAAATGCCTAGAAAAAAAATTGCTCTTCCCAGTAACACACCTTTTTTCACCAGTGCTGATCTCACTCAAGATTCCTCAGTTTTCCCACATCCCCTCACTCTCCCAATCCCTCCAAGGACACAAATCATAAAAGAGTTTTCATTAGATGGAAAACAACTTTTCCTGTGTTCATGGTAGAAGTCTTCTCCTGGGACAACTGCTCCTTTGATACAATGCTAATTAATAGGATTAAAATTTCATTTTTAATTTTCCTTGCATTCCAGGATTCTCTTGTCAGCAGTCCCTTAAGGGGCTTCTTTCATGCATCAAGAGCATCCGAGAAACAAGAAGACCAAACCCCATCAAACTCCACACACAGAACATCCCAAATCAGCAGCCGCAACGTTGCTGTGAGAACCAACAGAGTGCCAGGCACTGGGGATAATTACTCTGATCAGTGGAAGAGCACTGCAATCAGCCCATGGAAGGATTTATCTAAATAATTCAAACAGCTGATAGGAAACAATTTCAAAGCATCCAGAAAAACACAGTTATATAAAGAGAGGCTGCTCTGCCCTCTCGCTGTGACTGACAGCCTTCGAGTGGAGCTCAGAGATGAGAATCTCCTCCTCCTTTCCCCTTTTCTCAGGGGCTTCCAGGGGGTACAAAACCTCCTTAGCTCAGCCCTGGCCACTTCCCATGCTTTGCATTGCAGGCACATTTGTCAGCCGTGGAAAAACAGCTACACATGAGTGAGGCAGGAGCCATATGTTAGTTTCCTAAAATAAGGGGCTGCTGCAGCAGTGGGAGAGACATCTGCTCGAGGCTCCCTGTTCCTGAAACCCAGCCACGCTGTCCACTTGAAGTCAGGCTCAAAAGGAAGCCAAGGATGCAGCCACGAGGTCAGGGCAGGCCCTTGTGACAAGCAGAAACCAGGGATGGCTTCTTCACCCAATCTGCCAGCAGAAGAACCAGCCTCTTGCACACTTTAAACAGCAGCAGCAGCATTTGTGAGCAGCTGTTCCCTAAGGAATTCTACAGCCATGACTTTCACTCCCCACCTAAAGCCCTCACTCAACCTCCTGCTATCCAAATCCCATGTGTGGAGGGCAGGAGAAGGCAGCCCATGCTGCACCTCAGGGCACACTGCTTGGAGAAATGATGTAACCAAGGCAGCCAGCCCAGCCCTGCTGCCAACACACCCCACCTGCCCAGGGGAGCAATGCTAGTGGGAGAGGACAGAGCTACCACTGATCCCAGGAAGGCCTTAAAACATTTGCTAGGGACTTATTCCAGCCCAGCAAGAGGCATTACTTGATCCAGTATGGTCTTCTTCTTCTTGGAGTCTGTTACAGAGGACAGCTGCATTTCGCCCATTTTCTTCATCTTCTCGTCCATGTCGATCTTCTGCTCCAGCTTTTTTATCTCTGTCTTGAGGAGCTTGACTGTGTCCTCCTTGTGGTGCTGCCTGGCCACGGCCGTGGCACACGCCGAGTGGATCGCCGTGATCCAGTTCTCCAGCTCCGTCTGGCTGCAGGTCTGAGGAGACCAAAACAGGGGGAGAGGAAGTCAGGATCCTCTTTAAAACTGATTGCAGATTAACAAATGCAATTCCAAGGAGTTTCCTTTCCCTTTGATCTCAAGATTCAAAGCCTTAAATCCACTTATTGCTGTTGCAGTAATAACCCCCCATCCTTAAGCAGGCCATTTTTAACTCGGCACCAGGCACTCAGCACTCGGAATTACCCCCCTATCTGTGCTGTGCAGCTTCAGACCTTCCCACCAAGGTCTCAGCAATCACCTTCCTTGTTCAATGCAATGCTGCCATCATCTGTAGCTCAGCATTTCATGATGTTTTCTAAACCCCCCTCCCTCCTTAAGGCAGTGAATTCACCAGCCCCTGTGCTCTTCCAAGGAAGAGGGAGCTTTGCTGGCATGCAACACTTAGTAACAAATCAGCGGCATAAAACATGACCAGCAGCTTTATTATGGTGCATAGATATACAAGCTTTCCACTTCTGAAGGTCCCAAAGCCCTCTAACACAACTCTGATACCATTAAAGGCAGGCCCGTCCTCATCTTTACAGCTCTGGCACTGCCCCTTCCCAAACATCCATGTGACAGCTCAGAAAAAGAGAACACTTCCCCTCCCTGCAAGTGCCCAAGGCCAGGTTGGATGGGGTTTGGAGAAACCTGGGGTAGTGGAAGGAGTCCCTGCCCATGGCAGGGGGAGGAATTAGATGATCTCTAAGGTCCTTTCAAACCCAAACCACTCCATGAGATACCAGGGTGGAGCATGGGACAGCAGTACCTTTGTCTGGAAGAGGACTACTCTGATTAGAGGCTTTTGACACAGAAAGAATAATATTTCAAAGCATTGATTTTCTAAGACTTCAAAAATAAAAAAGTCGATCTTTTTAGGCTTCTTACTAAACTCCATTCCTTTTTACAGGAGGTTGTAAAACAAACTTTACAGCCAGCTCAGGGTTGCAGAGGACTCTCCCTGAGTGTCAGCCTGTAGCAATAATCACACTGGTATTTGGCTCCTGGCTGGAAAAGTATCAAGGTGCCAAACCACCTTGTTCTAATTAAATTTCCTGACGATACCTGATCTATTAATAGCACAGCATGACTTCTCCAGTTGCTGGCATAGATGAGGAAGGTCATCCTTGCTGCAATCACAACACCAAAGGACGTGGCTTACTGAAGCCAAGGAGAGATTCCCAGAGAAGCCTGACCCTGGAAGTCACATATGCACAGGCTGGACTTCAGGCTAACGCTCCCAAAACTTGTGTGGTGTTGAAGCAAGAGAGACACAATTGCCCCAGAATGACACCACCTTCCTGAACTCAGGTTAGAAGTCCTAAGAGCACACAGGGTCTACACAGGAATGACTGACCTCTTACTCCCAATCTCCTTGTCTTCATTTGGCATTGTACACAGAATATGGCTTAAATTTGTCAGGCTCCTGCCCAGACAATACCATTAACAAACCCTCATTCACAGACAGGGGCTTACAATGTCTATCCCCACTGCTCAAGACATGTTGAGCCCCCCTTGATGAGGAATTCCTGCTGGAAATAGAAGAATTATTTGCAGAATAGGAGACAATTTGCCTACAGCCAGGTGCTGAAACATCATCCCCAGTAGAGAAGAAAGCAGCACTGGCCATACAATGAGATGGCTTTGTTAATTCCTAGCAAAATCCTAATAGCAAGAGGTCATATTTGTTAGCTTATCAAATTTCAAAATATTATCTGTATACCACTAGATTTTAGTTTTATTTTTGGTTTCCTGTGGAGGTGGAGTGGAAAAAAGAATGTGGAGTGGATTTTAGGAGCTGAATCCTCTTCTGGCAGATAAGCAGGCAAGGGGAATCACTGCCCTTCTCAATGGAAAGGGCCACATAAACAAGCTGCAAACACCTGACACATAAGTACGTGGTATCACAAGTCGCTCTGAGCTCCTGGAAAATTCATGTGACATCTGCAAGTACTGGATCTGTGTAGGCACAATCAGAAGTGACTGAGCAAGGCATGGTTGTGTAGGAGGAATGTGATGCCTCTAGGTGCAATGCAGTGGGAAGGCTTGTTACAAGATGTCCAATCTCTGTAGGCATCACAAACCAACTCTATTTTTCTCCCTATGTACACAGTCTCCACAGGACAGAAATAGTCTTCTGCAGGTCAAACTCACTACTACTGCCCTGTGATGTGTGTGGGACATGGGCAGTGAAGTCCTACAGCTCTGAGGGCAGCAGGGCCAGTACATCCTCCTGCTGCTCCCACTGCTGATGCTGACCCCCTTCCCTGCACCCCAAACCCATCCCTTCCTTCTCCTCTGCTTCACTGGCCATGCATGGCTTCTATGGCATAGGCACACACCAGGAAACATTTCTGCAAGGCAATATAAGTGATTGGTTTTCATTTAAAAAGGCTTCTTTTTCCTTTTGGCCTACATGAAAATCTACCCATGGCATAATAACACAGGGCTTTTGATGGATAAGGCCCTGTGTGCCACTAAAGGAATGTACTGAATGGGACCTTTTCAGTGCTTCACATCCACTGCCTTTAATTTTATGTGAATGAAGAGTTTTCCTCAGAAAACTGCATGGAAAAGGGGGACTGAATGGGGTTTAAGTTCCCTTCCAACCAAAACTGTTCTGGGATTCAACTCCAAATCAGTCAATCATCACCTGGATGAAGCTCTCCAGATGGCAAAATAAATGTCTCCTTCCCAGGAAGGAACCCTGTGGCAGGGCAGTACTACACTGGGAGCTGAGCAAAAATCCCACTGAGGTGGCAGAGAAGCTGCTCTGCAAAAAAATGATGTTGTTATTCACTGTGCAATCAGCAACTGAGTCTCTTCAAGCTGTAAGTCAGCACCACTCCCTTTGGGTCAGAAGGGCTTTTTTCTTTTGCACCAGTTTGAGAATACAGCCCCTTTTTTAGGTCAGCTGCAAGGACTATGAGACAGTGCAGTTTGACTTTTTGCTCTGGAGTGCAGGAGAGTGATGACATGGAGACACATCCTCCCTCTGAGAAGCTTCATCAGTGGCAGAACCCCTCAAACTGGACTTACCTGGAAGAGAAAAGCGTCCCCAAGGGAGTTGCTGAGACAGAAGACAAAGTCCTTCTTGGGGTGCTCAGGCACAGCCTGCACGATGCTGTTCTCCACCCAGACAGCGTGTTTGGGGATGCTGTTGTGGTCAATGCCAGACCTGCCATCAGTCTCATAGAAGAACAACGTGCACCCTGCAAGAGACCATTGTGTGTTAGCAAGTAAGACATTGAAATGCCACCCTGCATTCAGCACGGAGACTCAGGACTCAGTAAATAAACTGTCACAGGGAGGATTTGCCAGGGCCTGTGCAGGTTTTCAGCCTTACAGTGGAGGGCACCAGTTTTCAGCCCAACAAGGAGGTGGTTTCCATGACAAGGGGACACACCATGAGCTGTATGATGTACCACTGACCCAGCAGGTCATTGTTGTTCTTCCTAGGATTGCCAAAACAGAGCTGAGAAAGTCAGGGGCAGTAAAATGCAGCCCCAGATGAGAAACTTCCTAAGTCCCAAACTAGGGGTCATCCACTGCCACCCCGTGTGTCCCCTGAGGGTGACAGCCAGCTGTGAGCCAGCCCTGGGAGCAGACAGGGCCCCAGGCATGGCCCAGCCTCAGCCTCTGCAGCTGCAGCTACAGTCCCTGGAAGGTAAAGATCAAGTGATTTAATTACTGGAGGCAGACAGTAACTGGAATTAAAACGAGCTGGAATGAGCTGTGCTCGCTGAAAGACTGGCAGACAAAAACTCAAAGGAAAACACATGTTAGCTGGGGACAGCAACCAGCCTGCTTGGTGTTACAAAATAATCTCTACAATCCTCTGGGGGAAGGAAAAAAAAAGTATAGCAAGTCTAAAATTTGGGAGATTCCAAAAAAAATAAAAAAAAAATAAAAAAGGGGTCTCCTCTCCAACCCTCCCATATCATCTCCCGCTGTTTTTAAGCTGGGACACACTTTCTGTGCCACTGGAACAAGCCTTCTCAGTGCAAAGTGATGGGGTGGTACCCACCCTCCCAGAAAACTATTGCAGCCAGACAAAGGCAGCTGTTCACTTCAAAGCCTGGGTTAAACACTGACAGCATTAAGGCACAGCAATGCAAGGGCTAACACTCCACTTGAGTCAAAGCACTTCCAAACAACATCTCCTTCCAGCTCATCCTTCCCCCTTTTCCTCCCAGATGGCCCTTTGTTTGCCTGCTCCTCACAGCAAGACTTTCCTACCACAGGGCCCCCCTCCCAGGGGATTAGGTCTGCCCCTGCCCCTCCCTCTCTCCTCTCCCACTCCCTATCCCTCTAACCACATCAAGGAAGACCTGGCTCCTAACTTTGCTGTTGCTTTTAAAATTGCACTGCAAATTAAAAATAAACAAGTGCTCTAAGTGTGAGGAGAACAGGTTTTATCCATGCTGAGCTTTCAGGGTGATCCCACCTCCGCAGGAGACATGGCTCTGCTTTCCCTGGCTCCAGCTGTGACAAAGGAGAGCGCAGCCAGTCCCCAAACTGTTTTCCTGCTGGTGAACCACATGAAGATTAATTAGAGGTCACACCAGGAGGTCAGTTCCTGAGCTTCACTGTTCCCTTAACACCTCTGAGCACTTAAAAGCGTGTACTTTGCAGGAACTACAAAAATTCCTGTAGAAAAGGGTCTGTGTCCTGGGCAGCCATGGAGGGAGCAGAGCCCACAGGTGCTCAGCGCTGCCCACCCCAGGGTGGGTGACACAGCCACAGCCAACATCTCCCAGGCCAACTCCAGCCTTAGTGACCAAACCATGGCTTCCTGTCCATGCTGTGAACCCACTGGGTGTTCATATCCTGAAGCACCTCTTGGGGAAGGAGAGACCCAGGGCACTAAACCTGAGGTACAAGAGGAAGACACACCATGGCACAGCCCCATCTGAGCATCACTAAACTGCCACCATCACACACCCACGGCTGCACACAGGTGTTTAGTCTGCCAGCAAGCCATGGACACACTTCCTAAGGGAAACACCCAGGGAAGCCACACCAGGTAGTGCCAGCAGGGTGTGAACCTCACTCCTGTGGAGCACAGCCACGTGCCTCCCACTGCACACATGCAAAAACCACCAAATGCAAACCCTGCTCTGCCAAACAGCAGGTAAAGGGTGAGCTGCACTGAACCTCATAGCAGCTTTTATAGAATCATAGGATCAATTGGGTTGGAAGAGACTTCTGAGATCATCAAGTCCAACCCTTAATCCAACCCCACTTGGATTACCAGATCATGGCACTCAGTGCCACGTCCAGTCTCACCTTAAAAACCTCCAGGGTCGGAGAATCCACCCCCTCCCTGGGCAGGCCATTCCAATGCCTGACCACTCTCTCTGGAAAGAACTTCTTCATGATATCCAACCTAAACCTCCCCTGGCAGAGCTTAAGCCCTGCCCTCTTGTCCTGCTGTTGGTTGCCTGAGAAAAAAGGCTTCACCAGCACCACAGGACACCGCTGGACAAACCCTTATACCTTTCAGTGAAACCCAGTAGTGCTTCCACTTTCTGCGCGTGGCCGACTCTACTTTCTTGTTCTTCTTGTGCACCAGGAAGTTTTTCACAGCCAGGGCACCCGCCTTGCGCACGGTGCCCTGGGCAGCCGTCAGCAGGATGTCCGACTGCCCCGGGGAGCTGAGGGTGCCGGAGCTCTGCTCGTCACTGAGCGCCGATCCAGCCTCCTCCAGCTCTGCGCTGGTTGTGGTGCTCATCTCCAGCTCGCGGCGGAAGTTCTCGTACACGCCCTGGCGCAGCCCATCGCCCGCCGAGCTGCTGCCACTGTCGCTGCCGATGAAGGCCCGGCTGGCAGGGGGGGAGTAGCTGGACGTGGTGGCGTTGGAGCGCCGAGACAGCAGGTCCGTGTCGGTGGCCGCTCCCTCGATGCCGCTGTCGGTGAACTCGCTGCCCTCGCCAGCGTTAACGTCCTGGTTGGGACAGAGACACGAGGAGGGAGGTGAGACACCCACCAAACCCCAAATGCAAGGTGTAGGGGGTGGCAACGTGTTTGTGGATTCTTTAATGTCTGAAGTGATTGAGGAAGAGATTAATATGGAGCAGTTCAGAATGTATTCTTGAAGGAAAGCATTTTGGAGTGCACCCTTAAGGAGCAGAGAGCCACCTGTAGAATGTGGGATACCTTATAGCCAGTAGAATGTTTCACAGAATCATAGAATCAGTTGGGTTGCAAGAGACTTCTGAGATCATCAAGTCCAACCTTTAATCCAACCCCACGTTGATTACCAGATCATGGCACTCAGTGTCACATCTAATCTCAGTTTAAAAACCTCCAGGGATGGAGAATCCACCCCCTCTCTGGGCAGCCCATTCCAGTGCCTGATTACTCTCTCCATAAAGAATTTCTTTCTGATATCCACCCTAATTGGTTGTATGCTCAGCTGAACTGACTAACCAACAGTGTGATGGCATGTTATATATGAGTAGATAAAAGGGAAAGCTGTAACTAAAAATAAAGTTAAGTTGTAAGGCTTCTGATCAAGCCTTCTGATGCCTGCTATGCCTCATCTCTTCTGGCCGTCATTTAACACCCCCCTTCACCCCTACAAATGGTGACCCCAACACAGTGCTTCATATCCTCCTTCTGTCTGGCACCAGGAATCCCTCATCTCCTCTCCCGTCTGGAGACAAACAACTGGAAGGAAAGGTGGGGTCGGCAGAGCTTCATTTAGGACAGACCAGTCCCACACACACAACTCCAGGTGGTGCCCCTGTAGCCTTAGCAATTTGGAACATAAGATGCAGCATCATCTGTTTACATCAAGCCAAGTTAACAGTGCTAAAGGTTTTGCAAAAGGAGAACATATGGTAGCAAAAACTGGCAGTGTCGAGAAAAGCAGCGCCCAAACCTACGCGTTTTGAAAAGAAAACATTGATATTGTGCGCCCACACCTACAGCTGAAGACACATTTTAGACATCCCAAGACTGCCCTTTGCAAATTACGTAACTAAAGGGGTAGTTTGTTGTTGTCCTGACCAGTTAATGTGTCTGGAGATTATTTCTGTTTTGCAGCACTTCTACATCACAAACCCTAATGATGGGCCATGGGATATTCCCTGCCAAGCCCCAAGGTGACAGACCTGAGCCTTCCTTGCCCCCAGGAACTTGCAGTTAAAGGATCAGAAGAGACAAGAATATGGTCAGTTTGAGCAAGACAGGAAAAAGCAGAACTGCACTGGGGTTTTGAAGGCTCAGTGACTCGGCCTGACCCCTGCTACAGGGCTAGAGCCCCAGGGTGCGTCACCACCACCATCTCAGTATCCACAGGCATCTGTGGCAGACTCTGAATGAGGACAAATAAAGGCCAAGCCCTGTAAGTGGAAAGAAACATGTCAGGTACTCAGGAGAAGACAGAACCAGGGAAGAAGATGCAAAGAAGTGGGAGACGTGGCCAAAACAACAGGGATTTCAGCCTCTCTCCTGTAAGAGCAGTTGGTGCTTGATTTACAAGTTTAAAAAAAAATTAGGAGTCTCTGAGAAGAGGCAGCAGAATGGAGTATTTATTTTGAGAGAAAACAAGCTTCCACATGTTGGTTCAAGCACCAGTTTTCTATGAATCCTAAAACAGCTCTGTGGAAACAAACCCTCCACCAGCTCTCTTTGAAACCATCCTCCTGTGGAGCAAGAGCTGGATGAGGAAACCTTAGGAGGAGGGACTGACTAACTTTTAAGGCATTAATTTGCAATGGATGGGCCCATTCTTTATAAGAACCATGTCCCAAGGGAGACTCAGAGTCGAGCTGGAAAAGAAAGCACCTCCTTCCCCACTAGATGAGCACAGCTATCCAAGTCCGAGCAACCTGGTCTAGTGGAAGGTGTCCCTGCCCATGGCAAGGGGCTGGAATGAGATGGGCTTTAAGGTCCCTTCCACCCCAAACCATTCTGTGATTCTGTGGTATAAAAAAAGTATAGAGCTAATTCTACAATCTCAGCTGATGTAACTTTTAGGAAGCACATCTCATGCTTTAATTAAAATTAGTTGATTTAAGAAAACAAGGAGCTACCAAAACAGACCACAGAGCTGAGGGAGATAGGATTTGTAATCTTGTCAGTCTATCCATGGAACTTCCTTAGTGCTGTTTATCAGACAGTATTTTTCCAAAAACTGATGTTCCCCCAGAGCTGCTCAGGCCCAGTGATGCAGTGCAGGCTCCCCACATGCCACAGCCTTCTCACACAGCCTTGGTGAGACACCATGTTAGTTGCCTCAGTTTCCATGTCCATAAAGGAGGATTACACTCTGCAACTAATACATGGCCACAATAGTTCACTACTTAGATAAAAACTCAAGGATGGAAAACCCGGAGTGAATGTAATCTTCGCTCATGAGCTTAAATTGTAGCACATTTTGCAAACATCTTGATAATCTTTACCACAACACAGGGATAGGCTGGATGGGTCAAAAGATCCTTTCAGTGTAACACTGCAGCCCTGCTCCTGATCTCCCTCTCTCTTCCACTCCTGAATACCCTGTATCAAAGACTTCTGGCCAAGCCATTCAAGGCCTTTGGTAGGAGGAGGGTCTGAGCACACAAAGGTCAGAGCAGTTTAAAAGCCACAGTTTGGAGCCCATATTGTTCGGGCTCGTGAGTTATGAAACGCAGCATTGAGGGAGCTCAGTGCCTTCGGAAGTGGCAGCACCGGGTCAGTGCTGGGGTTAGAAGGGTTAAGAGTGTTCATGGCACAGGTCTCTGCCTTCCCAGTCCCTGCTGCAATGTCAGCTCGTTCTCATCACAGGGTATGAAAAGCTCTCAGGAAGCCACTGGCATCTGCCCTGGCCCCACAGTGCTGCACTGAGCACTGGGAGCACAGCACAAAGTACAGAGGTCTGGTGGTGTCTTCCACAGGAATCTGATGGGGCCCAGGGGACAACAGGGCCAAGCCAAGAACAAACCTTGGCAGGGTTTGATGAACACATGGCTGGGGGCACAGAACCTCTCTTGCACACTTTCAAAGCAGGATGCTGTAAGTTAAAGCATCCCAGCTCCTACCATTGGCAGGATGGCTCTCTGCTGGTGGGAGCGCTGGGGAATCACAGAATCATTTCATTTAGGTTGGAAAAAGACCTCTGAGATCACCGAGTCCAACCTGTGCCCAATGCCCACCTTGTCCACCAGCACAGAGCGCCACATCCAATCCTTCTTTGGACACCTCCAGGGATGGGGATCCACCACCTCCCTGGGCAGCCCCTTCCAGTGCCTGACCAGTTTTTCCAGTAAGAAATTCCTCCTGCTGTCCCCCCTGCCCCTGCCCTGGCACAGCCTGAAGCCATGCCCTCTCCTCCTGTCCCTGTGCCCTGGAGCAGAGCCTGACCCCCCCTGGCTCTCCCCTCCTGGCAGGGATTGTAGAGCCAGAAGGTTCCCCCCCTGATCCTCCTTTTCTCCAGGCTGAGCCCCCCCCCAGCTCCCTCAGCCTCTCCAGCCCCTTCCCAGCTCCACTCCCTGCCCTGCACACACTCCAGCCCCTCCATGTCCTTCTTGCCCTGAAGGGCCCAGAACTGGACATACCACTGGAGGAGCCTCAGCAGTGCCCAGCACAGGGTGGGCACACCAGCTTTGATGTCCAAGTACCTGCTGACACGGCCACCACAGGCCATTGCCTGGAAGCAAAGCCAACACAGTGTGACCTTCATGAGAGCTACTTAAAAATTACTCACGTTTCCTGCTCGGGTTCTTGAAGAGCCCCGTGGGCAACAGCAACGCCTCTCTGCTCCAAGGAAGGCTTACTCCAGGTCCAGGGCAGGATGCACCACAAAGGCTTGCTAACCCAGCAGGCATTTCACTGCTCTGCAGGAGGAGCTCCCAGGCAAAAGCTGCTGAGGGTGAACTACAGCCACGGCTCAGCCTTCACCACTCACCCCTCTCACCCCTCTGACCCCTGCCCAGCATCCCTGCGGCTCCTCCAGCACGATGGCACATGCCAGGCACATCACAGGGGCTGGGGGACAGCTGAAGAGAGCAGAATGCACACTGCTGACACCCGTGGCTTGGGGCATTGTACCCACGTTGTAACAACACTGTCACTGCTGCCATCAAGGAGCTCTGCTTCACTTCACCCAGCGAGGACACTGCCCCTTGGCATTTTGCACCTTGACAGAGATCTTGTTTTGTACTGTCAGGCTGGCAAGCAGCTGTCTCCATGCAGAGGAATATTTTTTCCCAGAGAGACCATCTCAGGAACCAAATGCAAGGCTGGAACTAAAGCCTGTGCTGCCCCACTTGCCCTTCCCACTGGTGTTTCCCCAGCGTCGGCCCCGGGAGGACAAGAGGGCAAAGCAAGGGGGAGGTGAAGATCATTCCATCGGTCACACCAAGCAGAAAGCATGTAGCAAAGAAAAGAAAGCACATTTCCTCCAAGACACAGAGATGGGGGAAGCCGTGGGAACAGCAGGTCTTGGCATTTTGCAGACACAGCAGGTCTCAGTCCGTGGGGACAACAGGCGGGATAAACAGGGGCTTTGTTGCTCCGACTGAAGATTGCTCTGTGCAGAGCAGGGAGAGAGGCACATCCAGACCACTGGCTGGAGGAGGGACCTAATCAGGCTCTGGGACGCTGCTGTGCTGGAGGAGATGTGGGAAGCACAGCTCCCACCAGGATCTGGGATCCCCCTGCTGCTGAAGGAGATGGAGCAGCACCACTCCATGCACTGGCAGCGCTGCCATACAGGCTGCAGGTGCCCAGGGTTGATGAAAGAGGGCTCAGAGCACACAGGGATGAAGGGAAAGGTGGAATGCCCCATGCCAGAGAGAAGCCAGAGCTGAATGGTGCCATTGTTACCAACAAGGACACCGCAATCAGGCCACGTGCCAGGGCAGCTACCACAGCCCCGGGAGCATCCGAGTGAAATGAACTGGAACGAGTTATCACTGCCCCATCAAATGCAGAGAACAACTTAACTGATGAACCAATTGGGTAAAATGCTAGTGTGGAAGAATTAGCAACCCACTTAAATATAGGTGTTTTCTTCACATAAACACTGGGTTTGAGGCAAAACAAGCCAGTGGGGAATGAAGCTGTAATGCAGGCTCCATCAGGCTAATGTAATTG
Organism: Sakesphorus luctuosus; assembly: GCA_013396695.1. Lineage (NCBI taxonomy): Eukaryota > Metazoa > Chordata > Aves > Passeriformes > Thamnophilidae > Sakesphorus > Sakesphorus luctuosus. Next base: position 399,073 of record VWZD01013280.1, read on the forward strand.
GTGCTGCAGCTTTTGCACACTCACGTGATACTCAGTCTGTACAGAATCACAGAACATGCTGAGCTGGAAGGGACCCATCAGGATCATCAAATTCAACTGCTACACAACATTCGTTAAATATTTTTTGCTACATTTAGAAGATAAATAGGAAAACAAACCCATTGGCTTTAGAAAAAAATTTTTACCTTCAGCCAGGAAAAGTCAGAAAAGTTTTGGGGCATGTTCCAAGTGCCTTTGTCCCCTTGTTAGACACATTTGGTGCTGGTCTCTGCTGGCAAGAGACCACTGGGTGGGAGAAGCCTTGCCCAACTCTCCAGCTCATGACTGGATGCATTCAGAGCACTTGCAACACCAGTGCACTTCCCAAAGTTCCCAGCACCAGCCCCGCTACAGACAGCACTGCAATGTTTTGGTGAATCACTTTCTCCTGCCCGACTGACAGCAGTGATTCACGGGCACTTGGGGGCTGATTGAGCAGGGAAAATCTTACTTCCCTAACATAAACAGTTCCTTATGTGGTTGATAGTTCTTTCCAAATTAACCATTAAAGTACGACTGAGTGGGGTTTTTCCTTGGAAGGGGCTCCTGCCAAGAGAATCCACATCCTTTGTTCCCTGTCCTGTTTAGCAACAAAGCGATCAGGTGCTGACACTCAGCAAGAGCCTGAGATTGCACACAACCTGTCAGGCTGCTCCTTAGGCAAGAACCACAGGATCCATTTCAAATGGGGAGCAGCCTGATGGTTTGCATGCTTTTATGTAACTGTGTCCCTTTGAAGCTCCTATGTACAAAAAGATTGGCCTGATAAGCGTTTTTCCTTTCTTTATAGTACTGACTCCACCATCATTTGCTGGTCAAGGAACAGCTTGCTGAAAATCCAAATTAAATCCTTTCTCCACAGTCACATGAACACTTGATAACGCATGAGAAGATTGATCTGCTTTGAAAAGAGCCAAAACATATCAAGAAGCAAAACTAAATCATACATTGCAATTGAAACCTGAGTGGGAGAAATGGGTTGAATTGAAACCTGAGTGGGTTTTAAAGCTGCAGCAGAAAAACACAAAAGCAGCTCCACTGCTCACCCTGTCCATGAGGAATCAGTTCAGGAGACTGTTACACATGTACAGAGTCATGTCCAGAGGGATTACAATGAAAGTCAGAGGGATTACAATAATGACAAAGAGCAAAACTCCTCAGTCAGATGCTGGGTATGGAGGAAAAGAAAGTTTTTAGGTTATCTACAGGTAACCTCATGAGCAGGAGCTGGGATGCCCCAGACTGACAGCAGGCTCTGGAGAGCTGCCCTGGCAGCCCAGCCAGCTGCAGTTTCCTGTTGGACTGGTCAGGTCTTGTTTGCACCTCCCAGGAAAGCTCCCAAGTCGAGTGAGGCACAGTTACAAACAAACTCCAATTTGTAGGTGGACACCAGGCTGAGATGGGTTTGTTTGGGAACTCAAAGAGATGGGATACTGATCTGCACAAGCAGCTTTGGTTCCTACCTCTGTGCACCCGTTTCACTGGTGCAACAGCTCTTCAGTTGTCTGAAAGAATCAAAACAAACAAAAAAACACTAAACAACCAAGCAAACTCTTGTACATGTCCTTAAAGGGGCTCAGAGTGGTTTAATAAACAAAGGAGTTTGGGTCATGGTTCTCTGAAATCTAATTTGCTCCCTACAGAAAGGTCCTAGCCCAGACCTCAGGACAGTTCCCTTAGCATTAACTTCAGACATTAAAAAAGAGTGAATCACAGTCACAGGTTGCTGGGCAGTAATCACTGAGGAAGTCTTAAGGCATGGATTTCAAGGGATTTGGTTCCAGGATTCCTTTGTCAGCTTGTCTTGGTGAGGGCTGTGCAGTGTAATTTGGCATCCTGGAAGGACAGAGCAGGTGCCAGGCACCCAGGAGACACTCAGAGAAGGGAAGGAGAGGTGCATCTACTTTGCTCCTGTGGGACAGGCAGGCAGCAAACACCACTGTACTAAGGATCTGTCAACTCCCATCCTGTGCAGGCTGTCACCTGGTGGTGCCCTTGGCTCCTTCTCTCCATGTGACACTGTCACCCCAGCCTGGTGCCTCCAGCACAGGACTTGGGAGCATTTTTGACCCACTGACTCCCCAGACGTTTTCCAGCTGAGATGTGGGCCCTCCCAGAGAGACCATCTCGGTAGCCCACCACGCTTCTCCAAGGAACCTGCTTTTCTTATCTGACTTAGGTGCCCTAAAGGCAAATTATGGACCCACAGGGACTGCTGCAGCAGTCAGCAAAGTGCAGCCCTCGAGGTGTGAGATAAAAAGTGCTGAAAAGGAACTTTTCCCACAAAGCCTGTGAGAGCTTCACCCCTCCCTCCCAGGTGGAGAGCTCTTCACTGACAGCTGGGACACCAGGGTGTGATCTGTCCATGCTCAAAAGATAGTTTTGCACCCCTAAGAGCTGAAGTACTGGGTAGGGGAAGGGGGAGGATGCTTTGAGTTTGTTTTTTAGTAATATGAGAGAAATCCCAGCCTGCATGAGAACCCCAAAAGCCCCTGAACAGCAAAGAGCATGACCATGGGATGTGAACACCCCAGCTCCTCCCTGGCTTTAGCACTGACTTCTGAGGGGTGCTAAAGGAGAAGTAATTCCATGAAGGAGAACCAAGCCCTAACAGCGTTAGGGTATTTTTGTTCACTGAGGCCAAGGAGAGACAAACCTTCCTGGGAAATGCAATAGAGGGGGCAGGAATGGAAAGGAGGCTAAAAGAGCAGCAGGTTGAAATCAAAACATTCCATCAGGGAGGAGTTCCCCTGAACAACCACCCCATCTAAGGGAACGGGGAAATGCTCCCTTAATCAGCTGAGATGATAACTAGTCACAGGATCACATGCTGAAGCGCTCTGAAAAGAAACATTTCAGTGGAGCACTTCACTGCAAAGGATCACTCCTGCAAACTGCATCCATCTAAGCACAGCCCAGCAAACAAACAGCTGGGACAACCTGCCTGGGATTTCTGAGTACAAAATACCTGAAACTGAAAACACCCAGTGTGTGTAACTTTACTGAGAATATAATTATTGCCAATGGCACAAGAGGTGTATGAATGACAAAGTACTACTGTTCAAAAAAAATCCCATGTCTGAATGGAGCTAGATCAAGTATCAGGAGTGGTGATTTGCTTTCCCTTGGCTTCCAACCAAGAGCAAGGGAAGAAAAACAAATTAAGATTTTTGATAACAGCACCAAAACATTTACCAGTGAAGACCAAAACACTTGATTTTCACATGCTCCTTTCCCTGGCAATACTGGGGCAGAGTTGTGTGCTCTGGAGGGAGGGACTGCTAATTTGCTTTAAAATACCTCAAAGAGGAAATACCTGATCTAATCTCCCTGTGGAAAGGGCAGCCCAGCGACAGAGCAGGGAAGATCTCTGAGTCTGGGTCTATCCCAGCCCTCCTCAGGGCCCCCCTGAGTCCACTTCCAGGCAGCCAGGCCATAAACAGCTCATTTAGTCCAGACTTTCGATGGCTCTGCTCATTCAGAGCCACTGAGATCGGCCACACCTGCACCCAGATGTGGATTCACAGCAGTTTAAGTGGTGCAGAGATTTGGGGTCACCCAGGGCTGGCTGCAGCAAAGTGGCCAGTCCTCCTCGGGGGGGATTCAGCCCCATGAGCCAAACCTTCCCACTCACAGCTCCCCAGCTTTGGGAGATGCTCAGGCTGCACCCCAGACCTTGGGAACAACCTCTGAAAGGCACTGTGGGAACAGGGGCTGGAATCAGAGAAACCCACACTGCAGCTGAAAACCAGGGACAGCTCGAGTTTAGCTACTCACTAACCTACGAGTCATTAATTATCATTTAACGATGCACAACTGGGTCTTTATTTCTTCCCTTGATTCCATCTGGAGTCAAACAACTAAGATTAAAGGGCTGTGTCAGTCTGATTAGGAATCATACTTAGGTTGAAAATAGCCATGTTTCCCAGACTACAAACAGGATTACTTTCATAGGAGTAGAGCTTCAGCTGCTGGAGATGCTCTGCCTGGAAAAGCCATGACCAAGGAGCACTGTCAGAGCAGGCTGGAAGGTCACAAGTGCTCTGCAGAGAGAGCACAGGATGCAGGGGAAGCCAGAAGCAGAAAATGATTTCAGAGAAGAGAATTCACGGGGGACAGGTCAACTCATCAGCCTTGGATACATTCCTTGCACAGGAAGACTCAAACCTCTAATCTTCTTGCTTTGGGAAGAATGCCCTAAAGGAAAGTTCACCCCACAGTCTCCCAGTTTCCTTCATCCTTTTTATTCCTGGGCAGTTGGTAGTAGGGGAACAAGGTATAGGGCTGGATGGTGCTTTGCTGGGACTGACCCAGTGCAGTCCTTTTGCATGTGGAGGTCACATCATCCTCTGTGCCACAAAACCCTTTGGTGAAAACGTTTTACACAACTTAAACTCAAGTATAGCTCTCTGGAGTTTAGCCATCCTACAGAGCTTAATGGAACAATATAACCGGTTACAAAATTCCCTGAGATAGTAAAAAACCAGTATTGACTGGAAAGATTGTCTAATTTTAGACTGGTTTCTCTGTACACCCTGATCTAATTCCCACAAAATCCCTTGGTTTCATCTCCTGCATACTCTGCAAAATTTCTTTATGTAGGATTTTTAATTTTTTTTAAAGGTTTGAGATCCTAAATTCCTTCAGGCTACCTAGAGAGGCCTAAAAATAGTAGTAAATTTGAAAATTGCACAAAAGGGGATTTAACATGCCAAGGACACAGCCCAAGTTTCCAAGTCAGTCGGGCAGGAAGTTTGTTCCCTTTCTCCCCTTCTCAGTTTCACAACTAACACTGGGCTGGACAAGGTAAAAAAAACCTTTTGCTTTCCCTGGAGAGCTGTTGCTCCTTCTCAAAAGTTCTGTCAGCAAACTAGAGTTTTCCAGAGGAAATCAAAAAGCTCAGAAAGGAAAGAGCCATCCTCCCTGTGAGAAGGGACCATGGGGAAATGCTCTGGCCACTGTGTGGATTTTACTGCACAGAGGGGTCTCACCATGCTCCAACAGGGTTTGTAAAACACCACCACTCCCCCACAGGTGGAGCACATGGAATTAGGAGGTGGCAAGACAGCCTTGGATGTGGCACAAAACCAGATCTCAGTGTTCCCATCCCCTAATTCATAGAATCATGGAAGGGTTTGCATTGAAAGCAACCTTAAAGCTCATCTTCTTCCACTCCCTTCCATGGGCAGGGACATCTTCCACCAGTCCAGGTTGCTCCAAGCCCCATCCAACCTGTCCTGGAACACTTCCAGGGATGGGGCAGCCACAGATTCTCTGGGCAAATTACCTTCTACACTTCAAGTAAGGCTCGTAACAGCCGGGGGTTACATTTGTCCCTGAACATCCACCAAGAGAAGGAGGAGGAAGGAATCTCCTGCAGGCAGATGTTGAGCTGCAATCAGGACACAACAGGGCCACTTCACAAAATCTGGATCCCAACAAGCAGGCTGTAGGATCCTGGGGATCTCACAGCCCACAGGCAGAACACGCTGTATCTAACCAGTGCTTGCCTCCCTTCAGGAAAAATGGCTCAAAATGTCAGCCAATTAAGCCCTTTCCACCTACACCACAACAGCTCCAAAAGCCCAAGAGGATCCCAGCAGAGCCCTCCGGGAAGTCTCGCTCAGCAGATCCAAACCCTTAATGTTAAAATGTGAGGAAAAGCAGAACTGGCGCGTGGGTGCCCCAAAGCCACCCTGTGAGCACTAATCTCCTGTGCACACTGAATATCATTATCTCCCCATAAAGCTCGCCTCAATTAGTGCAGAGTGACTCCCACCGTTCAATTTAAGGTTTAAATTTGGAAGAGAGATTTTCTTCTGGGGTTTTTTTTCTCCTTTTAATGTAAATCACACACTCGCAAAGAATCCATGGATAAGGCATTAGAAGGAAACATGCACAGCCATGATTCTGGCACTTTGTTTTTGTGACATGTTCCAGGATGGATTTTTCCAGTAGCAGTGGCCAGCACAGCACAAAAAAACCAGCTAGAGACAATTGAACATATAGAAACCATGATGATGTACATGCATGGAACAGTGGCTGGATTAAAGACCCAAACACCAAGGCACAACCACTGCTGTGGGCTCAGGCTCACCCTTCTCTCAGGGACCTCCTTAGGAACCAGACTAGTCAAAAGACACCTCCAGGTGACCACCAGGACCTTCCAGAGTAGCTGGATGAAAAGAATCAGGCAAATATCCAAGCTACAACTTTCCAAAATCTGAAACAACACCCCACGGGCAAACACAACCCCAAATTCTTGTGAGGACTGGCAACAGGATCTGGGCAGAAACCTCACCCCTGGCTTTGAGGCTCCAGGAGGTGGCTGAACAAGAAAGCCACCTCTGCCCTGTGACACCACAGAGCAATGACAGGTCCCTGGCCCCAAGGCCAAGGGGGAAAACTGTGTCCAACACCACACTACACTTGGCCCTGGATCACCTTTGCATGGTGCCCCTGTGGCCCTAAGATGTAACTCCTATTTTGTGGGGCTGGGATGGGGGAGGCAGTGTGAAGCTCATGTAGGAAGTGCAGAAAAGTCTAGGAGGGCAGAGAGATATAAGATTCCCCAAAAGGTGCCAACACAGTGCCAAGGAGCACATTAACAGGAAGCAGAAAGACCTTCAGGTCTGGACCTCAGGTCCCACCACCACCACGCTCCACTTCACCTCAGGGTGATGAGTAAAGAGGAACAAAGTGCTGAGACATTGCTGAGCTGGGGACCTGGTACAGACACAGCTCCTCCACAGCCACCTCATCAGGCTCACCAAGGAACTACTCCCTCTCACTTTGTGTGCAAATCTGGACTTCCTTTTCTCTCTATCAAACACATAATGACAGTCATTTCCCTAAGCTTCCTAAAGGTAGGCTTGGGCTAACACAGCTTCATTGCTGACAAGAATCTTATACTTACTGGATGCTGCTGGGATTAAAGACTTGGCAGGAGGAATTTTGACCTTTCCAAAGCTTTAATTTTGTTGAATTTATCCACGGTAATAATCACTGCTGAGACTCCTCACAGCCATCATCTCCAGTCTCAGGAGAGATACATCTAGTGAAACCAGCCCCACAAAATTATTTCCCTGGGCATGGCTGAGGCCTCACAAAATACTACTTAAACTCATGACTTTCACTACGTGCCTCAGAGGAATCTTCTGAATGCCAGGACAGGCACCAAGAAGAAAAACAAATGCTTTGCTTTTCACCACCAACACTGTTCTCCTTTTCTTAAATACACTGGAAAGTGGGCAGGAGGCAGCAGTTGCACCTAAAAAGCTGTTACATCCAAGGCTGCCAAATAACATCTTTTTTTTTTTTGGCTTGTTGTTGTTGTTCTGTTGCTTTTTATCCTGCACTGCCTTGCTGGCACACCAAGGGGTTTTACCTCTGAAAACCAGGAGCTGATTTTGAATTACAAAGCTGCTGTTATGGGACACTGCAGCATCTGTCCCAGCATGTCATTCTTGTATTTCGAGGCAAGGCATCTCCACAGATCAAGCACAGCCAAAAAGTCATTCAGGAACCCCATCCCAGCAGCTCCCACAAGTCAGTGCCAGTTGATGTGGGAGCACAGGCTCTTCTCTCCTTGTATATCCTTTTTGCCCCTCTGTGCCACTGCTCTGCCAGCAGAACCACTGTGTGTGGTGCTGTGCAGCTCCACCAGGCAGCACACAGCCAAGAAAAGCAGGGCAGCACATAGTGAGGACCCAACAGCAGCCACCAAACCACAGGGATGGTGTTTGGGGTGCAGGAGTGGCACCTGACAGCAAAGCTCCTCTTGGCTCTGTGCTGTGTGTGAGAAGGATGAGGGCACAGTGTCCTCCCTGGCTCAGAGAAGCAGCATCTTCTCTGCACATCTCCATCCTCCACCATTTCTCAGTGCCAGCAGGGCTGGCAGCCCCCTGTGCAGGGACAGCACTGTTTGGGGGTGATGCTTTGCACAGATGTGAATGTCAGCTAATGAGAAGAGCGACACTTCAGCCCAGTGAGTGTTTACTATGGAGGGGAGAGGAAACGCTCACGTGTTTCTTTGCCTCCAGCCACCTGAGCCGAGGGGTTCTCGCAAGGGTGCAGGCAGGGGAGGGTGACAGGGCAGGGAGGGCACACAGTGGGGACACAACACACACAAGCTCTGCAGTGGAGTGATGCATTTTGGCAGCTACCCTGGGAAAAAAGGCACTGTCAGCACTGCAAAGCATGCAGGAAATTCTCTAGCTGGCAAATGCAGATTTATCTTTTCCAGAGGCAGCAGAGAGTGGAAAAGGCCCAAAGAGAGCTGCAAATAAGGAAGGAAGCAGTGATGGGATCAAGGCAGTTCTGGAGATCAGCTAGTTCAGCTCCCTCCTGGAAACAACCCTCTTACTGGAAAGGGAGTGTTGAATAATAACAGAGCCTGGAAAATCTTTATCTGCAGACCCGGCTCAGTAAATGCCAAATCACAGCAGAAAAGTGCCTTACCTGAGTGGTTTTGGCCCTCCTGCCCTGCATGCTGCTGCTATGGCTCATCTGGGGGTTGGTGGCCCCCTCGGAAAGGCAGTGTGACTTCCTGCAGGGCAGCGTGTTGTAGTTGCTGTAGGAGGGAGGTGCATCCTCGGCAGTGACCGAGGCCACCTTATGGCTCCCAATATCCGGGATGTCACACCCCAGGTTCCGGCAGTACCCCCCGAAGGCATTCCGTGGGCCCCCGTTGATGGCAGAGCCCGGGGTTTTGGGGGAATACAAGTCACTCATGGAGTTGGCACGTTGGCAGGACACCAGGGGCTGTGGGCTGCCCCCACCCTCCGTGCCCTGGGCGGCCTCAGTGTCCTTCTCCTCGGCCAAGCCCAAGATCTCCTCGTTGCTCGTGAGGTGCTCCTGGCTGAGGTCAGAGAGCGAGAACTCCAGGCTGTCCTCGCGCCAGATGTCGGCCGACTTGGAGCGCTTCTTCTTGAAGCTGGCGGCGTCGGCGAAGCCGCTGCCGTTGGGCGCGTAGCGGTGTGTCCGGCCGTCGCCCCCCGCCAGGAAGGGCGGCTCGTCGCCGTAGAGCCGGCTCTCCTCGGAGCCGGGCATGCTCTGCACCGAGGCGGCAGTGAGCGCCGTGCTGCTGTCCACGCTGGGCGTCACCGACGAGTCGGTGTGGTACGACACGGGGCGCAGCCCCATGTCCACACGCTCCACCCACATGGGGCTGCCGAAGTCCTCCAGGGTGGCCTCGTGGGCGAAGGGCTCCAGGCCGTTCTCCGCCAGGGACTGGGGGATGCTGGGGGTGCTGCTGGAGCGGGTGCTCACCTCGGAGTTGCGGTGGATGGCTTTGCCGGAGGACGCGTGGCGCGAGCGGCGCGAGGCTTTGCCGGACAGGCGCAGGGAGCGTGAGGTGTGCTTGCGGCCCAGGCTGCTGGGCTTGTCCCCGTACAGCGCGTGCTCCACGCTCTGGCTCTCCGCGTTGCCCATGGCGTCACAGTCTGCGAGAGGAGAGAACACGCACCGTTAGCGCTGTGGGCACCCCACTACACCAAAGAGTACTTTTTTTGTTTGGTTAATCACTGAACCTGTCCCAAACCCGACACCACAGATCCCACAGGACCTGCCATCACTAATACCACAGAATTAATTAAGCAGCCGAACCAGCGAAATTAGCAACACAACTCAGCAAAGGCAGAATGCAGGACACGGCCCTGCTGGTGCAAATGAGGAGTGTAAAAAAGGGAAGGATTGAACCTCAAAGCCTGGCGTGACCAGTTTAGCACCAAAGTGCAATCTCAGCTCTGCACTTGACCCTCAGCATCAGCTTTGTCATTCCAGCCAACAACTGCAAAAAACCAACACTATTGCTTATCTGCATGTAACAAGATGCCAAAAAGTAGAGGGATGTACACCTTTTCTCTGAGTTTTCACTTTTTTTTTTTTGGCTAGGAACTGCAAGCTAAAGCACCAGAGAGCAAAGTACAAATCCTACCGTTTGGCAGCGAGCTAATGACAGGTTTGATTTCTGGAACAAAAAAACAGTGCAACATTAGGCAGGTACAGAGAGCCCCACACAAGAAAGCCGTATTATGAAAAATAAATTAGCATGAGTGACTCAGACTATACAAAAATAACCTTTCCTTCCCACTCCCTCTGAAGCAGATAGCGAGATCCAAGCGCTTTGATCTGAGCTGGAATGCAGGGATGGGGTTTCTGTCCCCATCCTCCTGCATTATTCACCTGTGCACATCCTGCCATGAAACAGGTTTCCCATCCAGAAGGTGGGAGTGATTATCTGGTTCAACCTTGGAAAACACTTTTGAGGTCTGTGATCTCACTCAACAAATGTCAGAAATATTTTATCAGTAGTATTGGGTCCTTCTTGGCCAAAAGGCAGGAAGAAGAATAAGAAAAGTAAATGTTAAAGTTCACAGCCATTCAAAATTAAACAGGAGATCCCGAATTACACACAAGACAATCGTATAGAGATAAATACTCCATCAATCTTGAACAGAAATTCCAAGACAAGACTCCTTTGTTTTGAGATATTTCCATTAGTCTTGGTTGAAAGGAAAAAAAGCTGTCCTGAAAGTAAAATAAATCTGGAGTTTTTAATTTCTTGGAGCAATTTCCTTCTCTATGCCAGGATGAGCTGATGGGTTCTGAGCCAGATCAATCTGACTGTGCATTTTTCCTCTAAACATCTAAATACACATCACTGCTGCTGCACAGCACTGAATTATCCCTACATAAATTACATGGGAAGACAGGAATCAATGCCATTAAGCACAGGGACAGCACTTCTGGATGGGTACAGCAGAACTGAACTCTGCAGTGACCCTTCTGATCACAGCCAGACAACTCTGCTCCTGCTCCTCTAACCAAGTAAATGGCTCGTGGCTGAGGCTAAAAGTCCCTTTAGTGCTGGAGCAACAGACACCTCCATAAATACCTGGACATTTCTGTATCTAACACAAATACAAAGGCATAGGAAGCAAACTCCACCAGGAAATATCCCATGTCTACTGAAATGCATGGCAGAACTCCCTTTGGCTGCCATCACTTGGTTATCATGAATTGCTTAGAAAAATAAATGCACTGAAGAGAGGGAAAGTTTAAATCTAAAAGAAAAAACAGCATTATCAATCCCTAGACAAGCTTTATTATCCCTTAAAAGCTACAGCCCTTTGATACAGGTCAGACTCAAACACTAACTCAGCCAACTTTTCTTCCAGAGCATTTTTAAAGCACAAAACCTGTATTTTTTCTCCTTCCACAGATCTCTAAAACCAGGCCTCAACATTCCCTATGTTTCAAAAGGAACCCTCCTGGGGCAATGCCTTTAGCAGCCTTGGTTCTGAGCTTCCTGCCAACCACACTTCCACTGGGCAGGAATTCTACCCCACTCTCCAGCCACACCACCATCACTTCTATCTAAGGAGAAAAAGCAGTTTCTAAAGCCCTCTTGAAACCCAGACTGATTGAAGAGTGACTCTTTACCTTCCAAACCAGAGCTGCTGAAGGGCAGGAGCATCCCCCTGCTGATGGAAGAGGCTCTGGAAAGCTGCCCTGTGCCACCACCCTGGCACAGCCTCCATCCACACCAGGCAAGATCTCACCCAGCCAAAAAGCACAGAACCACAAATGCCCAGCAAGGAGAGGAACAGCTCAGGCTGCGTCCTGGGAGGAAATAACAACACTAGGAACACTCTCCTGGAAGGAGGGAAGTGTCTTCCCCCCCCAGACAGCAGCAGGAATGTTTAGGGAGTGATTTCACACAATGAGAAGTATCTGCTAGGTACTGGCAAGAAGTGTCAGACTTCAAAGTAAAGAGCTGTCCCTTTTTAATTCCAGTGATTGGCACTTTGGGTGAATCTATCCCGAGATAACCCAGACCTCATTCCTGCAACCCAGGAAAAGGCCCTGTCCCAATCCCACTGACATCCCTGGCATTCCTCTGCAGCTTTGCAGGAATGCTGGGCAGTGGGTGCCAGAGGGCTGCAGGCAGACATGGGGCACTGATCCCGCTGCAGCAATGCAAGACAGTGCCACCCTCGAGGTTTGTCACCATCCCCTGGCACAGCCCATCTCCCCTGGGAGATGCAGGACACACCTTGGGTAGGGACAGGTCAAGCTAATGTTGACCATCTGTGGGGTTCCATGACAGGGATCCCCCATCCCACCTTCTCCCCCCCATTTCTGCCTCCCCTCCACGTGCCTGGCTGAGCATTTCCACCAATTACCCTGAATTCGAGTGCTCCTCAGCAGAGTCCACTAAAACAGCAGAAAAATCCAGGGGGGGAAAGAAATAAAAAAAAAAGAAGAGGTTATGAGTTAGTTTTTGCTGAGCTAGCCATCTGCCCTGGCACATGCCAGAGGCAGCACGAGGGTGCCCATCTGGGGACACAGCAGGGAGAGAAAGGGGCAGCAGGGCCAGAGGTGACACGGGCGCCAGGGAAGAGGGGACAGTGAGTGGCACCTCCACAATTTCTGGCAGCAGTGAACTGTTAGGTGAGCTCAGGCAGCTGTGGAGAGGCAGCCCTGAAACAGGAACTGGCACTGGAGCAGATGCCAGCATCCTCAGCTGGCAGGAGCTGGGCAGGGGAGGGGAGCCCCAGCCTCCCCCTCCCACGGGCCACAGCAGACACCCTGAGGCAAAAGTGTCTTAAACTGCTCCAGCTCCGACTGCCAGATGCTGCCTGTCTACAGCTTAACTGCATTCAGCACACTCAATGAAAAAAATCTGTATCAAATTAAGAAAATGAGTAATGCTAATGGGAGCTGCACACAAGTGCTGGGAGGACAAAGGCTCCCCTTGTTACCTCACCCCCAAACCCACAGGTGACCATTAAAGACCTATCAAAGGTACCACCAGGACACAGCATAAATCAAGTGTGACACATCTTGATGCTTTAACCAGGTCTGTGGCTCTCAGCTGTGGCAGAGATGTGTTGGGAACTACCCCGCAGCTCCCAGAGATCACACACGCCACGGCTTTGAGCAGCACTGGTTGGACGTTTTTCAGCAGAAAATGTTGATTCATCAAAACCCAAACTTTTTGTGGGATTTGAAAACCAGAACAGGGAGACAGACACGTCTCCTGGAAGAGGCAGTGACTCAGTTGTGCACTGAAGAACACTGAGATTTGTATCTGCAGCCCAAGTCAGACAAAGGAGGGGTGACAACTTGTTCCTCAAAGAGATGTCCTGACCATCAAGCTAAGGCTGCGCTGGGAAAGGGCTCTCTCTCCCAGAAAATCTGCTCCATCCTCGTCTTAGAGCAGAGGAAATGTCAACTTTGTGGAAGTCTTTAAGGGGCTGGGAAGGTCACCTTGTAGCCAGCTTGCACATCAAAAGCAGTACAGGGGTTTGAGAAGTGCCTTTTGAAAGCCCAAACTGCAGATTGGTACCAACATCAGGCTGTCAGCAGGGAGAACACAAATTCTGCAGGAAAGCTTTAGAAAAAACCACGTTCCCTACACCAGGTGCCCTAGAAAAGCAGTGACCTCTGGCTAAACTGCTGAGGTTTTGCTGGATGAGCCTTACATGAGATGGTTACACATAAAGACTTTCACATTCTAGATGACCACTGGTGATGGGCCCCTCAAGTAACATTTTCCTTCCTCCTCCCTTGCCCCCAGTATAAACATTTCTTAAAATAACTACAAAACCAGAATACTTGTTTCAATTAAACCTAAGTTACTAACTATTACACTTGCAGAATGCTGGGCCACTGGATTCCAGCAGAATATCTGAATTACATTAAATTTCCAACCAAATTCAAAGCACCTCACAAGACAACAGATTGCAAATTTAAAATTAGATTCCAGTGGGAGGCCCTGGTGACAAATCTGTATTTTTCTCCTGGAGCAGAGCTGGAAGGCTGTGAGAACCAGAACAATGATCAAATCCACAGTGGGCAACGAGCCTATAGAAATAAACTTTTGCTAAAAATCTGCCAGCCAACAACAAAGAGGTTTTTAGTGAACTCACCAGAACCACATAGAAAAATGTACAAGACTAATAACCAAGTGTGAATACACACATTTTATTGTAATTAAAATGGGGTTTTTCAAGAGGGCAAAAGCGAGGCTGGAATTCCACAGAAAGCCTTTGAGTTTCTCGGAAACTCCAGCAGCATATTCCATTGTTTTCACATCAGAACCTTTTAACCAGCCAGCTCTTTCTTGTGAGCCGCTCTCACATATGTTAAAGCACGGGATGGTCTCCAAAAGGGCCCTGCAGGAGTCAGAAGAGGAGAGAGGGAGGGAGCGATGTCACCAGGAGCTGCTTGATAGCCACTGGAAGCCTTTGTACTGCTGAAAGGGGCACCCATACCCACATTTCCCCCTCCCAGGAGCATCAGAGAGCACAGCAAAGTCCTAAGGAAACACAGAGGGACACACATGTACCTTCCGAGGCAGTACCGGTGTCCAGCGCAACCTTCCCCAAGAGAGCTGTGGCATTGAGAGGGACAGAATTGCAAATGCCACCAAAATGAGCAGCTCCTGGGACTGCAGAGCTGTCAGCACCTGCCACTCAGCGACTCCATTACTCCCTCGTCACAGTCTATGACTACATGCCAAAAACCTGGGGAGAAAGAGGGGAGAGAAACAAATCAGACAAAGGGGCAGCAGGGAGGGCCGGACAGCAGCGTGTTCTGCCAGGACCTGTCACCATCACTTACCCAAGGAACACTGGGCAGTGCAGCACGCCAGTGCTGTGCTCAAATTCCAGTGATGAGACTTGATGGTGGCAGAATAAATGAAAAACCCAGCCAGCCCCACGGGGATTCCTCTTCCCACCGCTCTGCACCATCACAATCCCCACGGACAGCAACGTGCCCTGCTGGGGATAGGGCAGGGCTACAAAACCTGGGGTCCAAAAACACACCTGGGCACAGCCAGGAGAGGCTCCTTCCCATAAAGCTGGAGTGCTGGGAGCCAAGGGGAGCCCAGGAGGAACCCCAGGAGCAGCTTTCTCTGTGCAGTCTCATTTGCAGAAAGGGAGGTTTTCCAAGCAGGGATTTCATTACCATTTTTCAAGGGCGAATCAGACAATCAGGGCAGAGCATTTACATGTGTTTTTGTGTGCAGTGAAAGGCCTGTTGGGTTAATTGCACTCTATAAGGCACAGATACAGGAGCCCAGTCTGTGTTTTTTTAGACCTAAGGCAAGTCACAGGGACAGTCCTCAAGTCAGACACACATGTGCACTCCTGTGGGTACCAAATGCCAGCCCTTTCCTGGCCTGATATCACCACTGAGCTCCTTTGCAGGTGTCCCAGCTCAAGGTCCCGGCTTGGGAGATGCAAACTCAGCAGAGGGCTGGGGGAGCTTCCCAAACCAGCTCTGACCCAACCCCCCTTCTCCCAGCCAAGCACTGGCACTGAGACACCAACTCAGCACTCTACACAGAGTTCTCAGAGTTACAAACTCCCCCAAAAGTCCCAAAGAACAAAAACCTTGGGAGAAATTACTGATGCCCTTGGTGTCACTGGAGCTGCTTGGTGGGGAAAGTGTGATCCTCACTCTTGGCTCGATTCTCAACAGAGGTGAAAGTCACTGGCTCCTTTTTAAATTAAAAATATTCTCATTTTCTTTCTCCTCCCTCATGGTCCCCTCTTTGCTCCCCACCTCCCCCTCTTCCCCCAAGCTGTTGGTCGAGATCTGAAAAGCAGTTCATGAATTGCTCAGGAGCTGGCAGAAATTAATAAAATGAAGCTCATTTATATTGAAATGGACTCATTACCATGCCAGCTGCCAATAATTTGCAAGAGGGGAATCTTGCTGACAAACAAGGTCCTACAGGCTCCCCACATGCACCCACCACTGGGAGAGAACCCTGCCATGAGCCTTCTTCACCTCCAGAGGAAAAGGAATTGTGACCACCTTTGTTCAGATCTGCCTGCTACTGCCCCAGAGAGTCTGACCAAACGAAGAACAAAACAGATTTTATCAGATTTTCCATCCTGAAGTGGATTTTGAGGAGTTTGTAACTCAGGAAAATCTGCTCCAGGCTGATGCAAACTCCAGTCACTTCCCTTCTCACACCACCTGTGCTCCTTTAGCAAAAATCCTTCTCTCCTTGCAGTGCTTTTATCAAAACTGGGTGTTTACAGCTGGGTGCTGCATTATCCACACCCTCACTCCTGTGACTACACCTGAAGGGCTGGAACCACCCTTTGCCAAGACCAGATGAGTGCCATGCACACACAGTCCTTCAGAAGGGAAGGATTCATCATCACCCAGGGACTGTATCCTGGAAAGTTTGGTTCCTATCAACCTTTAGAACTTGCACAGTCTTTCCTGAATGCAACCAAGTCATGCTGTTCAAGAAGAACAATTTTTCATATTTCTCTTTGACATTAGCATGCACTGGAATGGTTCTCATTGCTTCCCAGTTCACTCCAACAGCCCAAGCTCTGCTGCAGTAGAAATTCTGGAGCTCTGCAGCAGCCTCAGGCAAGGCCTCCCCTCCAAGAAGGTCTTGGCAAACAGGGATGCTCGTGCTCCTCCAGCAGGAGGAAGGGCTGAAGCAAACACGAGCACAGCCCCAGGGCTTCCTTTCCAGGGACACATTTGCTGTGCCAGGGGAAGGTGACCAGTAACTCACCAGTACCTGCTCTCAGGGCAGATGGGCAGCTGGAAACACAGACACATGGAGCAACTCATCTCATTAAAAAAAAAAAACACACAAAACACCCACAATCAAATAAAGATTTACAAATTTCTCTGCTCAAGACAAACTGTTCCATGTCAGCACTGCCTCCTCCAAACACACACATGTACATCCATGGTGTGCTTGTGCCAACATCCACACATGCCAACCCGACTCCCCGTGTGCTCTGAAGGTCTGGAAGTAGCACAGCTGTATTTATTCCACAGCCACAAAACAGTGCCTGGAAAAATCAGGCCAAGGAGTTCCCACAGGGCTCATCACTGGCAACTGAAGGCAATCCCAGACAAGGGAACACAGAGCAAACCACCAGGGAGGGATTAATGCTCAGCAAGGAAGCAGAATGTAAAGGAGCACCTTGTTATTCCCACATCTGCTACCTGGAGTGCACGTACAGCAAAGAGAGCCCTGACTTTCACGTGCTGGGCACTGTTTGCAATGCCAAGGGCAGGGAGAAGTCCAGCACACCTGTTTCCTTTCTGCTTGCAGACACAACAAGGACATTAATGGAGGAAACATGGAAGCTGTAGTTTTCTGAAAGCCTCCTTTTCAAAGCAGAACCTTTCCTTTACAGCAAGGAAAATTCAGTGTGCAAGTATACCCCCTCACCCAGTGAATAGGAAAAGTTGATGAGAAAGACAACAGCTCCTTTTTTTTTAGTTTTACTTTTTCATTTTATGGTGCACCATTGTTGTCAGATTCCAAATGCAACTGTACATGTGAGATCAGCTGGCCATTAAGCAAATCTTCATCCAGTAGTAACTCTACCATAACCCATGAGGATGTACATACAGGCACAGAGAGCAGTAATCATTCCACACAGAAACTACTTCATATTCATCAGTGGCTCTGGGCTGTATTCCCCACCCACAATGCCAGTTCCATGTCATTGTAACTGCAGTGTTGGATCCCATCCCCTGAAATGGACAATCAGGCTCTTTATTTGTAACTGGAGGCCACATTTTGTTATTTGTGCTACCTCTGGTTAACATGAATTGCTGCTGAGATCAATCCATCCAATCACCTCCCCTGAGACAGAGGTAAAGGCTCTCCTGTGCTCCAGGGTTCTGGTGCTCTGGCTCTGCCCAGCCCAGCCCCCTGTGCTGCTCCACAAAATGGAGATGGGTCACAGAACATCCTGACTCGGAAGGGACCCACAGGGACCATCAGTCCAACTCCTGGCCCTGCACAGACACCCCAACAATGCCACCCTGTCCCTGAGATCCCTGAGTTCTGGCAGCCTTGGGGCCGTGACCACTGTCCTGGGGAACCACTGAAACTACAGGTGACACTGAACTCTGAGACCAACTTTAGTGGATTGCAGAAGCTGGTTGACTTTAAAACCAGTGAAAACAAATGACAAACATGTTCCTTTTTGTGCTTTCTTTCTATGCCGTATAAAATGTTATTTTCGTGAGAAAAACCTATTTTAAACCAACCACAGCTTATCCTACCTGTTGAGGAGAATGACTGCTCCTGAAACTGGACTCTGATGACAATGACCATCCAGACAAGGTTGGGGGGACCATCTGCACGTCGCCAAGAACTGGCCAGCAGAGCTGGAATTGCAAAACCTCTCTGCAAGCGTCTCACCAACACGCAACCTCCACGTCTGTCAGGGCTGGGAGAACAATGCTGGTGATTGCTCCAGATGAAGAGGAGGGGAAAGAAAAATAAACCCACGTTCCCTTTGTGAAGAACTCCTAAAGGGAAGGTGTGGAAAGCCTTGCTTCTCCAACTGGAGCACCACCCCGGTGAGAATTTCTAAGGGAGGGAAGAAAAGGCAAAAAGAGAGGGAGGGAGGAAGGTTTGTCAAGAGACCTAAAACCTCCATGTGGCCAACAATCAACCATTCCCAAATCCCAGCTAAGGGAAACAAAACCAGGAGCACAGTGCTGACAAAGCACCATGGGGCCCTGGTAGTAAATTAATGGAAGAGCAGAGCAGGTAGCCCAAGGGAAAGCCCCTCTCCAGGGTTTCTATATTTATACAAGGGGATGTGAATAATTGACACTGTTGTGGGATTGTTTGTTTTTTAATCATCTTTACAAGTATCTGAGCATGTTTTAACTCTTTCTCCTTCCCTTGCCTTTCATTTTTAATGGTGGAAAAATCCCCCTTTTTTCCCTAGGGGAAATCTGCAAGGTTTTACACGTTTACAGCAAAGGGCAGAGCAGGGGAAGGATTCTAATTTCAGATCAGACATAAGCAAATCTCTGGGAAGCCACAGGGGCAACTCCCTGGAGCCCGTGGGGCAGACAAAGCCCAGCCCAGCCACGAGGGAGCTGCAGGGAAGGAGGAGCCCATTTGGACTCCATGGAGGACAAGAAGGAGAGAGGTGACTACAAGGACTTTGTGTGCATTTATACGTTGATTAAAAAACTCTAAAAAGCATTCCCAAAATGCAGCTGAAATAAACAATAAGGTGTGGTTTGTTTATTTACCTTTAGCTTCTCTGTTGTTGTTATTACACTTTGCTTCAAAAAGACTTTCTGGTTGTGCCAGAGGAGCAGAAAAACTGCTGATACACAGCGAGGACAGGACGTGCCAAGTGCACTGAAAGGAAATCTCTTTAGGAGGAACAAGAAAATGTTCGGACCAGGAGACAGAGGTCCAGATGGATCCATGGGAGCACCCACTGCACAGCCAGGGATGGGCAGCTGGAGGAGGGAGAAGCAGAGCAGGACAAGGCAGACCCTGCAGCCACAGAAGAACCCCCCAGCACCACAGGCTCCAGCAATTAAAACTGGAACCCTTGGCTTGAGTGACCCAGGAGCCACTGAGACAGGATGGGAAGGATTAAAACGTTGTGGGAAAAAAATTGAGGACAATAATTGGGGCAGGGGGAATTGGAGAGGAAATATTTAGTGTATATCCTCATTTAAGCACCGAGGTAAGTAATCTGATTTTCAAGCAATGCCAAAGACCTCACACAGATCATTAAGATGGTGCCTGAGATATGAAGTAGCTAATTTTAGATCCCCTGACTTAAGTACTGGGGAGGGATTCCACAGGTCTACGGAAAAGGAAAAGCTGGGGTCAAATAAAACTCAGGCAAATAGACAACCAGAGTAGCTTTCACATTTTGGTCACTCTGAGGGAACATGAGGAACCTCACTGAGTCCCAGAGTAGCACAAAACACCTCAATTATTGCTACAGAATTAGTAGGAAGGACCTCAGAGTAACAACTTCCGACTGAGGCCACAGGGGAAGCATAATAAGGAAAAGTATTGAAGCAAAGGATGTCCTTTCCCGATTACAGCATACCTGGCAGAAGTTTTGGCACAGTACTTCTCTGTGAGCTCCTGCTTTTAAATCAGTACCTCCCAGACTCAGCCTGCAATGAAATGGCTTGCCAGGCTGTGCTGGGATGGGATGGAGAGACCAGCAGCTGCAGCACTGCAGGGCAGGGCTGGATTCCTGCCTGGCAGCCTGGGCAAGCCAGGGAGACTCCCCACAGCTCCCTCCCCTCTCTGCCAAGGGTGAATACAGAGCTCTCATCACTGCAGAAAGGCCCAGGGTGGCCATATCCCTGTTTGAAAGGGCACTGAAAGGTGTGTTTAGCCAGCACAAAGCACATGCACTGAACACCCTACACTTCCCAAAATAAGAGAGTTTACTGCCTGGCGTGTCAGTGACACCACAGATGGGCTGCTCTGGTGGGACATGGACAAGTGGGGATGCTTGAGACAGCCATTTACCCCAAAAACCAGGGCTACCCACAGGACTGCCAGCCCAGCCTGAGCCAGGAGCCCACCGGGAGGGATGGGAGGAACAAAAGGGAGCCTGAGGTGAAGGGGCAGCCAAGCTTCACAAAACCAACCCTGGGAATCTTGACTCCAGTGTATGCAGAGCCTGGGAGGAGGCAGGGAAGCTCCAGTGGTGCTGCTTTCACAGCCACAGCAGAGCTGGTTCCTCAGCCCAGCGCTACCATCACATAACCCCATTTCCCAGCACAGGGAAAAGGAGGAAACATTACTGCTCTCAGTAATGCAAAGCTCAGCCAGTCTGGACCAGCTCAGCTCTGCCAAGAGGGTTAAATTAAACATCCAGATTTTATCCTGCATGTCCTGACAGAACCCGGTCGCGATGGACCCACACCGAGGTTCAGTTTATCTGGGCCGACTGGTTTCAGTGCCAGCTCCTCCATCACATCTCCTGACACGGCTCCTGCCCAGAGCTCTTCCCTCAGGAGGAACACACACCACCACAGCCACACACTGGGTGGTGCTTCTTTAGGAGAAAAGCCATGAGGGATGGGAATCCCAGGAGAAGAGAGGACATCCTTGGGGCTCAGGGGTGAGCCCCCACCCCGGGAAGAGCAGGGGGCACAGCCCTGGCATGGAGAGGGGGAAAAGGATGGATCAGCAAATGGTTTTGAGAGGAAAAGATGGAATTACCAGGTCAGGCTCAGGCAGCTGGTGATGGGAAGCTGACACCCATCAGCTCTGAGTGTGGCCATAAGTACAATGAAGGCTTTGCCCTCTTTTACAGTGAAGGCACAGGAGACTGAGGCACATGAATGCATCACCACATCTGAGGCACAAGGAGCAAAATTCACAGCCTGAAATGTGCCACTCAGCAGGAGCTTTCCATCTGCATCCCAAACCTATGAGAGAAGCGATGCAAGCAACCATGGGGACAGGGACAGGAATTTTTATATTAAAACCTGAGGAACAGGATCCTCTCTGGGACCGGAGAAAAGTGATCCCAGCAGTGACATACCCATCTGGCTGTTTTCCAGGGGAGGAAAGGGCAGCATGCAACTTCCCAGGAAACTGTGGAGCTGAAGATGACAAAAACCAGCACAGGAATTATGATCTGCATAAGAAACTTTGCACAGAGGTTGTGCTGAAAGGAGAATTATATGGCTCAGGGGACCAAGTGTTTTAATGGTTTCAATGACGACACATAAAAATGAGATGTACCAGTGACTTGTGCTGATGACACAAGGCTGGAAAGAGACAAAGTACAGAACAGACCTTTTGTCTCATTGATCCCAGAGGACCATAAGCTGTGATAGAAGTCACAAGAAAAGCAAATGTAATTCAAAATATGCCCCAAGCAGGATTTGCCCAGCAGAAACAGGAGTAAATGATGCTGCAGAAGACATTTACCTCATCTGGAATAACATGTGCAAGCCTCATCACCGATGGCCAAGGTTAAAACAGGCCAGACTAACCTCAGGGAAAGCACAGAGCCTCACTGCAGCAGGCGTGCAGAACAACAAAGCTGTTGTCAAATGGGACACAGGCAGAGAGGCAGCTCTGTGCACCGAGCAAGCCCAGAGCATCCAGCTGGCTTGTTCAGGAGGTGAAAACTGCCCTGGATTCCATGACCTGAGCAGCCCAGTGACATCCATGGATCACAGCTGCACCAAGAGAGAGAGCTCATCCTTTCAAAACTCACGCTGATCCTGAGCAAGAGGAAAAAAGCAACGAGCTGATGCTGCTGGACTAATCCTCTCCCCAGTCTGGCAGCACAGGAGTTGGTTCAAGTTCTCCCCTGGCTTTGCAATCTGTGCTCAATAACAGGGAAATGTTGCTGGCACAACACAGCAGAAGCTGCTGTGATCAGTGCACAGCCAGCACTGCCAGGTGACCAGCTGAGGGGCTTGTACCTCTGAGCTCCCAACATCCTGCAGGCACTGCCAAAAACAGCTTCAGGTTTAACTCTGCCTTTCGAAATGACTCCAAAGGTATTGCCAGAGAAGGAGTGAAGAGAGATGTGCCAAATCCTAGGAGGGGAATTTTCCAGCACCAGGCTCTCACTTTCTTTTAGTGCCTCAATATTTAATTATATGAAAAGCATAAGCAACTAATTACAAGACAAACTGAGGACAACTGTTTTGGGAAGATCTGATAATGCAGTAACTAAAAAAAGCCCCCTGTGAAGGTGCATCCCACAGGAGAGATGGAAAATGGAGATTTTTAGGCTCACCAGCCAGAGGACTTGGACCTGGAGCTGCCTGGCTTTGGAGGAGTGACATCCCCTTGGGTACAGGATGGAAAGCAGCATGTGGGTGCGTGCACATGTGCAGGGCTGAGGAAGCCACTCTTTCTCTATTTTATTAGTCTACCTGGAATATTAAGTTTTCAGCTGGAATATTCAGTTTTCAGCTGAAAATACTGAGTGAGTTTAAGTGAAATCTGTAGTTGCAGTGATTGCTCAGCAGCTCAGATCTCAATGTGTCACTTGACTGGGGCTCTCTGCAGCTGATAACCAGCTCCAGGGCTCCTCAGCTGTCCCAGACTCCCACACCACTTCTCAGTGAATGAACCATTCACCAGAAAAGAAACACTGATGGCCCAGCCCTAAGTGAGACGTTGCTGGAATGTCACCCAGTAGAGCAATTTATCAGAGGGAGCACTGGCTGAAGCACAGGGGGTTGGTGGAAACCTGCTCACTGTCAGCTCTGGTCCAATACCTTCTTTTTTGTAAAAGAAAATCACTAATAAAACATTCTTAATATTTCTAAGACGACTATTTTCTTACCTGCAGCAGTTACTGCGTGGTACAGTCACATTAAAGAAAAATTACACAGTGCTAAAGTATGAGGAAAGTGGAAGTTTCTTAGACATTCTAAAGCATGCATCAGAAGGCAAACTGCTCACAAAACAACAGCTCTGCCTCCTCCAAATGCCAGGCTGGTGAAATATCAGCCACCCCATCAAACACAGACATAGTAAATCCACAGTGCTCGATATTTTCAGCAGCACTAAGTGCCATTCCATCCTTTGGTATATGACCCAAAATAGCCCTGGAAGAAAACAACCAGTTTCCTCTTCACATTTAAAGAGTAGTAGATGATTTTTAGTAGCTGAGAAAGCCATTGGTATTTTCTGTGGCATCATTCCCAGGCCAAATGAAAACAAACCCTGCAGTAGCTGCACACAGTGGGTTTGCAGACACACTGACCACAGTCACCTTGCCCACGTTACAAGGGAATTATTCAGCCCATCTGAGCTCACAGCAGCTCCTGGACTCAACTGGATGGTGACTCCCACAAGCTGCAGGGAAGCCCAGACTTTCCCAGTAAACTCCCAGCACTGTTTTTGCCCATGCACTCTCAGCCCTCGCTGTGTTACTGGTTAAAAGTTACTTCTACTCAGACTGAATTTCAGTCCTTTGAGAGACATTTCCTCCCTCCAGAGCCAAAGCCACCAGCAGAGGGGACTCTCCTGTGCCTTCCACTCACTGCACCTGCAGCCACCTCTCCACACTGATCCCACAGAGCCAGGCCAGAGGCAATAACTCCATTTTTGTAGCAAGTGGCTGTAGCTCAGAGACAGAGAAGGTCCTACTGCTATTTTCAAGGGAAGCCCTTTAAAGCAAGAAGCAAAGGACACCTTTACAACTGAGCCAAACAAAGGCTCTGTGGCTCTGCTGTGCTGCACCACTTTGCACTTCTTTTTAGAGCACAACAACCCTGTGCCAGTTCAGAGGGTTTCACCATTGAAGTTTTCAGATCTCTAGCACAGAGTCTGCCCTACACGTGCTCTGGAGACCTTTGGATGTTTTGCCATCACAGTCTTGCCATCTTAAAAAGATCACCTTATCTCATATCACTGATGGGCTGCACATCCCTTCAAGTCACCCATGGGTGAAATAAAAATATTTCAAATGCAAATCCCTCCTTCACTTGTTTCCTTGGGGTTTTCTTCCACCACCTTTCAGAGCTGGCATACCTGCATGAAAGGGCTGACATACCTACATGAGAAGGAGAGGAGGAGGAGGAGGAGGTGGTAAAAACACCCAGTATTTGGCACTTTCTAATTCACAGTTTTCAACCAGCTTCTACAAAATCATTCTCAAGAAGTTATGCCCTCATTAAAGGAGGAAGAACAGTTCTGTGCAGTGCTGGATCTGAGCACAGCCTCAAAACTGAGGCAGATTTACCTTACAAATATTTGCCAGCTATAATCACCAATATGATGGCCCACGACCTCTGACTGTGCCTGCAGAGGCCACAGCATAGAGTTACAGGAGCAAAACTGCTGCATGACTTAGAGTAACACCTACTTTTTTATTCCCAAAGAAAACCAAGCTTTAAATAAGTTCTTCCAGCAGAAGCACTGCGGCAACACAAACACTCCCTGTGTTTCCGAGCTCCTGCAGCCCAGGGCTTCCCTCTGTGAGGCTCCAGCAAGAGTGGGCAGAAAGCTCCGGGCTGGCAGGAGAAGCAGAGGTGTCTCCCTCCCTCCTCAGTGCTGACACCATCCTTTTCTTCAAAAGGAACCTGCCAGGCGTTTGCATATCGGCCTCGCTCGGAACAAGCTGCCACATGAGCAGGTCCTGCCTGCAGAAATAACAGCTCTCTGAAACACCTTGCCCAAAAGCCACAGTGAAATCAGTGGAAAATTAATTCCATGGGCTTAGGATCAGGACGAAGGAAGGAGGTTTGAGGAGTCGCACGTGGAAGCAAAAAGCTTAGGGTGGCATTTCTCAATTGCAGTGGGAAATCCTTCCCTGCCTCCTGCATGGAACTTTCACACCACAAAGGAAACAGGGAAAAGGGGAGAAGAGAAGGAAAAACATCTCTGAGAAAAAACATGCTGTTCCTCTGGCTTCTCCACAAACCATTTGTTCAGCAGGCAGTTCCAGCACCTTTTCTCTGGCCCACAGCCCCCTCACTTGCCAGGCTGAGCCTCAGGTGGCAGCTCCACAAGTCCCTCTCTCAGGGCTGTCCCACCTGGATGTGGCTCCTTCTCCTCCTCCTTCCCTCCTCCCTGCTGTGGCCCAGGAGACCTGGCAGCTCCAGTGAGGAGGAGGAAGCAAAGGCAGTTCCCTGCTGTCTCCCAGCACCACCCCAGCTCCCGCTCCCAGGGCAGCACATCTCCCTTTCCCATCTCAAACAAAAAAGTGTCCTTCAAAGGAAACTCAAAATAAATTTTGGAAACACTCTCATTAACAACTTACCTATAACTTTTTGAAATACTTGAAACTCTCCCAGCAGCTACATCCAGGCAAAGCACCCAAAAAGCAACCAAAAACTCTCGTTCTCCTCTGCAAAAAGTGTTCATGCTCTAAAATTCAAAGAGCCAAAGGAAGGCAGCACAGGCTGGAGAAAAACCATCCCTCCTGGTGCCATCTGTAAGGCTGCAATTAGCTACCAGTACTTCTGTAACCTTATATAGTGTAGCAAACACAAAGTCCATTAACTGGGACATTTTTGTGGGATTTCTGTCTGTTTGATTGTTCCAGAGGCTTATGTTTATAAAAGATACAAAAACTCCACGGGCTTCGTTTGTTCTCAGTGTTTCCACACAGAATCACCAACTTTCAGGGTTCAATTCAGGTTTAATTATTAGATTAATAATTATGTAAACAGGCAGTAAATCCCTTTCAAAGACAATGAAAACATTTGCAGAGTTAAGACAAGAGCGACGCTCCTCCAAGCACCACCCGAAATCCCAGTGCAGCAGTTAATATCGGGATATTGTCGAGCCTGACCACTTACCAGCACAGCAGGTCACGAGGGAGGGGTGATTCAAACCAGCTGTGTCTGCAAGGGCTTGGAAATGAAACAAATAAACTACTATAGTGATGGCTGGAAATGTGGTTTCAGGGTGAATTCTACCATTCCCATTCACCACGAGCTCTGCTTTGCCCCCAGGAGGCTGAATGACCTCACTGGACAGAGGGACAGGGGGAAGGAGGTGGCTCTGGGCACATTCCCGTGGATGGGATGAGGATGGGGATGAGGATGGTGGGGAAAGCACCCCCAGTGTGCACCCCAGCCTGGGCTCAACAAGCACCGTGGGGAGAGGTGGGCACAGGGATGTGGAGACCACAGGTGGAGGAGAAGATGCCCCTCATCCACCCCAGCCCTCTCCATCCCCAAAGAGAGGGCTGTGAGCACGAGGAGCCAGGCATTGAGCCTTGCCACGTCCTACCCACGCCCAGCTGTGGGAAAGGAGGGAGGCACTACATTATCGCCTCTCTGCAGGTTTTAACATGCCTGAACGTATTCTCTGCCTCTTAAAAAACTCCAAACAAGCCATGAAAAGGAATGTATAATCACTGTTGCAGGGCTGCTCTCTGCTCCAGCTTGCAGGCTCTGCCCTACCAGGGACTCTGCCCAGGACAACGTGACTTGTGAAACATTTTGCACAATGGGCACCTCCAGCTTCTCAAGGGAGACAGAACTTCCCAGGCCTTTGCTGAGGGCTCCCAGTCCTAGGAGGAGACATGTCCCAGAGTGGAATCTGGACATGGAGGGCAAATTAAAAGTGTTGGTTTACACAGGAGATGCAGCACACTCTGCCCAAAGGGGCATCCCAGGCTGCTGGGTGGTGCAAGCACCACATACAACATGCTGTGACCACCTTCAGCACCTCCTGAAATGCCACAAAACCCCACTGGATGGCTGTGCCCAACGGTGCAGCAGGGAGGTGGGGAAGAGCCTTCCCAGGAATGCTTTAGCTGTGAGCAGGAGGGAAGCTGTGCCAACACTCTGCCAACTGAAACAACTCCAACTCTTGGAGCCATTCACAAAAGCTGGTGCTCAGTTTGAGGCACAAAACATTGAGAAAAACCCGCACTAAGGCAGATAGGAGGTCTGGAATATCAGAATCATAAAATCCTGGAATGGTTTGGGTTGGAAGGGACTTTAAAGCTCACCCAGTGCCACCTCCCTGCCATGGGCAGGGACACTTTCCACCAGCCCAGGTTGCTCCAAACCCCATCCAACCTGGCCTTGGACACTTCCAGGGATGGGGTAGCCACAGGGAAAGGAAAGGCATCACAGTTAATCTTCCTGTAACAAGCCAGAACACTGGGAAGGTTCAGTGTGGGGATGTGTCCCTGCTCACAGGGGCTCAGCAGGGTTAATAACCTGCTCTTCTCACAGCAATGCACGTCAATGCAACTTTGGGGCACAGGGCCCACTTGGTGAGCTTATCCTCAATAGTTCCATTCCAATATTCCTCCTTCAGGCCTGACTTCCAACTGTGTTCTGAAAAGGAAACAAGTCTTAGGCTTGTTTGAACAAGTGGGCAACACCTGCTCCAGCACTTTTGGCTTTACACTGTATTGTCTGGGGCTTGGGGCTTGTTCTTTGAGCCCAACCTAAAGGCTTAGGGGGAAAAAAAAAAAGAGGCCCATAACCAGTTTCGGGAATGAGAGAGAAAAAGACTTCATTCATTCCCTCCTTTGTTTTCAGGAAACTTACCCTAACATTTCTTTGTCAATACATCATGAAAAATGCAGAAAATGCAAACACAGGCGGGATGGTGCTTCAAAGGGAGAACGTTCAGCCCTGCTTTGGCTCCCAGTTTCTCCTGACCCACCTATATTCTGGGATATTTCTGTATCAGAGAGCCTGTTTTACTGGAATTTTTAACAAGCAGGGAACAACACTGCTTGCCAAGTGTAATTTGTTTATGCAAGATTTCCAGCATTCATCTTTTCCTCCGCAGAAATCTGCTGGAAAACTCACAGAGAAGATACTGAAGTGCCATAAAGCGAGACCTGAGCAGAGCTCAGCACTGCTGGGATGGCATTGGGCTCCCACCAGACTCCAGGGATGTTCCCACAGGAGCAATTTTTCCTTCAGCATATGCCACTTAAACACGATCCATCCTCAGGAAACTGAAGAGGGTTTTATCTGCCGTGGGTGATTTTGCCCAATTAATTCATTAAGGACCTTGAGGGGAATGTTCAGAGGAATGGCACATGGTGTGAGCAGATAAATCACATGCCCCACTGTACCTGTTCTCTAACTCAGCCTGTATTTATGCCAAGCACTAAATAACAACCCTGAACACGGTTTTAACACCAATGGAAAATTGAAAATAACAAAATGCTGTTCATTTTGTTGTCTCTCTTGCTGTGCCAAGTGTGACAGGTCAGTCAATTCCTACAGAAAGGATGTCACTCACAAGGAGCTGTGCTGGAATGATTTTTAGGGATGTACTCACCAAAGATGATACACAATGCACTGGAATGGGTTGGAATTTGCATAAAGAGAAGAATAAATCAGAATAAATCCCATTTACTATCATGACAGCAAACTATAAATCCTAATTTAGCTGATGGGGTACCAAACATTGACATCCTGGACTAGATTGACCATGAAGCTGTGATTGATATCACACAAACTAACTTGATGCTTCAGCAGCAGCTCAAAGTCACTAAGATGTCGTTAATTAGACCAGCCTTAAACTGTGAAAATTCCACCAACATCTTCCCAATCCATTCAGGTGAAGAAACACTGACACAACTATCCAGCTTTTTCAGGATTACAGTGCCTCTCGTGAAAGAAACCACAAGCAATTCTATGTGCCAAGTCAGTAAATAAAACTAGATTTAGAAGAGTAATAATTCCATTTTTAATCAAGGAAAATGGCATAAATAATTAAAAAATAATAATCGTTAAGGAAGCCCAGCTGAAATATTTGTTGAGTTTAAATTAAAATGGTCTTGCATCAGACTAAGAGTTGCATTTAGAATATTTTCAGTGCTTTTTTTAACTAAAACAGCACAGTCCAAGGTGCACACACCTCCCCCAGAACACGACTGTCTGCACCAGTCTGTGAGAAGCTGGAGGCACAAATGGCCATTGAGTCCAAAATCCCCTCAGTTTCTCTCAGGATCCACCAGCCCAGGCACATGAGCTGCATCCCTCCCATCCCTCCCACCCCTCAGCTCACAGGGATCAAGCTCCTCACACACATTTATGGGTAATCCTTTGAGCACTATCACAGTGTCACAATGGAAATGAAATAACAGCTTTCAAGTGTAGCTATTGAGATAATCACACTCCGAGAGGGAAAAACCAGCAATCCCCAGCCCTCCAATCCCCATTCCCAGGGAAACAGCAATGCCAACAGGTAGGAGTTCACTCTGTGCTGCTGAATAAATCCCATGTCATACAATGCTGTCCCATGGGGACGAGCCATTTGCTGTCATTAGTCTGATGGAATAACCTGCAGCACTTCCATGGGGCATGTTCATGCTCCCGTTGGTTTCTCTGCACTTGGTGCCATTGCTTATTTTATTATTATTATTCAACATCACTTATATTATTATTACTATTATTCAACAAGATTTTTGGAGAACACTCAGCTCAGATGGGAGGGGATGTTTTCCAAAGAAGGGCACATGTATTTAATGCTGAGGCCCCTTTTTTTTGCCTTAAGTTTTTGAATTCTAGAGGATTCTGTTCAACTGCAAGCCAAGAATTTCAGCAGGCAGCACCCTGGCTGTCTGACAGCTTTATTAGTTTATTCAGTTGTGAAGCTTAAGCAGAGCTGTATCTCACAGAGAAGGTACTAGATTAGGGCTCCACTCTCCAACTTAATTCCGTGGATTCATAGGCAAGTATCTGAAATCTCCCTGTGTCTCAAAGCTCCTTTTTCAGGCAGAGAAATTCCTTCCCAGTATCACTGAAATGAACCCAGAATAAATTATAGACCCCCAGAGCGGTTTGGGTCGGAAGGGACCTTAAAGAGCATCCATTTATGCAGGTGAGGTGCTCAAATATCCCCTTAGACGGCAGGGACTGTGCTCAGCACAGCACAATTTCATCACAGGATCACACACCACAAGCTCACTTTGCTTCACAGCAAAGGCCTCTCTAAAACGAAGTGAAAGGCATCACATGCACCTCCTTAAGAGACAACCAGAATTGGGCTGACACACAGCCTTGTGGGGCCCACTCAATTACCTTGAGATAATATTGCAATAATTTGTAGGTCAGGAATGGTGGAATATGAATCCCTGCCCTCCAGCACTCATCTCCTCAGTTTAAAAAAGAGAGGCTGCACAAAGATAATCCTCTTACTGCTCTGTCCATTTTACTAGCACAGGCTCCAAATGTGAAATTTGGTCCAGCTTGAGCAATAAAACATGATTTTCATTTCCCAGCCCCCCAAAGCTGAGACTCTCAGGAGCTCACCAAGCTCCAGGAGGGGTGGGCTGGGTCCAGCCTGGAGCACCCACCAGCCCTCCAGGGCTTTGAAAGCTCTCCCAGTGGGGAGCTGAGGAAGGGGTTGGAGAGGCCCCCACACAAATGGATTAATTTCTGAGACCCCTGGAGAATTCTGTTAAAAACCCCACGAACGTGGTGCCTGGTGCAAACGGGGCTGTGAAAAGCAGGAGCTGCCAGGAAGGTGTGAAGTTGCCATCTCTCCCTTCTGTGCCCAACTCTGAGTAACAGAGCCATGACTAACATCTCATTGCAGATTGCAGCGAGGCAAGACATTTTATTGCCATTTAGACAATGAATCAGTAGCTCTGGGAGGAATAAAAACCTCTACAAGTTGTTGTCTTCATACATCCAAATACAGAATTTATTTCTTAAGAGAATTTGATAAAAGGATAACTTTATATACCTGCTGAAAACGTTCCCATCCTTAATTCCTTCCCATCAGTACTACATGCTGCTAAAACCTTGAACCACAGAATACCCTGAGTTGGAAGGGACCCACAAGGCTCATCCAGTCCAACACCCCAACAATCCCACCCTGTGCCTGAGAGCAGCCTGTCCTCCCTTGGATTTGCTCTCTCCATGAATAATCCAGGACCAAAGCAGGTTACAGAAAAGTCAGTGGAAGCAACAGATAGGCAGAGGTTTCAAGAGTCTGATGCTGCTCCCTTAAGTGATGCATTTAGAGGCTCAGTGAGCAAAAAGTGCATTAAAATTTCACGGGATTCCTGTGCAGAAATAGCTCTCCACAGCTGGCTGCCTTCAAGTGAGATGCACACTCTGATGAGTAGGTTCAAGATTGCTCTGAAAAAGCTGAGTATCTGCTGCTTGTCTGCAATCTCCTGTCAGTGACAGGTGAGCTGTGCTCCTCCTAAACCTGCTGGGCCATCTCAGGCACAGGGTGGGCACCCTGAAACCTTTTGGGAGAAGCACAGCTGGAGCAGACTCTGGGGACAAGCAGGATCCAGCCCCTCAGCCCCAGGAAACCCCAGAGCTCAGACCAGGACTCAGTGCAATGGTGAATGTATTTACAGGGGCTGGCAGGTCTGTGTCAGCTGGACCCCAAATCAACTCCAAAGGCAATTCCCCAGACTTCTTGTTCCTCTCACAGACTACAGCTCTAGGCTAAAACTCCTTCAGGTAAAATGCACTGGAAATGTGCAAACTTCAGGGGAAGATTCAGGTTGGACATGAGGAGGAATTTCTGCATGGAAAGGCTAGTCAGGCACTGAAAGGGGCTGCCCAGGGAGGTGGTAGATCCCCATCCCAGGAGGTGCCCAAGAACTACTGGACACGCCACTCAGTGCTCTGGGCTGGGGGACAACATGGGCATCGGGCACAGCGTGGGCTGGGTGACCCCAGAGGTCTTTTCCAACCTCGGTGATTCTGGAATTCTGTGAAACACAAGGTTTCTTTGTTGTGAATCCCCATGAGCCCAATCACAGCTGCAGGTGCACCTTCCCTTCAATGCCTCTATTCCCAGAGAATCCAGCCCTCTTCTCCCAAAGGTGCAGCTCCAGCAGCCCAAGCCCTGCAGAGTTTCCTCTCCAAGCCAGGCTCCCAAAGAATCCTTGATTTCTCTCCTCCTGCTTGCCCAGAAGCAGAAATCACAAGCTCACTGTGGTCAGCGCCAGAGTTTTCTCATGCCCCTGGACAGCCACATTCTGCTTTTTCCCCGTGTTGCTTCATGTTCTTTGGGAATACAGACTCCAGTTGCTGGACAACCTATAAGGATGTGCAACTATGCCCTTGTCTTGCCTCAACCTGCTGCTGCAAAAACGCTGGAGGTCACATTGCAGCAGAGAGGCACTGAGCTGGGGGAGAACACCCAGCCTGGCAAGGAGACACCAGGGGCTCCAGGGACTCCTCAGTCTTCATGGAGCTCTGGCCACTCATATGAATTTACCAACTCCAGGTGGCTCAAAACAACTGACTGAATCTGCTTCCTCCTGCTTTTAATTTCCCTATAAAGAAACTCTCCATAAATTCCAAACTTGAAGGTGTGCTCAGGTAACCATGTCAAGCATAAAGCCCTGTTTGAAACAGGAGCTGAAATGTCAGGCATTGATTCAGGTGCCTCCAGGAGTGACAGCTCGAAGGAACGTATCACATACTACGACTTTCCAAATTTTTAAAAACCAGGCTGGTAAGTTACAGTGATTTATCATTCCACAACAAAGTACACACACACACACACAAAAGTGTTTTCCAGAAAAAGATTGCCAGGCAATCATCCAGATGTTACTAAAGTATTAATTTGCTAAAAAAAAAAAACATAAAGAAAATCACTGAGGAAGTGACTCCCACTGGCCTTGGGGTTTTTTGTCATAATTTTATCCTGCAACTTCTGGATTCCACCTCGAGTCTCACACCCTGGCTGTGTTTCTGTTGCCTAGTATTGCCCATCTCACACCTCTTATGGCAGTGCCACAAGATACAACCAAACTTTCCTCCCACTTCATGGAAAAAGAATCACCACAATTTCATTCTTGCCGTATGCAAGATTGGAAGGGGGGAAAAAAAAGGCTCCTTTGTTACTGCCTAAAAAGAGCACATGAGTGGCTTTCCACCAAAACAACCTTTGGCACAAATTACACATCACTTACAGTGAAGTCATGGGATGCCTGACATAAGTTCTCATCACCACTTTAATTCACTGCACCAACCTGCAGGATCACTTCCCAACCACACACACCCCCAAACCTGGAGCAGTAAATGCTTCAACTCCTGTGGCTCTGGGTGGGCAGGAATGGATGGGTACAGAGGGGCCTCATCAGAGGGATCCCCTCGCCAGGAGAGGTGGGAAGGGCTGGCAAAGGAAGCAGGTGCCCTCCCCACACTGAGGAGCAGTGGGCACAGCCAGCAGGCTCAGACACAGCCTCTGCTCTGGGTCTTCCAGCTCTGCCAGTGCTCATGCAGAACCAAGGCATGGGTGAGGACAAGGAGTCCCCATGCCTGGAGGTGCCCAAGGAACAACTGGACACAGCACTCAGTGCTCTGGGCTGGGTGACAGTGGCATCAGGCACTGGTTGGACTCGATCTTGGAGGTCTGTTCCAGCCTCAGTGATCCTGGGATTCTGCGAGGTGGCTGCACCCAGCAGGTTCCCAGCTCCCTTCCCAGGGGTGGCCTTGCACAATGGGGAGGCTTTGTCTCCATTTCACTGTCTGAGGGCCTGGGGCACACTCTGGATACACCTTCCCCACCCAGGGTAATGCAAATGAACAGCAAAGCAACTCCCAGCTGGGGAGCAGACAGCAGAAGGTTCTTTGTTTTCCCTCTCAGCTGAGAATTAGAGGGACTTGACTGCAGGAGCTCTGGGAGCTGTTTGCTCACCTGGGAAAGTCACAGCATTGGATTTTCTGAGTGCTACAGCACATTCCAGCAGGAGTTGCAAGGTCTCCCCTCACCCAAAGCCCAGTTTCTGGGAGGGTATTTCAGCAGCCACAAGGCAATGTAAGGTACACAGGGAAATCCTGGCATGAGGGGCTCTGTGCATCTTCCAAAAAAGGTGCAGGAGGTATTAATGCAAAATCTACATGCTCTCCTTTTCTTTCTCACCTCTGCTATCATACAGATTTCAAAAAAATGCTTTCTAGCTTCAGATAAAGGTCTGGCAACTTCCCCAACCCCTCCAGCTGCAGCTCTGACTTGCTGTGCCCCACGCTGACAACGTCCCCACCTGCAGACACACACACATGACCCAGCACCTACGTGAGCAAGGTTTGTGGTAGGCCCCAGCCAGCTGCCAGAGGTGCTGCTCACTACCTGTAACTCAGGTGCACCCGTAGCAATGCAGGGAACACAGTTTATCCTGGACCATTCCTGCTGAAGGGGCACCATGGCACATTGCTGGGCTCCTCCTAACAGCAGGCACAGGGTGCTTGGCCATTTGCTACACCCCGTTAACATCTCTGTGAGTTTGAGCTCTTAATTACCCCATAATACAGAAACAGAATCATTAAGGTTGGAAAAGACACCTAAGACCATCAAATCCAACCATGGGGCATCTGGACCAGACAATACTAGAACATGTCAGAGCTGAACCACTGCTGCTTTCCCAGCCTCCAGCCCCCAGACCTTGCCCTGGGAAGACCCCCAGAGGCAGAGAGGAGGGTGGGAACTGCCATGGGCACCGGCAGCAGCAAGACCATGGAGCCTGCTGAGGCAAACCAGGCACAGATCCCCTTCCCAGCACCAAGCTACACAGGACCCCTCAGCCTCCAGGTGTTCAGATGCACATCCTGACTAATGGGCACCCTCCCTATCCTGGCTGGGATCATTTATTGGCTTAACTTTACCAGGGCACTTTAAGCAACCTGAGAACATCACATCCCAACTCTTATGGAAAACCTAATTGGAAGTCTCAAAAAGCAATTACACTAAAAGCACTGTGCAGTGAATCAACAACTACCTGTCTGCCCACAGCACAGCCCCACAGGGCTGTGAGAGAGGCCTCACACATGGGAACAACACAACAGCTTCCCCCTGCAAGGAAGAGGGCTTGGGTAGCTCTCCCAAACACTGTCCCCCTCCCTCAGATCCTCTGCCACTATCCCACCAAGAACACAGACAGCGAGTTGCTGAGCCAGGGAAAAGGATGCTCATGGTTGTTTCCAGTTCACTTAAAATTTGAGATGTCATAACCAATGAAAACTACATTCTGGTTCCAGAAACCCCTAAATCTTACATGCCCTGTGCCTTGTGAGGCACCATAAAAACATCAATATCTACGTGCTAACTTCCCATCCCACCCCCTGCTTCTGCACTGCTTCTGGCACAGCTGGTCTAATCCCACTGCCACTGCTCTGCATCCTGACCTCCTTAAACAACCCCATGTGAGGATGTTAAAACGCTCTAATCTATAAATAATGTATTCCCCTCATCCAGCAGTGGATTACTGGGCCATAAAACTCACTGGAATGCACCACAAAGTCTCCAGTTTAACAAAATAATACCGAGAAAGACATCAGCAGAGTCATCGTCTTTCTTGATGAATTCTTGTAAAGATTCGATGCCACCATTACTTCTGCATTGCATTTTTCACTATAATTAATTATTTAGAAGCTGGCATTTTATTCTAGCAACCTTTTTTTGCCCCTCACCAAAGACCCTCTGGTTTTTGAGCTCATACCGTGGCAGAAGGTGAGCACTTTAATCAGAGCCAGAGTGAAGGGGAAGCAATAAGGTTGTCCCTGCTGCCATTCCCCACAGGGCACTGACACACATGGTGAGGCCACACTTTAGACCCAGCCAAAGTGTTGTCCCAAGCAGGGAGCTCCCATTTCTGCCCCCTCATCCTCCCAGCACAGCTTCTGGCAGGAGGATACCCAGCTATTCCCATGCTGGGCCAGTCCAGGTCACTGGCCCTGCAGCAAATGAGCTATATTCTCCTCAGGGGTCATTTTCAAACAACCATCACCTACAACTCAAGCCACAGTGTATAACTTCATTTAAAGATAAACAAGTCTACCCCAAACACTGATGTCTAACAGACTCACTGCCACTGCTGTGATGGTGTAAAATCAATGCCTCTCCTCCACACCAATTCCAGCAGGAATCCTACCTCTGATTTCCCTGAGCAAAAGCACAAAGCTCAAGCAACTGCTTAAATGATGCAAATCTGTGGTTTGGCAGACCTTTTTTCCAACAGGCATTCTGGAAAAATAAAGTGTTTCTGCCTCAACACAGGTTGGAACCCTCTTAAAGACAGGCACACACCAGGCCTACCACAGCTGGGCACTTGATCCCTCAGTTTCATTTGCCATGTTTAGCAGAGCAGTTTTCCACACTTTTTTCTTAATGCACAGATCACTTTTAACTCTGAAAGGATGGGGAAAATACAAACAACCCACCGACACCCACAAAACCTGCTCCCTTCATCCCACGGAACCGATCACATGTGGAAATTTAAATCCCTCCTGCAATATTAAAATGCTGTCAGAGGGATTAACAGCCACCTTGGCAATGTAGTTCTGGGATATTAAACAAAACTGTTAAAGCACCATCACTTCCAACAGATACAGGGTGACTTAATTCTCCAAAAAAGGTGCACATTATCCTTTGCCTCTGCCCGGGAGGATTACTCATGTCAGTGTGTCGCTGAGTCAGGGCTGAACCCTGCCCATCAGGAAACAATCCCATGTCCCTCAGGAAGCAGGAGCCAGATCTGACATTCCCACAACAGCCCTGAAGACACCAGGTCAGGATGGAGAGCCAGGAGAGAATGGAGAGGAACCCCCAAGAGCAGCCAGCGGCCGGGGGAAGAGCAGGGCTGGGAGACGGGGCTCCCCACTTGGTGATTAGTCCTAATGCTTAGTCACAGTAATTGCAGGGCCAGGGCTCTGTGCTCACATTTCCTGTCACCAACCCAAGAATTAGGCAATTTAGATTTCAAGATAGCAAGCAGTATATAAAATAACTTGATAAGCCATGGTAGGAGTAACAAGGAGAAAAATGAGCAACTCGATACGGAGGAGGTTCCCCCAGTCCCAGATCTGCAGTTACCAGATCTCCAGCAAGTGTGAGACCCCCAGGCCAGCCTGCCCACCCCCAGCACTGCCCAGCACAGCCTTCCAGCTCTCCCCACCTCACTCAGACACCCAACAGAGTGTTCCATTCAAGTCGAAACCTTCCACAGGGCTCATTTTCAACAATTAAAGAGCATGGCAACCTGTAATTACTGAAAATAAAGCCAGACAGCTGCAGAGGGGAACATCTTTAGTAGGTAATACGATACTACATTTTCTCTCTTGGGGAATTGAGCTGTTGAGTCCCCATCTACCACTCAGTCAGTTTGAGCCCTCGGTGTCTGCAGTGAGCAGTGCAAGCCCTGGAAAAGCAAAGAACTCCTGACAGCCCAACTAAATGCAACTCAGAAAAAGCAACACCTCTGTCCATGCTGGGGAAAGGCAGGAGTTGGGAGAGGAAAGCCTTACACGGCTTTCTGGGCACACAGTGCCTTAGACAGCACAACACTATTCCCCCAAACACGTCTTCCCAGCTCCAGCCAAGCTCCAGCTGCTCCCACGCCCCTGGCCCTGCACACACAGGGCAGGCAGGGCTCCTGCCCCCTTGGAAGCCTCTTACCGCTCATCATCAGCAGCACAAACATCTTCTCCTGTTGGACTTGCCAAGCCCCAGCTGCCGGTAACACAAAGGAGGAAGCGCCAGCGTTTCATTCCCCTTCTGCTTCAGAGTGGGTGTAGCTTGTTAAGTTTCATGCTAAAATGAGATGGGTCAATTGGGTGTGTTTGAAGGTTTGGGGGTTTGCCATCCCTCCCTCCCTCCCTCCTCCCCTTCTCCCCTCCCTCTCCTGATTAATTCCTCCCGTCACAGGCTTCAGAGGAGCTGCCACTCAGCCCCGCTGGCTCCTGAAATCTGAATTCCTGAGGACATCCCTCCGGGGTGACTTTAACTCAGCAGCGCTGCGAGAGGAGCCAAGAGCTAAAATGCCCAGTCAGCCCCCAGAGGTGACTGCCCCACATGGTCCCGAGGACTCTGCCGTGTTTGCAGGGAACAACTCCCCAGAAAGACACAAAATAAAGCACTTCTGACCTACTCTGCACCTTCTGCTGCTGCCTCAACTCCTTCCCATCCCCGAGGATTCCCCCTAGGTCTGGATCCTGCTGGTGCTTCTGTAGGACCAGCAACTGCCTCCCACTAAGCTGCCCACAGGTGCAGAAGGGTTTCCAGGATCAGGAATTGCAGGGAATTGAAAATTATGCATAGATCTGGTTTTACTTAATTCACTACTTCCACATAACTGGTTCTGGATTAGGATTTGAGCAGCAGCATCCTCCAGACCAGGGCTGGCTAATGGTTGCTATAAATAAGAAATACCAACACAAAACCCAAACCATCTGTGTTCATTTGCCCAACTCCCCCCACCTTGACTCTGCACCACATATATGGGACAAGAAAAACAGGTATGAAACTACTCTGGGGATGAAACAGAAAACACAGTAAATATTTTTTACAAGCAGGAATCAAATTAATTAACAAATTAACATTTACAACTCTCTGTGATACTTCACAAACACAGAGTATTGAGCAATACCCATACCATTGCAGTCCCACCCTCTGCAGTGACCACAAGTTGGGAAAAGGACAAAACCATTCGGAAAAGAACAAAATAAAATGGCCAAAGGTACGTGCAGGAGCCAGTTCTGGACACTGCAAGGATTAAACAGCTGTAGTGAGGCTCCACACGCCCAGGTGCTGGAGCAGAGCATGGGAGGAGATGGTTCTATTTTGGGACAGCGATGAGATAGTCAGGGAAGCGATTCGATGCAGCACCATCACCCTCACACCCCCACTATCAGGAGCAGACGTGCAGGCTGAGCTGCCTGGCACCACAGTGAGTCTGAGCCCACTTCAAACAGCACCTTGGCTTTAACTTCACATCTCAGATCTGCAGCCTCAGATGTTTCTGATATACCCACCCACGCTCGGAGAGCACCAGGTCCCTCGTGACCACAGGCACACCTGATAAGCACCAGAGACCTCCACCCTGATAGCAGAAAAGGGTTGAAGGAGGGATGGGATTAGACATACTGTGTGGACTGGAAAACACTGAAACAACCCATCCTCAGCATTATGGTTCATTTAAGCCCTAAACGAGCAAACCACCAGCTCCTTCTTGCAGGGCAAACAAATGGGAGAGAAGTTTTCAGTGCTGGGAACCAGCAAACCCCAAGCAGGCAAGCAGGTTTGGTGAGCCATGAGTGACTCAGAGAGCTACAGGGGCTGCTGCTGCCTGCCTTGGGGTTCACTCGGGCACAGCCACCTCCAGCCCATCCCAGCAGCCCGGCAGGCACAGCCACAATCGGTGCCATCGGAGCGGCCCCGCTGTGCACACACACACACACAGGGGTGCAGCACCACAGATCCCATGGATACACAGCGATGACACTGTCCCAGAGGAGGAGCAGGTGCTTACTACAGCAGATCTCAGTGATTGTTCAGCCTCAGAAGTGTAAAGGCTGCACACGCCCTTTGGCCACCAACACCAGGCCCACTGGTGTTGTCACTGCAGTTTGGGGCAACTTTTCCTGCTATCTACAGCAAATCCTTGGCATGGCCACAACTCCCAGGAAAGCATGAACATCAGCGAATCCCAAGTCTCTCTGACCACCTGTGGGTTTTAAATCCCAGAATCATTCAGGTTGGAAAAGCCCTCCCAGTCCATGGAGCCCACCTTGTGCCCAATCCCCACCTTGTCCCCCAGCCCAGAGCGCTCAGTGCCACATCCAGTCCTTCCTTAGACACCTCCAGGGGTGAGGACTCCACTATCACCCTAGGCAGCCCCTTCCAATGCCTGACCACCTTTTGCATAAAGAAATTCTTCCTGA
Source organism: Sakesphorus luctuosus (assembly GCA_013396695.1). Taxonomy (NCBI): domain Eukaryota; kingdom Metazoa; phylum Chordata; class Aves; order Passeriformes; family Thamnophilidae; genus Sakesphorus; species Sakesphorus luctuosus. The sequence continues at coordinate 439,015 of VWZD01013280.1, forward strand.
TGTCCAATATGAACCTTCCCTGGCACAATTTGAGGCTGTTTCCTCTCGTCCTGTCACTTGTTCCCTGGGAGAAGAGCCTGACCCCCACCTGGCTCCCTGCTCCTGTCAGGGAGTTGTAGACAGTGAGAAGGTTCACTGCAGGTGGATAAAAGAAAAGCAGTGACTTCCCCTTCCCATCATGACCCACAGCACCAGAATAAAAAACAGCAAGCAATAAGTAAGAAACCTGATGTATGGAGAGAGATGCTCAGAGGGAGAGGCAAGGGAAGCCCTTCCCTCCCCAGCCCTGCTGAGGAATAAGACACCAGGCCCCCAGGGGAAGCTGGGCTGGGGCAGGTGATCCTGCAGGTCCGGGGATGCTGGGAGCAGGTGGCCCTGGACACACAGGGAAGGTGTGGAGCAGAACCTCCCCGGGAGCCCTGGCGGGCAGTGCCGCAGCCTGTCGGCTCTCGCCTGCCACGGGAGAACAGGCACTTCCAGCGCCCGGCACGGCTGACGCAGCTGGACCCACGCCTTTGGATGTGGGCTTCCCGAGGGCACACCAGCCAGCCTGGATAACTGGATAAACCTTGGTGCTCTCCTGAGCTGAGCAATTAGTGAAGAACTACCAAAACCTGTTTTAAGACAGCCCTGTATATTCTGCCCCAAATGGGCTGGAGACAGGCAGGTCCTGAGCTGGGTGACTGCAGGGGCTGTCACCTCCAGGAGCTTGAAGAAGTGGCCATCAGCTAAACCCTGCAGCTGGACAGGGCACTGAGCCTCCCCTCCTCAGCTGAGTGAAGAGGATACCAGTGTCAGCAGGATGAATCCCACCAGCCTGGACAAGAGACAGAGGGCAGAGCTCATCAGGGTCTGGTGGCTTCCTCCTGAGGGACAGCTCCAATCTCTGCTCTCTGGGACCAGGGACAGGATCCAAGGGAATGGCTGGAGCTGTCTCAGTGGAGGTTTAGCCTGGACATTTGTAAAAGGTTCTTTCCCCAGAGGGTGGTGGGCACTGACCAGGCTCCCCAGGGCAGTGGGCACAGCCCCAAGGCTGCCAGAGGTCCAGGAGGGTTTGGACGATGGGACACAGACAGGGTAGGACTGTTGGGGTGTCTGTGCAGGGCCAGGGGTTGGACTTGGTAATCCTTGGGATATTCTGTGATTCTGTGAACTTTCCAGGGAGACCATGGGCTTTTCCTAATACTGAGCTGAGACATGGGGATCCTACCAAAGAGCCCAGAGGAGAAAGGTCCCACAACACAGCACTTCTCCATGGTGAGAGGAAGGGAGGGGGAGTCCCATCAGACACAACCTCGGTCTGTATCCTACATAAAGGTGTGTTGATCAACTCTAATTAACATTCTGGCCCTCTCACACCCTGGCACACCTACTAATTAGCACATAGGAGTTAATATCATTTTAACAATGGATTATCACTTTGGGCAGAAAAAAGGGAGTCCCTTCAGCAGTGACTCACCCCAAGCACAGCAGGAAGGTGAGATATGAGGAGCATCGGCCACGCTCCACAGCGATCTCAGACCGTATCTCTTTAACTGCAGCTTACCTTACAAAGCCAAGGTGCTTCAAAAATTCATGATTGTATCTGTCTTATTTTTCACCTGTGCACACAGGGGGCTTTGGAGAAGCGTTCTGTCTCCATCATCCAGACAACTGGAGCCACTCCAAGTCAGCCTGCAAGTCCTTGTAGCCACGGTGGAGTTCCCAAAGTGATTATCATCTACTTTGATCAAGCACATTTCAGGACATGACCTGGGGCCCAGCAGCCACTAATCACACACAAGAACCCCGGGGAACACCAAGGTGCTGATGCCCAACCCCATTTCAGGTGCTACTCCAAATATCCCATAAGCACAGACTAAGCTGGCAGCCCTCACAGGCACCGGGCACATGTTCCTGGGACATTACAACCCTTTTCCACATAATGCTGTGAACTGCAGCCATACAAATGTGGCCTGGGCTTCAAAGTTCAAGCCAGCCCTTGCACATCGCTGTGGATGATGTGGCCAAGCCATACTTTCATGCTGGTAATCCCCCTCCCTTGGAGGCAGCAGCTTGTGCCTGTGCAGCCTCACACACCTGGCAGGAGCAAAGGGTTGTCTCTAGTTTCACTCAACCCATCTTGTACTCAGTCATAAACTGCAAAGAAATTTGACTTACCTTCCATTATTTTTTCAAGGAACCTCAACTTTCTAACTGGATCTCTGATGTAGCAGCTCACAAGAGGGCACTGGTGGAAAACCAAGGCTTCAGAATCACTTCTGCCTCCTCAAACTGATGTTTTCCCCCTGCCTGCCTTCACTTCATCCAATAAAAACCCGCAAACCAAGCCCTGGCAATTACAGAATGTTAATGCCATGAAAAATTATCCTGGGTTGAATGTATCCATACTCCCTGTTATCAGAAAGATTTTCTCAGCCTCATGTTTCTATTTGGGATTAGGAAGGGAGCTGTGAAAGGCAAGTATTGTTCAGTCACAAATAGTTCCCTTTCAGCCTCTACAAAAGTCAGGTAATGAATTACAGGAGGTTTTTTTCCCTTTGGAGAGGTCAGCAGATATATCAGCTCCTGGGAAAGCTGATCCTCGCTGTTACGCTACAAGGGGAGTTGAAAAAGGTTTCTAATGAGCTCCAAGGAGTGGATGCTGGCAACGAGCCAACACCCTTGCCTGTGAAACCAAGACAAATGACAAGAGGCAGGAGCCACCTCTGGCCCAAGCACAAGCTGAAATTTAAGGTCTGCGTTTTGTGGCACTGCTTGTGGCTGGAAGCTCTCACACCAACTTTGCAGCACGGATGTGGGCATTGTGCCTGCAGACACTCTTCAGAACACCCTGAGCTGGAAGGGGTCCATGAGGATCACTGAGCCCAACTCCTGGCCCTGCACAGGACACCTCAAGGATCCCATCGTGTGCCTGAGAGCATTGTCCAAATGCCCTGTGAGCTCTGGCAGGCTTGGGGCTTGTCTTGTCACTCAGTGTGCACAAGCCACGCAAAGGCAGAGCTGTTCTCCCTCCTGGGACCATGAAGGTCAAACACACACCTCTGGGTGTACAGCATTAGGGTCTGTAGAAGAGCCCTGTTTCTAGTCCCTGAGCCTCCAAACCCACCTGCAGTGGTGAAGCTCTTCTGGACATGCACACAGGCACACACAGCCAGAGTCACCACGAGCTCCTGCACCTCCCCAGCCCCAGGGTGGCTTCAGAGGGTGCCCCACACCACGGTGGCTCCAGCCCAGTTTCCCCAGTCCAGGGACACGAGTATGGCTGTGACACCCCATGCTGCACAACCCTCAGGACAGCACCTACAAGCCCACTCAGTCCTTGTGGTGCAAGGATAACAAAACATGGACTGCCTCCTTTTTTGATGAGGAGGCTCAAGGAGCAACATTTTAGTCAAGACCTCTAATGCAAACACCTCCTTTTGCTTCTCTGAAAGAACTTAGGCAGTAGCTGCTGTCATTTCATGCCGAGTTCTGACACACTTCCACTGTATTCCTGCCAATAGTTTTAATTTCATTGGAAAAATCAGCTCAAAGCAAGAGTGACAAGCTGCATGCTGGTGATGATGCTGTCAAAGGATGGATAACGTAGGTTTACTTTGGTTGTCAACATTTTTCAACACTAAAAATAGTTATCACAAGCTTCTGAACTCACTGCATTGAAGTATTAAACACACAGGATATTGACACTCTCAAAAGTGCCTGAAGCCACTCACAGCAGGGGAGTAAAACCAGAAATGAGTGATGGACAGCAAAGGTCTCTGAGCGTTACTTATTGTGAGAATTCAAAACAACACACTACAGTTTGAGATCTCAGAACCACACTGGCCAAAGCAAAGACAAGATGCTGCACACACCATAAAACAGAACTGCACAATATGGGATGCAAACACAGGCAAAGACAGAGAGAAAGGAAGAGAAGAGCTCAGAGGGAAAATCTTGTCTGCTGTTATCCCAGTTCTTTGTCCAGATCCCACAAAAGGGAGGGCAGAGACCTTCCCATGGCTGCTCCTCCTTTCCCTCTTGTCATCCCTTCTCTGCCCCAGCCCAGTGAAAAAAGGCACAGAGCCACGAGGTTGGGAAGGATGGGAAAGCCCAGGAACAGCAAGGAGTTCTGCTGGAGGGCTGAGTTTCCAGTCAAGGGATGAGCTGTCCCCATGAATGGACACCAGCCAGGCAGGAGCTCACTAAAGGAATGATGGTTTTATGGGTAAGGTGGCATAGGAGGAGGGGGGAAAAGAGGGACCATTTACAAACCAAATCCATCCTGCTATTCCCTCTGAGGCGCTGGGATGATAAGCACAGGCAGGGTTGTCCCTACACTAGGCCATTATTTATAGCTAAAAGAAAATGAAGCATCATAAGGAATTATTAATTAGATGTTACCATAACCCTGTGTAGAATTGAAGCAGCACTCCCATGTGCTTTGCAAATAATTAGCAAATTAACTTTCACAATGCCCCTGCAAGGCAAGTATTATCCCCATCTCCTGCACAGCCTCGATGAAAAATAAAAAGGCAGAATTTGGGAAGACTGGTCCCCTGCTGTGGCCAAGTGCACAGGGAAGGGACATCAAAGAGGCAGAAGGACCTGGGAGCCCACTGGTTACATCTCCCATGTCCTCAGACCACAGGTCACACTGCTCCTCTCTCCCAGAACCCTGCTCAGGCCACCAAGCAGGGGCTCCTTAGTTATCATCCCAACCCTGCACATCTCTGGGGCCTGGCCTGAGCTGCATTTCCCAAATCCTTGTCCCCAGGATGAAAAACCCTCACAGCCATGAACTCAGGGGCTGAATTCAGGGCTGACTGAGCATCTGATCCCACATAATCTGGTACAAGCACAACTCCTTTCACCCCAGGGATAAATTCCAGTTTACACCATCACGAGACCAAGTCTTGGTCTCTTCCCTCACTCTCAGGAGTGAGACAGTCAATGTGCAAAGCCCAAAGTTTGCTCAATGGCTCAGGCTCCCCCCAGCTCTTCCCAAAGGGAGGAGATATCTTCTCTGAGCTCAGGGAGAAACCTCTTCCCAGCTACAGAGCTCCCAAGGGAGACCAGCTGGCAGAGACTGCACTGGCCACAGACAGACCCCCAGTATCCCCATCCATCCCTCCCACCCTGCCTGTGGAGACCCCAGCCCACAGTCATCCCCTTGGAGGTCTTTTCGAGCCTAAATGATCCTGTGATTCCTCATGTGTTGGCAGCAGTAACTGGGAGGGGAAATACTCTCCACCTCCAGCAGATCCAAAGGAAACCACTCTGAGCAACTGCTCCTTTCCAGAATGAGCAAGCCAAGCACTTGGCTGCAAACATGGACCATCACTGTCTGCTGATTCCAGGGACACTGCAGAAAGCACCCTGCCAGTAATTCCTCTGTCCAGGCAGTGCTCCCCTGTGCATCCAACCCTCACCCTTCACCAGAGCAAGAGACTGCACAAGTGTCCTTGCTCCCTCCCTCCCACCCTGAGCTCGTCACTGAAGGGGTACCAGAGCAGCCCCAGTGTCATCTACACAGCCCTCCTGGTGTCATTGCCACGTTCCCCCCTGTGGGGTGGGGGTGACTGGCACATCCAAACCAGAGTCACTTCCTCACAGCTCCCTGCCAAGTGGTGGGAGCAGCAAAGTCAGGGGAGGGAGCACCAAGTGCTGCTGTGACTTTCTGCCGGATGCACGTTCCCAAAGAGGCAGACTGGCAGCTATTTTGGACGTGCTGCATAAAAATAAAAGATGCTGGTTGACTGCACATGTTCTCATTTTTAGAAAACAAGCTTCAATTTATTTCTTCTATTAAAACCATATGGAGGGAAAAAAAAACACAACCTCCCCTCAATGTCACCTCAATGAAAAGAAGCTCTGACCTGGTTTCAACCTCCCCAGACCAGAGCATGGCACAAGAACGACATTGTTCAGTCACCACCTCTCTGGGGACTCTGACCCAAACCCCTCTGAGCTGAGCAGAGATCTGGACTTCAGGTTCTGCCCAGAGAGCCACCAGCACTGACTTTCACAGGGCAACTTCAAGGTTATAAACACCACAGCTGGCAGACAGGATGGCACAACTGGACTTACCCCCCAACTCTCTGTTCTATGTCTTGGTGCCTTTCCTTTTTTAACTTTTTTATTAACTTGCACCTTGGTCTGTATCCATGAGGTTACACACTCACCTTTGGAAGACCTGCATGAAGATCTGACCTGAGCCTCCTGCTTTTAATGCCACTGCCACGTGACCTTGTCTTTATACTTGCACAAATGTGTCTCTGAAGGCTCAGAGATTCATAATTTCTCTGAGTGATCCCCAAGACTAAGAGTTCATATGCAGATTAACTGCTTAAGCTCAAGGGCAGAGACCTGGTCTCTTTTACTGGCAAAAGCCTCACATTCTGAAAACCATAATAGTTCCAGAACTGATTACTTTTCCTCATTTATACTTTCTTTTTAAAGTCCTGCCTGTTCTTTCTGCTTCTTATAAGGCTTTTCAGCATTTGTCTGTTACTTGAATGCTAAAGCCTGATTTGGGATTAAACACAACATTTGGGAGGTGGACTCCAGTGCTGCCTGCTGTCACTGCTCCAGCTCTAAGAAGCTCAGAGAGTTATCAGTGTATCAGGGCAGATCCTCCCCTGCATAAGTCTGTGTGACCAAAGGAATTTTTCCCTTCCTCTGTTCACACACACACACAGTGGGACAGCTGCATGGGGTGAGCAGTGCTGGGTATGCATTAGAGTGGCAGCAAACAGAGCAAGGGCACAAATAGGCCACTGAGCACCAGAACAGCTCAGTTCCATCAGCTGCATTAACTGCCCAAAAGCAGAAATGGGTGTGCTCAAGCAAGTCCAGAAAGCTGCACTCAGGCACTTGGAGAAATGACTTTTAGAACTTGGCCCACTTCCCCCACCACAAAAGGGAACTCCTCAAACTTAAAGAGCCACGTTCTGTATTTTGGGGTCCTGCACAACCTGCAGAGGTTGGGGCCAGCACAGAGGGTGTGAGCAGCAACCTCCTCTCCCACCCCAATAATGCACCAAAACCAGAGGCTGCTCCATCAGCCATGGATGAAAGTCCTGGAGAAACCCCTGCAAAAGCACAGCAAGAAGCACAGAAAGCCTCAGGTCTCCTGCACTCTTCCCATTAGGTGATCCTACATCACAACCCATCCAGAGCCTCCCCAGGGAGATGCCTCCTTTTCCTCACTCTCCACCCTGCCCTCAGCACAGATCTCTGGCTGGTCTCTAAATCAGGTGTCTCCTGGGACATCATCTTGCAGGACACAAGAAGCAGCCCTAAAATCCCCAGCAAAGCTGCACAACCCCATAGCTGTGAATAAAGTGTTTACCACTGGGATTTGGAGTGAGAGATCCCAATTCCATGGCTTACTGGGACCACCAGAGAGCTGAACAGGTTCTAAGACCCCTCCTTTCTCCTCAAACCTCCTCAAAAATGACATCAGGGCTGCCACATTCTGCCTATGTATTCTCACCTCCAGCTTTCTTCTAGCAACATGGCTCATGAAATGCATATGGCCAAAACACCACACTTCTATTTTCTGGCCATTTTGGCTTCCTCAACTTGCAAGGAGGAAAGTCCTGGTGCTGCTGCAAGGAGGGAGCAGGAACACAAGGCCCTGCTTAGAAGGACAGCTCAGGCTCAGAGCCACATCTCCACCACTAGCCAGGGAAGCACAGGAGGGAAACAGGGCCAGCTTAGGGCACACCAGGGGCACAACACACAGTTCAGACTCCGCATCGGTCCCTTGGTGTGATCCACAAACACCTGCCCATTACAGGGCAGGATGCTCCAAGCTGGAAGTGCTCAAGGCTCGCTCTTACAAAACCCAAGCCACACACAAGCACAAAAACCTCACAGGTGATATTCCCCTTCCAAAAGACAAAAAAGAGAATTACTATTTGTGTTTGCTGTGGAAGGAGCAAGAGGCTCCAGGCAGCAGCCCCTCTGGCATGAGCCAATATTTGATACAATAAAGTGGGAGAGGAGAGTGGGAAGGGAAGAGGGAAGGGAGAGGAGACCTTTCCCATTGTTCTGTGGGGGTTTTTTTTTGTTAAATGCACTGTAGTCTGTGTCCTCAATAAATGTCTGTGCATCTCTTTCCAACAAATGTCAGCCTTGCAGTGGATTGGAACCTTGGGATTACTGCCCTGGCAGAATTAACGTATTAGACATAAAAACCATAACATTTCATTGTGGGATTTCATTATCCATTGTAAACTGCACATGCTTTCACTTCAGGGAAACTGGAAATATCACCCAATTTCACTACCATTTTCTGTTAACTGCCTGCTCTGCCACATATTTGCACACCAGAACATTCAGTTTCATGATGTATCAGTCTTCTTGTTTCATGCTCCTTTTTTAAAATCAATTTTTTGGTTCTGTTTTTGTCTCTACAAAACCACTCAGCTGAAAAAAAACCAAAACTTACCCTGGAACAAACAAAACAGATCGTATTTCTCAAGCTGAAAACAAACCAGAAGGAACCTAAACTGATGTCTGGAACAAGAGTAGAAGGGGACATGGGGATAGGAAAACCTCAAACACAACAGGCAAGAAGACTCGGACTCATTTATGGGCACAGTGGGGTCTGTGGTCAATAGTGAGGCACTAAAAGAACAACTTCTCTCTGCAGTTTAAATTCCCTGTATTTCTCCTTCCCACTGGTGGACTGGCTGCAAATTCAAAGGTTTGCATAAGCCACAGATTGTTGTCTGTCTCTTTGGAAGGTCAAAAATGAGAAGCAGCACAACCACACACATGACAAAAGGGCCAGCTGGCAGCAATTTGGAGTGACCACACAGAGGAAGTGTGGGCAGGGCCAAGGGCAGCAGAGCAGCCTTTAAAAGCCTGGGTCACACTTCTAGTGCAACTTCCAGGAGAATCTTTTTATTTAATCAGTTTTGTGTCTTTGCAAAGATAAGTGACCAGCTGTCCAGATTTAGTGCTGCCATGTTTCTATAAACATGTCTGAACATACTTGCCTGGATAAAACATGCAGCTGCTGACACGGATTTTCATATAAACACTTCACTGGGTATCTCAAAGAAGCCTTAATGTTTTTACTCCTAAAAGACCCCTCGTTCTGCCCTGCAGGCTGTGGAGCTCTGCCCCAGGACACAGAGGGGAAGGGAGAGAGGGGAAGGGAGGGAGAGGAGGGTGGGCAGGAGCTGCAAACACAGCCCAGGGGTCACTACTCACATGGAGGGGTCACAGCAGAGAGTAGGACGGTAGGAAAACATTGGTTGTCCCATGTAGCTCCTGGAATGAGAAAGAAAAGATGGAACAGGTCAACTCCAAACATGGATCCAGATGCACACAGCTGGTGCTCATCTGCCTGACCCTCTGCAACTCCCCTCAGCCACACTTTTATCACTAACACCACCTGGACCGACCAGTGCAGAGGGGGAAACAATTCAAATCCAAATTGCTTCTCACTATTTGTTGCTGTTCCTATCTTGCCAGAGCCACAAAGCCCTGTGGCTTAACTTAAGTCTGTTTTCCTTTGGTCTGTGCTCGGTCAGCTCCTGGCCCTGAGGGCTGCAGGCAACACTTTGGTTCCAAAGCAACTCTTTCCACTGGACTTGGGTTTGGCTGACTGTACCACTGCTGTTGATCTGGAGCTTTGTAAGAAGCTTGGCTCCTCGTTGCACTCTCTCAGCAAAATAATGCTTGGGGGTTAGTCTGGATCTCACAGAACAATAACCTGGAAGCACTGACAGAGGTTTAAGGTAGCAAAACAGAATGTATTTTAAAAATAAATCCCTGGAACGCCTGCCCAGCTCAAGTAGTGAAAGGTCACTTATTCCCAGCAAATATCATCCCTGCACACTGCTCAGAGAGTGGAAACATGAGTGGTCTGACAACTCCCTGAGCACCATCCAGCAGATTGTCAGTGGCCCTTCTCCCTGACCAGCACTTCCCATCACCCCAGGCCATGGGTTTGTGGGAGGCAGAGCTGGCTGGCAGCTCCTTACTGGAAATGGCTGTTTTCCCACATCAGGAAAGTGGGAAGAGCAGACAGAGCTCCCCATGGCCACCCAACCCACCACAGCACACTGAGCCCTTCCTAAACCCTCTCAGCTCCGAGTGCTGGGGATGATGTAACACCATCAGACATCTGCCAAGCAAATAAGCAAGCTCCAACGTGCCTCTCTCTCCAAACCTGCAAAGCAATTTCCATTCCAGGACAGGAACTTGTACTGGGCTTTAATATTCCCTGTAAGAGATCCCCTTCCACAAAGCAAATCTGCCGCAGGAACACGAGTAATCCTTGTAAGCAGATGTCAGGCTCCAAAGCTGAGAAAATGACTTTGTTCTCCAGGATCAGGGAATTGAAAATGCGAGAAGTTGAAATGTCCTCATGAATCTGGTGACTTAAACCCCGAAGAGGAAACACCTGCTCTCTGCACAGCCGCCCAGCTGAACCCCCTCCCCTGGTTTATGCATCCATAATTCAATGGGAATGGGCTTTTGCTGGTTGACAACACAGCAGCTACAGCCAAAGAGCTGGAAAAGAGAGCAGGGAGCTGCCAAGAGCAGTCCCACAGCACTGCCCCACGCAGCAGCTCTCTGAGCTGGGGTTGCTCCACAAGGACCCACCAAACTCACACAAGTTCCACAAACCAACCTGGAGGGCCACCAGTTCACCCCAGCAGTGGATGTGGGGTCTGGATTCACATCTTGAGTGCACAGCTACACCTTCTCTCTCCCAGCAAATCACTCAAGGAGATAACAGCATCTCCCTTCATGATGCAGCAGGTAAAGCACAGCTCCAGGATGCTCCATTTATTCATTCCAGCACTGGCAGGGATGGGGAGTGGAAAAACAAACAAACAAACCTCCACTAAAATGTAAACAAAGACTGGATGTAATCATTTTCTCAGAGACCTGCTTGGGAGAGTCCCACAGCATAAAGCCTGGAGGGAAGAGGGGCCCATAAAACCTGCTTCATATTCAAGGATCACCTCCTCCAAGCTCAGGAGCATCCTGACAGAGAGGAAGGCAAGTAAAAACTCCAGGAGGCCTGTGGGGATGAACATGGAGCTCCTGGAAAAACACAAAAAGGACGCCTACAGAAGGTGGAAGCAGGGACAGGGAGGAATAGAGAGGGATTATCCAAGCAGCCAGGTTGGACAGGACTTGGAGCAGCCTGGGATAGTGGAAGGTGTCTCTGCCCACAGCAGGGGGGTGGAACAAGATGGTCTTTAAGCTCCCTTCCAACCCAAACTGTTCATTAGTTCTATGAAAAACAAAAGCCAGGAGCACACGGGCACGACCAGCTTCCTGCAGGATTAGCAAGTGCAACAACATAAAGCCAGAAATGGCAACAATCCTGTCAGATGATCCAGAAAGGAAGGGAGCTGGCAGCCTGCTGGGCACCACAGCAACCCAGGAGAAAGGTGGTGAGGCTGGAGCAGGACCCTCACCAGGCATAAAGCAGCAGCTTCAAATACTCAACTCAGGTCCTGACCTACCTTCATGTCAGCAAGGAGAAGCTCCCACGAGTCACTGGGGTGGGACAAATTCATTTGGCCATTTACCAAAAGGTCTGATTCACCTTGTGCTGGTTGTTGCTTCATCTCAGCACAGCCAGGTTTTCAGGAAAGAAATGCTCTCCCTGGAAACAGAGAGACACACAGCTCAAAGCAGGGTGTCCCACACACCTCGTGGAGCAAGGAGGGCTTGGCAGGAGAGGGACTGTGCCTGCAGGGAGCTCAGGCTGGCCCAGCAGCACATCAGCAGCGTTTCTGGGAAGTTTTATCTCTGTGTGCATGAAGGGTATCAGCCTGGGAGTCTGAATCCCTGCTGGCTGAGTCCCAGCAATGGCAGAACTGTGGCCGCGCTGCGATGCAATCTGTGCCGATCATGCTGATACCCACCCAAGGATAGGCACTGCCCCCTCTGCCCACCACCCTGGAGGGGTGTGGGGTGCCCCGGAGACAGGCTGTGCTGACCCTGACCCAGCACTGGGGATGCAGCAGAGGTTCAGTCACCGTGTGCTCGGCACAGACCGGGCTCCGTGGGCACCCGAACACCGGCGGTGACGTGTGCCAAAATCCTGCCCATCGCAAATGTCAAAGCGGCTCCCCTGGACATGGGGCTGAAAGGCACAAGTGATGGACACACAAACCATAAGCCAGACTTTTATCCATTCAGAGCAAGTCCCCAGGAGAAGCAGACCCCAGGTTTTCCAGACTAGAAAGCAACAGCAACAAAAATCCTGCTCCTCTTTCCCATCCTCGAGTGCCTCTTGGAACAAAAGCAGGTTGGGGGCAGCTCATCACCCCCAGCACTGCCGGGAAGCAAAGGTGCTGCAGGCAAGGCAGGAGGTGTCCTGTAATTAAACACTGCAGGAGAACCCCCACGTGGAAAGAGGACAAGTCCAGATCAGACAGACAACCTCAGCCCTGACATCTTCCAAGCTTAGCTGGCTTGAAAGTGTAGCTTCAACACCATGTATTTAATGCACAGGTCAGGATGTGCAGAGTTTTTAATGCACCTCTTGAGAGGTGCACAGAAAATCAGATGAAAATGTGGCTAAAAAAAAATCAGTTTTCCCACATAAATGAACAGAAGCTCAGCTAGAATATCTACAAAGAGTTTGTATTTTGTGTGAGATAAACCTGTGATACCTGATTACCCCGAGGTCAGAGTGCTGATGTTCTCTCCCCACAGGACTCTCCTCAGTCAGAGCTCCAGACTTCTTAGGGATCTGTTTTGTCTTATCTGCAAAGGCCTTTTTCTTCCCTTTTGCTGCTCTCAAAGTTCACAGGGAAACCCCAACATCCCCAACAAGTGCTGTAAATCCCCAGCCCTTTTTTCTGCTTTAAGAATGGCTGCAGCAGAATGGTATCATCAAACAGTACTTATCCTAGAAAACATGCAACTCCAATTCAACAATCCTATTACACATGCTCCCAGCATTTGTACAGGAGAGATTTAGCTCTTAGTTCTCCATTGCTTTATCTCTTTCTGTGTTTGCCAGTGCAGAAATTATCTCAGGCTATAAACAGGTCATACCCAAATGCTCCTCCAATCTTGCTGCAAATCTGGGAGGAAGAGCCCTGGTCACGTGGCTGCATGTGCTGTCCTGAGCCCACCTCAGCACTGGACAGTGACAGTCCCCTCTGCAGTGCAGTGGACAGAGCCATCCCAACTCTCCAGCATCCCATCTCTAAGCCACAATGCCAAAAACACAACTTGAACCATCAAGGGGTCTTTTCAAACCCCTCCCGAGGAGCACGGGGCAGAGGGATCCCGTGTCACGCTCCTAAGGATCAGGGTCACTTCAGAACAAGCCAAAGGGCAAAGAGCCCACCTAGAGCAGAGCAGAGAAGCCAAAAGGACAAAGTGAGGAGAAAACAAGAAACATGATTCTATGGACACGTTCCTGGATGGAAAACCTCACCCTTGACATTTCAGCCTGTGGCTGGGGTGGAAGGATAGACGCAGCACAGCAGACCTTGTTACTGGCAGAGGGAAATATCCTATCCTGCTCCTTTCTGCCCCGACCCCCAAACTCCACACACATCCTTACCCAGGGACACTGCCAGCTGCCCACAGCCCTTCCTGTGCCCCACACTCTCCATGCCAACTCCCTGCTTTTGTCAGCAAACTGAGCCACCACCGAGCCATCTCCGTGTCTCAGCAACACACCCACCTGCTGCATCAAAAAAAAAATTAGAGCTAAACCACTTGTGTCTCATTTATTCCCAGCTCCCTGTTCCCACAGGCCTATCCCCCAGGAGATGTGTGAGCGTCTCCTGAATCACCATCTCCTCCACCTCACACTGACACCCAGTTCCAGGGCTGCTTTGCCATCCACCTGCCAGGCACCTCTTTCCCTGTGGTACCTCTGCTGTGCTCTTGCCCAACACCTGTCTCTTACCTCATCCCCTTTTCCCTCACATCACACCTCCAACAAATTCCTGACAGCTCATGGTTTAGTCACTATTAGCAGCACCTGCCAGCAAGACTGTTCCATCTCCATGAGAACATCAGCCTGGCTTCCTAGACACCCTTCCCAGATTCCCAGATTTTCAGCAAGATACCGTTCCCAGCCCTGGGAAGTCTGGGGCTGGGGCAGTGCTCTAGAAACAACTATCAGTGCAACAGTGGCACTTACAGAGGATTTTGGACTCATCCTGCAGCAGCTCCACTCACAGAGCACCAGCTGGGATTTACTTGGAGAGGAAAGGGAGGGTTCAGACCAATGGCTGCACCCACATGTCAGTCAAACCAAGCTGCCCAAACCCACAGCTGATGGAACAGGTCATTAATGTTTCAGCCACCAGGCCTGGGAAGGTTGTATGGACACAAGCACAGCAGTAAAAACACGGGGCCCTGCAAAGACAGAGGTGGGACAATCCTTTCCACAGCAACTCAGCTCTGGAACATCAAAAAATAAATTAAAAAAAAAATTTAAAAAATCATCCTGATGCTTAAGAAAATGATTTTTTCCTTTCTTTTTTAGGAAGTATGCCAAGAGAAACAGCAAGCAGGTTGCAGTGAGCCCTGGCCATGCTCCCCCAACACCACTAACACTGCTCACAAGAATTCCTTCTGTCTTCCCAAGCAGCCTCGAAGGAAAACTTCTTCTTTGGCTTCAAGCAACTGTGAGAAACACCTGATTGTGGCAGCACAGCATCCAACCCCACCAGGAGCCATCCCCAGTAACAAAACCAGAGTTTCACTGACCACATTGCCCTACCAAAAATAAAAAAGTGCTACAAGGTGCCTAGGAATGGTCCCAGCTGGTTCTTCTGGGATGCCTCTTCTCCCCAGCCCTGCAGCAGCACTAACTCCTTGAGCTGTGCTGTTTTGCTCACACCCCCAGGCATGGCCTTTGCAGCCCCTCACCCCTGACCCACCACTTCCAACATCCATGTCCCACCCCCTTCCCTTGCTCCCATCTGGCACATTCCCACCATCCCACAAGCCCAGCCTTTGTCTTCCCCCCAAGCAGCTCTGATCCCCATGCCCCCTCCTCACCCCTGCTCACTGTGGCCTTCAAACACTGCAAAGTTTAGGAACATGCAAGAGTTCCAGGGGAGGAAAACTAAAATTACAGCCACTGAGTGTGTGCTGAGTGCTTTTATTTAAAATAGAGCTTGTAGTGAACCCACACAGCAGTGACTGCACACACACAGCAAGTCCAGGCTGCATTAGGGTCCTCACCTTTGCTTTCTGTCCTGCAAGCAGCTCTCCAGAGCAAGAAACCCTTGCAGGAACATCTCCTGGCTGAACAGGCTCTTCTACACCCACAGCAACAGCACTTGCTCTCACAGGCACCTGGGGAAGATCCCCCCCTCCAAGGAGATTCCCGGACAAAGAGCTGCAGGTGCAGATCAAAGAGGGAAACCTCCCCTCTGCTTTCACTGCCAGCTTTGCCTCTCTGATGTGCTGCTCCTCTTTCATCACAGCTGCTTTTGTCTCCTGTCCATGGCTCTGGCCTTCCACTGCACTGTTGGCTCCACTGCCAGGACTGTTCTATCTGTGCCTGCCCCCCTTTCTCTTCCTTCAAACTCACTCTTTGCACCTGTTTCTCTAAGGACATTTCCTTCCACCTCAGGCCATTGCTTTCTCTGCGGTGGGGCTGTGAGACCTGAGTTGGTACAACACTGAGCACGTAGTTTCTGGTCCAACATGGCACATAAATCCTCTCAGGACAAGTGCAACAGCACCCAGTGTGGCAAAATGCACAGTATTCCTGCACCAGATCCCTGTTTATACACATCCACACACAGAGAAATGCCTGTTAGTGCTTTTTGAGAGGGAGGTGGGACCAGAGAGCTCTTCTAACCTACACAATTCTACCATTCTGTCATCTCCTTGCAAACAAAACACTACAGAGTGGAGCTGCTCACTTGGCAGCACAGCAGAGAGGTCTCACAGCTCTGCTGGAGCTCCACAGCGTCCCCTCTCTGTGACACTCCACGTCCCAAACCACTCACAATTCAGATCCAGCATCAAAGGTCTCCTCCTGTAACTCACCTCGTGATCTGCCACTGGCAGCTCTCATGTAAGGAAGGAGAAAATTACACCTGCTTGAGGCTGAGGAACATCACCACAGGATAATATCCTGTTATTGCACCACCTGGAATAATTGCAGATGTAAAGCACCAGGGACAGCCCTCACTGCTCACAAAACACGTCATGTTTTCTCTTTCTCCAGTGCCCTCTAAGGGGAAGGAGGGCTGATTGATGGAGATAAGCTGTTTAAGAGGGGTAGGCTTGGCAGCCTGGTCCAGGCTCCACAGTGTCCATGCCTTCCCCTGGCACTTCCCAAAGGAGTAGGTTTGCTCCTAGAAAGCAAACTGGAGTTCTCAGTTGGCACCAGCAAGAGGGAGATGATGTTCAGTTTGACAATGTGGCTGTCAGTGGGATCTGAAATGTCACTCCCACACCCAGCAGATGCACTTGGCTCATCCCTTGTTTTACAGGAATGTACTGAAATTCCTTTTGTAACTGATACAAAATGTTTCACCAGGCTGGAGCTTTATTTTGGAAAAAAAAACCAACCTTCTCATTCCCTTTCAGTTGAAAGGCATTTTAATTAATTATCTTGAACATATTTAAACTGTTCTATTGCCTTAAAGATGCTTTTGCAGGGACAAACCATGTCCTTAAGTAAAGCCCATATGGCACCAAGTTGAACTAAAACAGCCCCAAAACAACACAAAAACCAGGAGCTGGTATTTCAAGAAGGTGGATCGTCCACCTGTCATGGTCCTTGGCCCTGAGTCTGCCAGAACTTACACCTGTGAATAACTGTGGAAGGATAACCAGGACAGATGTTTGTGGAATGGCAGCCTGACAGTGTAACTTGTTTTTAAACAAGCACATAAGATAAATCACAACTGGAATGACAGGATAAAAACCAAGCGAGAGGAGACATCAAAAACCTGCAGGAGAAAGATGACAAGAGTTCCAAGGAGTGCTGGTACCTTATCTTACAAGTGAGCTCATCATTCCAGCACCAAAATCATCTGCCAGATGAGCTTTTCTTTTCAGTATCAACTTTCAATCCATATAAAAACTGTCCCAAATAGCTTCAGACACCACAAACCCACCTGCATCCTTCACACCCTCTTTACCCCTTCAAATTTCTTGCTCCTCTTTGGCCAAATGCAGGTGGGAAAAGAGAAAAGCTCTGCAAACCAGCACAGCTTCACTGTATCTTGAACTGTGGATATATGAAAATGTGGATGTGGAAAGAAATTTATTCCTGAGTTAATCTTCCACTCAGAAATAAGTCTGGGATTTTTACCCTGTGGCAACTAAATCCCTCCTTCCCAGACAGTGAACTTCATGGAAATTAGACTGGGCTGCAAGGAAAACTGCCATGACATTTTCCAAAGGCCCCCAACTACATACCCATGTACTGATCTTCAACTCCATCAGCTAAACATAATGGATTTGTCTCTTAAGGTTGGGACAACACTATTTACTCTCCATTCCATCATGCAAAGTTTAAAAGTGAACTCGGTTAAGTTCGGTATTTGTCTTAGAAACCAAGGCAATGACCACCTGATCATGGGCATTAAATTCAGTTGGTTTTTAGAACTCATCCCAGGTCTGTAAATTGCTCTTCTTTTTTCACAGGAGGATGAGTTTTCTTTGAGCAAATTCAGTGTACCGAAATATTGCCTATTAATATATATACATACATATATATGTGTGTATATATAGATATATATATGTGTTATATGCTGTGGAAGGGTTGCTGACGTCTGGCTGGAGAAAGGAAGACAAGCACAGCCTGCACCAAATCCTGTGCAGTTGTTTCCCTCCATTACACAAACACTTGGCAGGCTTCCAGTGTAAAATTTATGCACCAAAATTAGCTCTTACAATTGCAATCAATTGCAACAATCAAGTGTAAGTAATTCCAGGGTGAAAAAAAAAAAAGAGGTGAGCATGGAAAACAGTGTGAGAGCACTGCAGTGGTACATCCATTTATCCATCATCATGTCCAGCAGTTTTCCTGCCTGTCACTGGAGCACACAGCCAATAACCAGAGTGATTCCTCACCAAGAAGCTTCCCCCTGCCATGCTCCAGAATGTTTCCTCGTTGTTGTCCTTTTGGGACACTCTGCCCATCCTGGAGAAGGAGGCGGGGAAGGGTCCCTGGAAATGCTGCAGTGGAGAAATGCCCAGAGAGGTGGTGCCAAGGGAGGGGACACTGTAGGGCTCCACAGAACTACAAGGCTTGGGGACAACCCAACCCTGGCTCTACAGGTCCTTCCCAGGCTGAATCCCACCTCCAGCTTTGCCTGTGGAGCAGCAGAGCATCTTTCCAAGAGGGACAGGTCGCCAAAGCCACCATCATGACATGCACATCTTCACAAACAGGAGCCTCATTTTCTCCCAGCAGTGTGGGGAGGGCTTAAGGGGCTAAAAGCCACCTTGGCAACCACCAGGCAGGAACCAGGAACACTCCTCAAAGAACTTTTCCTGCCTTTAGGACAACAAAGCGGTGCCTTGGTTCCCACAGCAGTTCTTTACACTCCCTGTGACGCAGACTGAGCGTGGTTATGGTGCCAGAGCACAGCTTGGTGCAGATCCTTCCCCCTTGAAACAACAACTCATGAAACTTGTAATAAATGTTATATTGTTTGGAACAAAAAGCAGAAAATGTATATAAACTTCTGGCAACTAAACACATATGGCAAGAGTATGCTTGAGAATACAGAATGCTCCAGAGAACGCAAATAATGACAAAACCTCCCTGGGTAATTGAGTGTAAATATTGCAGCTGATGGGCTCTCCTCTCCCACACACCAGCAAATCAATGTCTGTCCCCCCACTTTAATCTGAGCTGTCCTCTGGCTTCTTACACCAACAATCCACGTAACTTCTGGCCCTCAAAAATCTACATTTTGCATGTCATCACACATCAAAACCGAATTACCTGCCAC
The DNA here is from genome assembly GCA_013396695.1 of Sakesphorus luctuosus. Taxonomy (NCBI): domain Eukaryota; kingdom Metazoa; phylum Chordata; class Aves; order Passeriformes; family Thamnophilidae; genus Sakesphorus; species Sakesphorus luctuosus. The sequence continues at coordinate 457,947 of VWZD01013280.1, forward strand.
TGTTTTAATTCCCTTCTGAGGTTTGGGTGGGTTTTTTTTAAAAACATATCACAGAATTACAGAATCAGTTGGGTTGAAAGAGACCTCCAAGATCATCAAGTCCAACCCTTAATCCAACCCCACTTTGATTACTACACTTGATTGAACACTTTGATCATGAGTTTTAAGAAATAGTTTTAAACCCAGAAAAAAAGGAGATGGCTGAAGGAAAGGATGTGGAAAACTGAAGCTGACAAGCAAGAAAGGTGACTGTAAGAACACAGCAGACTTTAGAACACTCTCCAAAAGCAATGGAAAGATAATCATTGCAAAAATCATTGCCACAGCAGGAGATGACCAGCAGCTCAACACACCTCTATAAATCTCATGCTCCTCCAGTGCTATGGAAATGCAACAATATCCCAAACATGGGAATTTCCTCAGGCTGGAGAGACAGGGAAAAGAAAATGCCCACACTCCAGAACTATCTTAAAATACCTCCTGCTCTGACTATCACAGAAAACAAACAGCAGCAGAGACTGTTCCCAGAAAGGAGAGACCTCATGGAAGCACGTGTGGTGCCAGGGGCAAAGGGGCCAAGAGCAGCCACTCCAGCAGGGAATTTCAACCCTGGCATGGCCCAGGCTGGCACCAGGAGCCTTCCCAGCTCAGGTGCTCCCTGAGCAGGTAACAGGCTGTAAACAACATGTGGGCACACAGAAGGAGCAGTTTGACTCCAAAGGCATTTTCCTTCGGCACATGAACACTGCAGGAATTTCTCTCGTGTCCCAAATGGCCTCACTCCGCACCAGGTCAAGCCCACTCACAGCAGTGGCTGTTTCTGTCAGACCATTAGAGGCAGAACAACAGCCCAGAGAGACTGCAGAGCCACATCCTGAGGTTCAGGGAGGCTCTGCAGCCATGGAAGAAGCTATTTTGGGAGATCTCCCCTGTTGCTAGGGCAGACTCTGCAACACCATCCACCCAGCAGGGTCTGGTTTGTACGTTGGGAGAGGAAGAAGGAGCTGAGATGAGAGATGACTAAGCTGAGTAACGTGAGGAACCAAAGGAAAGGCCAGGCTGAGGAGAGAAACACGGCTACAGCTTCCACCAGGACTCACTGACCCATGTGGAACAATCCCAGCTGGGCTGAGCCAACACAGCCTAGACCAGCTTGGAAGAGGTTTCCAAAGGCTGTACAAGGCATCCTGCTGCCCCCCAAGCAGGATTAACTCCATCCAAACAGCACCTCACGCAGGGCACGCCACTTCTGAACCAGAGCATTTGTTCCAACAGCTCCCTTGGATCAGAGTTCCTTGTCCTTCACACCAGGGAGTCAGTGAGGCAGACAAAGAGGCAGTCAGCCCTCAGCTGCACAATAAGTCTCCTGAAAAATTAGGGAATCATTCCAGATGCTCAAAACCCCACAAATAACCGATGGATCAGTTTTCTAGGAGCTGTGTGCATGGAGAGCGTCTCATTTTGAAAATTACCAGAGCCTTGGTTTACATCAACACATCTGGATAGTCTTATGTAGTTTATGAGAGACCATGACAGTTTTTCTATCCATTTCTATCTCTTTTTTGAGCTTTCAGCTCAAAAAATGTCCTTACAAAGTTAACTGTAAAGAGAGGACCAAGTTGTGTGGGGTTAAACCATTCCCTCTTCTGCACAGACAGTGAGGAATGGGAACTGGAATGCCTGAGAACAGGGAATATTTGATCAGGCTTTAAACTGCAGAGGGGAGACTCAGACAATAATCTCACTTAGGCCTTGCAGAGAAATGAGCAGTGTCTGCTAAGGCTCAGTCAAACCCCAGCACATCCAGCTCAGCCTGGCATTGCAGCTCCACTGGGGTGCTCCTTCCCTCCCTTCGGACTGCTCGAATAAAAAGGTTCAAAAGGATGAAGAGATTTAAACACTGCAGAGACCCCAAACTCAGTGAAATTCAGAGCCACCAGCCCTGGAGGTTACTGCTGCAACCCTGGGGAGCGATGCTAAGGGCAGAGCCACCACCAAGACCGAAGCACAAACCTCTGCTACAGGTGAAGGACGGACAGCCAGTGTGGTCCACACCCCTGGGCACATTCCACAAGCCTGTGGTGGGCAGGGGCTGCCCCTCTTTGCTGGAATAACCACAAACCAGGCACTGCTGGAGACACCAATTCATTCTTTAGGGCACAGCCCTGTCCCCCTGCCTAGACCAAAGAGTGAGCAGCTCCCAGGTTCCTGCAGTGATCCAAGGATCCAACTGCAGCCCTGTAACGACCAATGCACATGGGAACACACGTGTCAGCAGTCTGAGGACCAGCCTTGTTCACTTTAAGCCCCCTTAAAGAGTGTAATGCTTCTAAATCACTCAGTTTTGAAAAAAGGGGCTTAAGCACCACTGAAACCTAAGATCATAAAGAGAAAAACATATGTGCACATGCTCCTAAGAAACCAAACAGCTTTTCAAAACAGAATTTCTCTGACACGCTCCTAAAGAAGTGTTTTTTATTTAAACCCTGAAGGGCAGTTTGAGAAAGACTTCAGCACATGTCAGTAAGAACTCCCACTCCACAAGGCAAAAACATTGGCACAAACGTGAATTAATTGCTTCCTAAGCTGCTAAAATGCCATTATAAACTACAATATATATGCCCATGTGACATTTGCACATGAACATCAACATGTATCACAATGTAGGGCTTTTTTAAACAACTTGAGGATAGAACTTGGTCCTGTGATGACACCCCTCTACAGAAAAGACTAAGGGGAAGACAGTCTCTAATCTCCTGGTGAGTCCTCTGTGTCTAAAAGGCACTTTAATCTACCTTGGATCTACATAAACAAAGATCATAGAAACAACTGCCTTCAGCAGCCTGAGAAAGGAATTCTGGTATCACCTTTCACTGTGTTGGAAAGGAGGGAGGGGATGGAGAGGGAAGCAAAGCAACCACAGTCAGCAACATGGATTGAGGGGAACAGACCTGTTTCCTTTGGACTTTGGGTCATCAGGATAATTCAGTCCTGTACAATACCCACTGACCCATGTCAGGCAGCACATGGAACTGGGATCCAACTCCTCCAGGCTGCACAGAGGAGCTGCTCCATGTTGCAACTGTGCCCTGCTCAGCACTTTGAAGACAGATTCTGGCGCTGACACTTCAGCAGCACCATCCTGAGCCCACTGGACAGACTGATGGACAGTGCCAGCCCATGCTGACCACAGAGCCCACACTCCTGGAGGTCCAGGGCCATCTGGGGAGCAAAGAGGAGCCCCAGAGCCTGAGGTCCAGCTGCCCCATGTCACCCAAGGGACCCCATGAGTCAACCTCACCTCAGACACCACAAAATCTTTGGAAGAGCCATGGAGTTGATGGAAAGGTCAGTCTGAGCCGCTGCACTTCTTCCACCCCCCCTCCCCTGAGCTGCAGAGTTTCTAAATTAATCTGGGTCTTTAGGCTTGTGAGCTTTTATTGCTGTTTCCTGCAGCAAAGCTCAGCTTTGGCCCCACAAACCACGCACTGAAATCCCCAGGCAGGCTCAGGGAGCGCTTCCTGCAGCTCCCTCTGCCCTCAGCCAGCCAAGGGGGCTCCCTGAAGTGTCTCCTAAAAACCTAGGAGAGGAAATGGGCTTAGTTTCCTCCTTATCCCCCCTCCCTGGAACATTTTAATCAGAACACAGCAGCAGATCCCACTGGGAATAGCCCAGTTTTGTAGGGATTGCACTCCACAGGTCACAGCAGTGGGGTCAGGCTGGACCAACATCCCCCTCCCCAAACCCTGACCCCAGAGCCCTCCTGCCACCAGGATGCCAGAGGGCAAGAAATCCTGCCCTGTGCAACAAGGCATTGTTAAAAGGAAAATTCCTTGGGTTGGGGTTTTTCCTAAATCCTTCACAAGGCTGAGAGAATTGGGATTGTTCAGCCTGGAGAAGATGGATTGCTCAGCTTGGAGAAGCTTTGGGATGACAGAATTGTAACCTTCCAGTACCTGAGGGTACCTGGAGAGAGACTGTTCACAAGGGCCTGGAGGGACAGGACAAGGGAGAGTGGCTTCCCAATGCCAGAGTAGGTTCAGATTGGATATTGGGAAGAAACTCTTCCCTGTGAGGGTGGGGAGGCCCTGGCACAGGTTACCCAGGTTGGACATCAGGAGGAATTCCTTGTTGGAAAGGGTGTTCAGGCATTGGAAGGGGCTGCCCAGGGAAGTGGTAGATCCCCAACCCTGGAGGTGTCCAAGGAGTGACTGGACATGGCACTCAGTGCTCTGGGCTGGGGGACAAGGTGGGGATCAGTCAAAGGTTGGATTCAGTGATCTCAGAGGTCTTCTCCAACTTAACTGATCCTGGGATTCTGCTGTCCCCTCCCCACGCAGGCAGTGGGTGAGTTGCCAACGCGCTGCACGACACAAACTCAGAAAAACAAAAGAACAAAACCTTCCTCCTGCCTGCTCTGGAGGAGGGAAAGGAGGGAATTCCAGGGCTCAGTCTGTCACCCTGTGCTTGCTGCTGCTGCTGAGAACTAGGAAACTTCACACTCCATGTGTGTGGTGAGTGGGAAGTGCCGGAGCACAGGGCAGAAGGAGCAGCCCCTGCCTGCAAATCCACAGGGCCACGAGCAAGGAGAGGCAGCAAAACAGCACCCACAGGTCATCTCCCACATGGAGGCTCCCCAGGATAACACAACACCCCTGGACATGCCCCAGACCAAGGGGAAAGACAAGTGGACACAGGGCACACCTTGGCATCACCTGCCTGGATGGGCTGTGCTCCTGGCAGGGACACACTGGGAATGCAGCACCCCCACCATCCTGCCCAAGGCAGGTCTGGGGGCACCATCCCAACAGCCAAGGTCACCCTCTTCCCTCGGAGGAGAAACCCCCTCCCTCCAAGGAGCTCCACTGCTGGAAACAGAGTTGTCAACTTCAGGCATCAAACCCCTGAGTTCTGCTTTACACCTGGGGGGTTCTGAGGGGCTTTTCCAGTGGGTTGGAGTTTTTTAAGTGCTGTTGGGTCCACATGACAAGTTTTAAGCAAATCCTCATAATTAAAGAGGCAGGAAAAGGAGGGGAATGTGTGGTGGGACACACACAGCACCATGACAGACACCCACATGTTTAAACTATAAAACCCTAAGAGGTGGGACAGCACAGAAGTTCTTGTCCAAGAAGTAGCAAAGCTGATTTTCTTTCTTTACTGAAAACACCTCAGTCACTAAAGAAATAAAATAAAACATAAAAAAATGGAGTTTTCAAAGCATGGTCTGATAGGTCATTTATACTTACCTTGGTAAGATATCCTGTTTTCCAAAGGTCTAACAGGTTCTAGGTGAAGGCAGCACCTCTGGAAGGAGAGTGTGACAGCAGAGCCTGCAGAGGGATCCCTGGAATGCAGAGGGGCTCAGTCTTCCCTCTGTGCAGTCCCATTGACACCAGATTTCAGCCTTCACAGTTGCTCCAGGTGGATTCTCCTTAGCAGAGGGTCTGGAAAGGAGTCCTGGGGTGGCTGTGGGACACACGAGGAGCCTCCTGCATGGAGAACAAACACAGGGCTGGCACCTTCCCGGGTTTGTGCAACGCTCAGGACTCCTGCTCAGCTCTGAAGGAGAGCTTGCCATGGAATGAGAGCTTACCATGGAAACTGCAAGGAGCTGGTTTGTTTAAGACACAGAGCTCTCAATAAGTGAGAGCTGCTCACATGCAAACACCTCAACTGCACTCGAAGCTTTGCATTTCCACGTGTCGCCCCCAGAAGACTCGGAGGCTCCAAAACAAAGACATTTGGAATTGTTCCTCCCTACAGCTAAGGAGCCAGGAGAGAGGAAGGAATGCACCCACTCCTCCATGCAGCCACTGCAGGGCTGGGGTCAATGCCATGTTCCACAAGCCCCCACAGGACTGCAGTGGCTCAGCAGCTGCCAGCCCACAGCAGCTCCCAAACTGCAGAGCCACTGGGACCAGTCCCCATCCCCATCCCACCCCTGCACGGCCCACAGCCAGCAAGTGACCCAGTAATCCAATTAGGCAGCAACATGGGCTGTCTGAAGAGATAAAACAAAAGCAAACAGCCCAGGGAAAAGGAAATTATGCCCAGAGCAGAGCATATCCTCATTACTCCCCTAATCTCCAGCTGTAAGCTCAGTGTCTGGGAGACAGGGACAACACACTTTGGGAAGCCCAGCCTGGAATCCCCATCAGCAGGCACAGGAGTTGTTCTGTGACTATCTGAAAGCCCAGGCAAGGCAGAGACAGTCCTTCCCAACCGGCCTGGTCACAAGAGCTTGCCAGGATGACTCCAACCTGTCCCAGCTACTTAAAGTGCTTCCTTGGCTTCTGTCATACCATGGGCAGCCTCTGCCAGGTACTCTGAGTGTGTTAACCAGAGAGCACAGGGCTGCAAAGGGACCAGGGAGGGATTCGATCATCCTCATGAGTCCCTTCCAACTCCAGATATTCTGTGAGTCCATGAGCATTTCTTCTGAACGTGGCCAAGCCCTCCCTTGGGGTGCCTGTCCCTGCCTGTCCCACCCACCAGGAGCCCAGATCCAAAGGGCATCCCCCCCATGGATGCCCCACATCCAACACAAACATGGGAAACCACCCTTGGAGCTTCAAGGGTCAGAACCCCTGGGAGGAGAAGGGAAAGAGTTTTTCATGGCACTGTGAAAAACACCACAATCCCAAAAAGGGGATTTCTGGGTAAAACGAGCTTTAAGCTGCCTGTGGTTTTCCCACACCTCAGAAATGAGAATGGCCAACATGCTAAAAACACATTTTAGGTAACTTTCTGGCTTCTGATGAGACAGAAGATAATTACAGACTCAAACCCAGAGCAAGAGATAGATTTGGTTGTGGGAGCAAAAGCACAAAAGCACAAAACTTATTGACTCAGTTCCTGTGCTGGAGGCCCAAACAGCATCATCTGGGGGCTGGGAAAACAACAAACTGAAAGGAAAAAAGCCTTATAAGTGCCATTGCCCTGGAAAATTAGAATTTTTAATAGGAAAGTAAACATAAGGCTTGTTTTATATGATGATAATTATCAGCATATCAGGGGTTTTTATGGTTTCTCCATTATCATAACAAAAGCATCCTGCTTGAAGTGCAGGAGTTGAAACTGCAGAACATCCTGACTTCCTAAAGAGAATTCTGCAACCAAGGAGCGATGAAGACGCACTTCTACCACTGATCTCTTTCATTAATAACTTCATCAGCACTTTCAGTCTGCACAGAGATCCAGACATTTTATCGAGATGGACCTGCCACCCAAGGTCCAAAGCAAGATGGGTGGAGGAGCCTCTTGCTTAGAAAACCCTTGTCCTGACTATGATCCTGAAGGGATGGAAGGGATTGCCCTGGCTCTGTGACACAAGAAGAGGAGGCACCAAGGGAGCTGCTGGCCACGCCACCAACCCCTGCCTGAGCAGGGCCAGCAGCCACACAGGTCCAGGGAACCACCAATTCCTGGGCAAGCACAACATTTTTGCACCCTCTCCACGGACAATTAGCACCAAAAGCCTGAAACGTCAAAACCTGACTCTTAATTACCGAAGTCAGCACTTAATGACTCCAATTACATTTCCACTGATTTCTGAAAATTGGATTCTCCACTACACTTGCCGTGTTTAAATTAGTTTCTTACCTCATTCGTGGTAATTATACTCTGACAAGCCAAATTAAAACATAGAGGAGATTTCTAAAATACTACTTTAAAATAGTGGGGATTTAAGAACAAAAAATTTTCTTAGGCCTCCTGCCTTTTTCTTTATCACATTCCTTTCAGGGCCCAGGAATGCAGAGGGTTAAAAGATGAGCAATACAAGGGACAGTATTTTGTTAAAACACCACTAAAAGGGGGTTTTAGAAGTAGGAAACAGTGTTGTATTTCTGTAATTGAAACTCAGTGTCTTGTCCCCCCATATCACAGATTTTTGCTCCTGATTTTATTCGAAATCCCAGCAGGAGTTGGGATTCACCATCAGAGTGACCCCAGCAAGGAGGAGATTCATCAGGAAGGAATAAATCCCTTTCTCAGTCACAACTACCATGCTCTCTATCTCCCCTGAGTGCTGAGACCCACTAGCCAAAGGTGCCTGTGGGACCAGCCTGGGCTCTGCAGGATGCAGCTGCACCCACCTGGGATGCCTCCCCTTCACCAGGGAGGTATGTTCAAGTTCCTCTTCATATCAGCATTACAAATGGAAAAACAAGGGAGTCCATTTCAAACAACTCAGCCACCAATGGAAAGAAGGCATAAAACCCCACAGTATTTTAGGGTTTATACGATTCAGAGAGCAGCAAATTCCTTTGGAAAAAACCTTAAAAGCCACTAATCCCTTTGCCAATGCCCCAGCTCACAGACCCTCTAGTTGCCCATGGCATCCCCAAGCCCACCCAAGGCCAGAGGGGCACAGGGCAGAGCTCCTGCACGTGGCTCCGTGTCCCAGTGGGAATTCACTCAAGAGGACACTCCCAGGGTCACATTCTCACTCTGGCACAGGGATGGAAAATGCTGCTGTCACAGCCACTTCTGGCAATAATACCTTCTCATTCTGCTTGTTTCTACTCTGGTTTTATCCCCATCTCTCACAGAGAGCCATTGCTCAGCAGTGGTTGTTGGATTTTATGTTCACATATGGTTTAAAGAGGTGGCTGTTTAATGTTCCCTATATGTAAATAACTCCATGCTGCTGCTGCTGCAGTCCCTGCTGTGCAGGGCAAGGAACCATCAGATTAGAAATCTCAAACACAGAAACACGTCAAGTTGGTTTTCATCTACAAATACATTAGAGCTTGCTCTGGGTTACATTTTCTATCTTCCCTTTTACCCATGAATTCCCACTGCTTTTAATGAGCACATAAAGCAGCCAGCAACAGGAAAAATTATCCCAAAAAGTCCTCAAGACATCAGGAGGAATTTCTTCTAGAAAGGGCTGTTAATCTTTGCAAGGGGCTGCCCAGGGAAGTTTGGAGGTGCCCAAGGCAGGACTGGCCATGGCACTCAGTGTTCTGGGCTGGGGGACAAGGTGGGCTCCAGGGGCTGGGAGGGCTTTGCCAAGGTGGGCATCGGGCACAGGGTGGGCTCCATGGGCTGGCAGGGCTTTGCCAAGGTGGGCATCGGGCACAGGGTGGGCTCCAGGGGCTGGCAGGGCTTTTCCAGCCTCAGGGATCCAGGGATTCCATGATCCTGAGGAAAAGTACCATGGGATAACATGGCAATCCCTACCACCACCCCTGCTGGTGCCCCCACGAGCTGCACAGGGAGCTGGTTTAACTCCCAGCCAAGAGCAAGTACAGGGCAAGCACAGAATCTCACAGTGGTTTGGGTTGGAAGGGACCTGAAATCCCTTCCAGTTCCAGCTCCAACACCTTCCACCAGCCCCTGGGGCTCAGCAGTGTGAGGGCCAGGAGGGGCAAACACCTGCACTCTGAGTGGCTCTGCTTTCCTGTAGTTGTGGCACAGCCCCAGTGCTGCTGCTGTGAACCAAAACACGTTTTTCAGCATCATTTATCATCTTTTTAGCATGGCTGACAGTGTTCATTTCAAATCAAAGCTCCCAGGCCAAGCACATTAAAACCACTTCTATTTTTCAGAAGAGAAAACTGTGAGGGCCAGGAGCAACATTAACATACCCACTAACATTTCCAGCCTGTCCAGTATCAGAAACCAGCATGTAGAATAATCTTTTGAACTCTACAAGGCAGAGAAATGCTCCTTTAAATAAAGAGGAGATACATAATTCATTGCTCAGCTGCTCTCCCTTCCTTGCTGAGCCAGGACAGACCACAGGAAGCATTCCTGCTCCCTGCCATCCCTGCTCCTGACACTCCCAGAGCAAGGCAAGCAAGGCAGAACAAGCTCTTGATGGCTCTTGGGAGGACATCTCACGCCCACAGGTAAAGGGGCAGCACACCTCCATCACAAGCACCCCCAGGCAGCCCAAGCTGCTGCCCACAAAGGCACCAAAATCACCCAAGAGCTGTTCTGCCACAAGCAGGTGCAGGCGCTCCCTTTCCACCCCCTGCCTCTGTGGGGTGGTGGGTGTAGAAATCAATCTACAAACAAACAAACAAGCAAAGCCAGGAAAAGACTCAGGAGGCAGAAATGAAGACACTAACCAAAAAAGCAGGAGGGAAGGAAAAAAGATCCTTGGCCTGTGGAAGCAGGCAATAGACTGCCTGAAACTGGGTATTAATTCAATTTATCCAGCTGTACTCCAAGCTATCAAGTTTGGGCATAGGCTGCCTGTTCTGAGGGGTCACTGGAGTGACTCCAAGAGCTACAGGATGCAAAAGATCCAAACCAACCCTGCAGGACAAGGATGGGAGGAACCCCAAAGCTGCTCAGGTTTGCCTTTCCCCTCCCAATCCCACCCCCGTGCTCTCTCCATGTCCTAATGAGGAATCCTTGCCCAAATCCAGCCCCTGTACCTGATTTCTGCTGACCTGAAGTTATCCTGCAACTCTAACAACAGATGATGGATCTCATTTCCTACCCCAGCAGCCTCTGGTGCGTGGCATTGCTCTGCATATTAATGATCCCTAATGCCACCTAAAAGCCTCTGCAAAGTCTCACATATGGATTTTACCACTTAGTGCAAAGCCATAAAGAGCCCACAACGGCAGAGCATGTTTAATGACCAAAACCAAGCAAGGAAAGCAGTTATTAAGACATCCTCTTACTCTTGTGGAAAGGGACATTAAGATGATTTTTTTCCTGGACCAGTGGTGGCAGGTGAGTAAGGTGATGAGTAGTATTAGTCTGAAAGGGATCCTTAAAATATGCATTATTTAAGTTGACATGGAATAAGCCCATTCAGTGGAAGCAGGGTGGGGAAAAAGGGTCAGAGGAGCGAAGGAAAAGAGCTGCCTGCTTGCCTGTGACACAGTCAGCTTGGGACAGTGATGGAAGATCAGTCCTTGGCAATATAAATCACCTCGTGACTGCTGAACAGGCACTGTCAGCTGATCCCTCTTTCTCAAGTTGGGGATGACAACTAGGGGGGGATAAGGCTGAAAAGAAGGGTTAATTAAACAAAGAGGCAAATAGGCAAGAGCCTTCAGGAATTGATTAGGCAATGACAGTAAATGACTTGGCAAAACAAGCCTGATCTCACTGCCAGAGTTATAAAAACATCCAAGAGATGCAGAGCTGTGCTAGTGATTGATATTCTCACTGTATGTTCCTGCAGCAATGGGGAGTGCTGGGACATTTACTGGGGCAAATGAAGTCATAACCAAGCCACCTCTTTTTCTACTCTGTGCAAGAAAAAAAAGCTGCCAAGGATCTCTTCATCCAGAAACCAAATCACCACCAAGGACTTAGGAAAGGGATCATGTTGCCAAAATAAGGCTCAGAAGAATCTATTCATCGAGCTCTCATGGCACTGGTGGTTTCCTTGCTCAGAGAACAGTGCACCAACATTCCCATGGTGACCAAAGCCAGAACCCCACACTCCTTCCACGCTTTTGCTCTATGGTAAGACTCTGCATTTTCCACTCTCCTGTGCAGGTCTATTTCTGTTTGTTTGGGCAGTCACACGGCCTTGAGCCTTGGGAAAAAATATAAGTCAAACACAGGCCATGCCTGTGTTACACATCCAAAGGTTATTCAATGGTTTTGGTGTACACCAGTAAAGAAAAGAGACTTCAGTTTGATTTCAAGCCTTGAATCATCACGTTCATGAGGTCAAAACTACAGCTGGTATAAGTTTAGTTATCACCACCATAAATCCCAGCATAGTAATGCTGAAATATTCTGGCTGTCAGAGCAGGAGCATTGCAGGCTGCCCTGCATTTTTAACCTTGATTATACATAATTGTTAATCACTGACCCATCCTCTGGCCGCCCTCGGCTCCAACGGGTTGCTAAGCGACCTGTTCTTGCTCCAGATACTTTTTAAGGCTGGTTAAGAAATGGCCAAAAGTCAACCAAGTGAGTGTTGAGACATTCATGGACAGATCTGAGGTGGGAAGCAAGTGAGACCCTCCTAGACCTCCACCCAAAGTGCAGTAACACTCAGTGCCATCTTGGTACCTGTGAAACCTGCTCAGAGCAGCCCCACAGGTCACACACCTCCTGGGGAAAACCAGCTGCTCTCCCAGAGGTGATGGGAGCACTCCTGAGATCAGCTCAGTTGGTTAAAACTTGGTTGTAATAACGCCAAGGTCATGGCTTCAACCCCCTGTGTGGGCCACTGACTTAAGAGTTGGACTCAATGATCCTTGTTGGTCCCTTTCAACTCAGAATAGTCCATGATCCAGTCTGTGATCCCCTCTCAGAGCTGATGGCATCATCCTCTCCCAGCCAGGAAGGCAGGGACTTCCTAGAGATCAATGGTTCAAAATAATCAGGTAGCATTAACTGAGTAGAAGGTAGAAATTGTCCAGACCATGTTTCTGCATCAACTGTGGCCCCAACGAGCAGCCAAATTCCTTCTGCTGCTCCCTTCAACAGCCTGGAGCTCTCATGCCCACCAGGATCCTCTGGATTTGTGGGAAGGGACCTCAGAATTCCAGGACTTTTATCCTTCTGGCAAACTAAGTTCAGTGGGGACATTGGGCAGCATTCACAGTCCCCCTGTGCCACCTAATTTTCTATTTTTTTTGGAAAATACCATAAAAAGGGCAACACTTGCTGTGTTGCACAATCTCAGGGAATCTCCTTCTCTTGCTATTTCACTCCTGTATCACCATCCCATTAACAACCACTGTAATATGCCACTTTTAGCCAAAGAAACTCGGTTTTTGTCCTATAGGAACCACCTGTTAAAATGCTACAGACTTACACAGAGCAAGCCTGAGCAACCATATCCACTGCTGCAGGATTCACCAGGAACATGCAGGCAGGAAAACTCCAAAGTTCTGCTTTTTCTGCCTTCTCTTCTTTTAACTACAACCTCCTGGTGTGGGTCACAGTCCCAGCTGCAGTTCCTGGTGTAACCAGCATAAATCAGCCCTTTGTGATGAGGTTCCCAAAGCAGCTGAGCCCTTCAGTAGGAGGCTGTGGCCTTGTGCCAGAGTGGGAGCTCCAGTAGCTCAACGTGTTTCTTGTTTTCAGGAGTGTTATCAGTTCAATACATTGATGCAAACATGCCTTGTTTTTCCTTTTAGTTTTCCTTTGAACTTCAAGAAAACTTTAGGTGAAGCCTGACATGACCAAGGCCAGGCTGGACAGGGCTTGGAGCCACCTGGGATAGTGGGAGGTGTCCCTGCCCATGGCAGGGGGTGGCAATAGATGGGCTGCGAGGTCCCTTCCATCCCAAACCATTCTGGGAAGAACTGGGATAAATACACAGACAGCAAAGGCTTCCAGCTTGTGCCTCCCTTTTCCTGCCAGGAATCTCCTCATCAGAATCAGGCCAGGCTACACCATCAATGTTTAGGAATACCACACATGGCTTAAAGCACAATGTAGGTGTATTTTGTAGAGAGAGATTTGGACAACCAGATGACTTCCAGGGACAAACGAAGTGCAGGGAGGTATAAGGATCAAGAGATGATTAGCTTGGAAAAGAAATGATTAAGCATGGAGAAGTCACACAAAACCAGGGGTCCCTAAGTAATCTGACTACTTCTATTTGGACTATTTTTTGATAGTTTGTTCTAAAGGAGTGAAAACCTTAACCCATCCTCAGGTTTATCACTCTTGGTGGGACCAAACAGAGCTGAGAGCACAGGGCTGTGTCCTGCCCTGCCCTGCCAGCCACTGCAGCAACACGATTCCATCACCTCCAGCTGACCCTGGGAGTTAATTCATGGCAAAAATCCTGGAGAAGGCTGATGGCAACCTGCCCTCCAGACAGACAGACAGGCCTTGCACAACTCCCAGCCTGCATCCCAAGCCAAGGCATCGCCCCATGGGATTCCAGCTGGAGACAAACACCCCCAGCCCAGGGGAGGTCATGGCCAGGGACACTCACCAGGGACCTTGGGAAGGCTGCTGGGATCAAACTACGACCTTTCCATCAGCTCTGCAGAGGAAGAGCAAGAGACAGCCCAGAGCAGGAAACTCTGCCAAACAAAACTGCTGCATTGCTCACTGTTCCCTGCTGCAAACGAAGCTTCCAGGAAAAGAAAACAAACCCCTTTTGGTCTGAGAAGGGCCTGGAGTACAAACCTGGGCTTGGCTCTGTCCTCTGCCTTCCCCAAGAATCAAAAGTGGTCGGAGCAGGAGGGAAGTGAACAAAGACATCAAACATGTGATGCTGCATCAGAGACAGCAGGAGTAACTTTGGGCCCACTGGCCACTGCAGAAAGATAACAAAAGAAAAAAAAGAACTGTAAAGAGCTTCAAAATACTTCCTGGAGGAAGAGAGCCAGGAGTAGCACCTGACAGATGTGCAGTTGTTAAATGTTTGATGCCTGCAGGCATTGAACAACCAGCCCCACACCAAGAGCACAGGTGACTGCTGAGGTCACTGCAAGTCCAGCCAGTGCAGGGACCTGAGCACGAGCCTAGAAGTGTCAGTGAACTCCATGATCCCTAAAGAAAGGAAGAAAACAAATGTAAAGCCACAAAAGGAGACAGTGCTCTACTCCACTGGACAGGAAGCAAAGCTGGCCATGCATAAAACACAACAACATGCATTTGGAGCTCAATTCCTACTTCATCAGACCTACTGAAGCCAACCATCAAGGGGAGCCTCAAACTACTCAACCCTAAACAAGCAGGCACCAGGCTGGCGTTTTCCCTGTCCTCTCCCTTGTGCCAGCCTCCCCAGGATGCCAGGGGATGGAAGCCCTCCTGCTACTCCTCCCTCCCCACAGCACAGGGATGCACACAGGGCAAGGCTGGCACAGCCACTCCTGAGCTCCTCACATTCCCAAAGAGCCATTAATCCATCACCCTTCAGCTCTAAAATTCATACAAATTATTTTATTCATAATTAATTAAGGCCTCTAAATGTGGAAATTAAATTACCATTTACAGTGCAAAAGGAGATAGCACAGAACAACCTGGATAGCAGCAATAGCTCTGCACGGATCAGCAGGACATGGGGGGTGGGAATATCTGCCAGGCATGTTGTGGAGCCACACAGTGAAATCTGTGCTAGGTCAAAATACAGACCTCAGCATCTTTGAAAAGCTGCTCAGGCCCAGTTGCAAGAGACCTTTAAGTTCTGAGTGCCAAATTAACCCCAAACTCTGCTGTTAATAATGCCCCAGACTCCTGCATTAGGAGCACATTTGGAGGCCAGCTAAAACCCCAGCTTTCCTTTTGTTGCTTGGCTCCTCTGCTGGAAAACAAAAGAGCCACCTCTCATCACGTGTGTTTGGCCTCACCTTTCCATTCGAATCAGGCTGCCCCAGAAGAGAGAACATACAGGAAAACAGATGGCCCTGCACTGAACACAAGGCGTAATTCACTCGAGGGGCCAGGAGGGAGATGGGAAGAGCAGGCTGTGGATCAACAGCACCACTGAACTCAGCCACACAGTCACAGCAGGGCTCTGCTGGAACAAATACCACAGCCACCAATGTTTGCTCCTTAACTCAAAGGGAAAGGTTGTGAAAAGTTATTTTGCTTCTTGTTTCAACGGCAAAGGAGCATCTGAATGAGTGATGGGGATGATCCTCTGGCAGGGTCAAAGCCAACTCTCTCCCACCCCAATGAGCCCATGGATGCACTTCATATCCTAATCCAACACCAGAGAACAGCATCTTTCCCTGATACTCAGCTACTGGTTTGCTCAACTGCCAAGGGATTTTTAGGCTAAGAAAGTGGTTTGTACACAATTACTCAGAGAGACCAGGAGACAGACGTGCCCCAGACATTCTCCTGCTCAGCCAGGCAGGGAGATTGCAGGAAGGGTAATGGCCATGTTGAAATAAAGCAAAGAAGAAAAGGTTCATAAAAGTGACCTTTCTGGTTCCACGCAGCCAAAAATAACAACACAGCAGCTCCAGGGAAGTTTCAGGACCAGATACCCCCAATCCCCCAGCACCCCCAGTGCAGTCAAGGAGGGCTGAGCACACACCTGGGCTAACAGAGCCTGCACACGTTTTCCTGACAGAGGGAACAGGATCAGGATCCCCACAGGAGCCTTTTGGATCTGTCCTTCACTTGGCACAACAAAACCCACCAAGCCAAGGAACAGCACAGGCATGTTTGTTGCTGCAAAAGCAGGCTCTGAAGAGATTGGGAATGAGGATAGCAGGAACAAGCAGAACTGCTCCGTCTGGTCTCCCTTCCCCACTCCCCCATGGCCACGAACCCGCTGTCCCTGTGAATCCAACCAACTGGTAATTCCCCTTCTGCCGCTGACGCACGAGGGATGTGAGACCTCGGTGAGGGATCTGTGTCTCACAGGCTGTCACAACTCCTGTCCTCAGCTCTGCAGCACCCCAGGCCAGCTCCTGAGGGGCACACTGCTCCACACAGCTCAGAAGGTGGCACTCCCACAGGCACACACAGGGGTAGAGAGCTGAGCACCACAAGGGACCCAATCGTTGTGCAACAGCTGGTTTGGAAACCCCACGGTTTGTTCCTTACAGTAAATCCATTGGGAACTCATCCCTTCCCTGTCAGTCCAAGCTGTTCCACACTGGGATCAGCCCCACAGAGGCCCAGGCACAGGTTTGGCTTTACATGTCTGTCCAAGGTCTACACTGAAAGTCCAGCAGATGCCCAAAGAGCAGTTGGTATTTCAGGGCCATACCCAGGGGAGGTGTCCAAGGAACAACTGGACATGGCACTCTTGTGCTGGCCTGGCTGACCAGGTGATGGATCACAGGTTAGACTCAACACCAGAGCTCTCTTCCAACTCAAGTGGTTCTGTGATGGAAGCAGCAAGATGCTTTGAACTCAGGAGACTCATGAGGAGTGAGCTGAGCTGCCCCTCACACCACACACTGCATTCCAACATCCCTGCCACACTGAGGGGAGAAAAAGGTCCCTCCAAAGGCTGCTCTGTCATGATTTGCAATCAGACCTCTACCTGAACACCTCAATAGCTGCAGCCACATCCCAGGTGCCCACAGTGCACACACACAGAGCCCAGCCTGTCTCCCAAGGGCCATGGCACCAATGTCCCAGCACAGCCCAAGCCTTTGAGGTGTGTGAGCAACAAGCACAACACCTGGATTCTGTTTGCACATTTGCTGTTTCCCTTCATACCAGACAGAATCATAGAATGGATTGGGTTGGAAAAGACCTCCGAGATCATCAAGTCCAACCCTTGGGCCAACTCCAGTCCCGTCACCAGATCATGGCACTCAGTGCCACGGCCAAGCTCAGCTGAAAAACCTCCAGGGATGGGGAATCCACCCCCTCTCTGGGCAGCCCATTCCAATGCCTCAGCACTCTCTCTGTAATAACTCCAACCAGAGACCTCCAAGCTCCCAGCTCAGTCTGAATGTTGCCATCCCTATTCCTGCCCCGAGCTCTGGGTCAGGTTCTCCAGAGGGAAAGGGCTTTCTGACTCAGACAACCCAAACTGCAGACACTCCCCCACTCCCCAGCAGCAAACACACAAACCTGGAGCACGGCAGGCAGGAAAACAGCAATTCCCTCATCAGTGCCACTTCTGTCCAGAGCAGGACCTGAAGCAGCACAAACACCTTCTGCAAACCACCCCCACATCACACATCATAAATACCACCCCTCAGCTGGGCATCAAGGCCTTTTCTCCTAATGAGCCTTTTCAAACCAGAGCAGAGATGAAAATGACCACAAAACAAAAAACAATATTGGAAAATGCCAATTAGGAAGAGAATATGAACAAAGCCCCAAAAGAGAAAAAGAACTTTGACAAAGACATTTCCCATTTCCACCCAGCTACAGACAGGACTCGTTTGAAGGAAAACATTTTCCTGGAAAACACAGAATCATAGACTAGAATTTGTTTTAATTATGTAACTCTGACTTCCCAGACACACAAATCCAGCTATGGAAAATGCCATACCTTGGCTTTTAAAATGGCACGAGTCGAGCCAAAGAGAGGAATATGCCACAGTAATTAATGTTTCCTTGCAATCTACAAGGTATTCACCACTTGGCTTTGCCCACGAGAATTAAATGCTGCTGCAAAGTGACACAAAACACTGTGCCAGAGTCAGAAAAGCAAAACAAGAAATATATATAGATAGCTAAGAAGAAAGCACACCAGGCAATTAAAAAGGAAGGAAGAACATCACAACTCTTCACATCAGAGGAGAAATCATCAGCCAGGCTATTCCACTCCATTAATTTTTTAGCAGTGCTACCCATTCAAGTCAAATATGAGATGGAGAATTTATACTTTTAGTCTTTTGAAGAAAATCTTCTTCCATAAACAGGAAACTTGACCTGACAATAATTCATTTGCAGCGGGGAAAAAAACATAAAAGGGATTCCCTCTCCCACCCAGGAAATTCAGCAGCAAAGACTCCACAATCACTGCAAACTGGTTTCAGCAATACACCTGATTCCAAAGGAGCTCAGAAGCCAAGGCTTAAAATAAGCCAGTAAAGTTAAATACTTTTGCAGTGAAGCATTCAAAGGTTTTCTGGGGGCTTTTACATATTTATTTATTCATGTTTTCCTCTCCAGTTTGTGACACTGTTATATCTAAAGTTTGATCTAAACCCCAAGGGGGAAAATACCAGTTTACTGTATTTTTATATACTGTTTAAACAGCAGGAGGAGACTTTTGGACCCTCCCTCAGAGCCAGGCTGCTTTCCCAGGGAAGAAGCTCAAAGCTGCTCCTGCCAGTGAGATGCTCACACAAACCCCCTTGCTCTAATGAGGGGATAGTTCTGCTCTCCTTGTCGGTAGAGAAGGAATTTAATAGTTAGAAGGACAACCTTCTCTCAGGCCTAACTAAGGCTTGACATGAAGCACATCCCAATTCTAAACACTCTCCAAAGGGAATTCCCACAGCCAAGGAAGGGAGAGCAACAGCAATTCCGTAACACCACAAGAGGTGCAAAACTGAGCAACAACCACTCAAAAACATGCCCTGCTATTTCTGCACAAACTCCTTTTGTAAAGAAAAGGGGGGGGGGGAAGAAAACTGCTGCTTAAAATACAATTTGGAGGTTACATAAGGGATGTTTAAAAAACTAAAACCCTCTTAATTCTTTGTTAAAAGGAAACATCCTGAACGAAAGCCCTAGGAAGAAACACAAATAAACTGCTGGCACGATTGCACCCCACTGACTGGAGAGCTCTGTGCTCAGTGCACACAAACAGGGCTGCCCCTGCCCCTCCCAGGGCTCAGCTCCTCTGCTCCCCACTCTGGATCAAATAAATAAATCAAATTGAATACAGTATGCATGAGTAACTCCTGACTGCAAATATTTATGGAAGACTATTATCATTACTCCCCCCCCAAATGGGGGTCATCTGCAGTGCAAAGACATCCAGATCCACAGCACAGGCAGCAAGGACTAGTGAGGATGAGCATCGGGAATGTTCTTTGCTACGTGGATCATTCAGGGGGTTCCCACAGTCACAGGGGATGCTGGAGTGCAGCGGGAAGGGCATTCCCAGCAGGTCAGGGAGGGCATCCTGCCCCTCTGCCCAGCCATGGGGGGCACATCTGCAGGGCTGGTCCACCTTGGGGCTCCTCAGGACAAGAAGCAGCTTCTGGAGCAGGTCCAGCACAGGCTGTGGAGATGCTGAAGGACCTGGAGCATCTCTGTGAGCAGGAAAGGCTGAGGGAGCTGGGGCTGTGCAGCATCCAGAGGGGACACTGAGAGGATCTGCCCATGGCTGGCAGTGCCTGCAGGGAGAGGGCAGAGCATGGACCAGGCTCTGCTCAGGGGCACAGCAATGGCACAAGAGGAACGGCAGGAACTGATGCCCAGGAAGTACCACCTGGACAGAATCACAGAATGGATTGGGTTGGAAAAGACCTCTGAGATCATCAAGTCCAACCCTTGGGCCAACTCCAGTCCCGTCACCAGATCATGGCACTCAGTGCCACGGCCAAGCTCAGCTGAAAAACCTCCAGGGATGGGGAATCCACCCCCTCTCTGGGCAGCCCATTCCAATCCCTGAGCACTCTCTCTGAAAAGAAGTTTTTTCTGCTCTCCAACTTCAATTTGCCCTGGCAGAGCTTGAGCCCCCCGTGCCCCCTTGTCCTATTGCTGAGTGCCTGGGAGAAGAGACCAACCCCCACCTGGCCACAACTTCCCTTCAGGCAGTTCCAGACAGTGCTGAGGTCACCTCTCAGCCTCCTCTTCTCCAGCACAAACACCCCCAGCTCCCTCAGCCTCTCCCCACAGCACTTGTGCTCCACTCCCTTCTCCACCCTTGTTGCTCTTCTCTGGACCCGCTCCAGCACCTCAAGATCTTTCCAGCCTGCCCCATTCTGGGATTCTGTGGCTCTGGGAAGGGCTTGGTTTGGCTGCAGGTTTCCAGGGATCTGCTCCCAAACACTGCTCCATATTGAAGCACCCACTCAGGTCAGATGAGCTCAATTAAAACAAGCCGGAACAATCCTATTACAGCCCTGCTGGCCAGTGTCTCACACAGACAGGCTTAAATGCATAATTAATTAGCTACTTTAAGAAAGCTCAGTAGTGTCTCTCTAGGACCAGCTTTGCAGAACTGAAGGGACCACCAGCTGCAATTTCATTGGACAGTACAGAGAAAAAAAAATCCCAAGCCCATTTCCCTCTGTAGCAGAGCCCCCATGGACACCCCGGGACATGGACCCTCATGCACACCCAAACCCTCAGCAGCCCTGGGGCTGTGCAAACCCTCGTGAGCTGCAGGCAAGGCTCCTGTGCCCTGGCTGGGACCGGCTGCCACATTCCAGGAACCAGGAGAAGTTTCGCTCCCTGTGGCAGATAACAGAAGTACCAGGGCAAGCAGCTGACTCCTTGTTCCCCTTACACAGTGCAAAGGGAGTTGCAGCCCCTGGCAGGGTCAGTGCAACTGGCCCATGGGGCAGAGCATCCTGTGATACTTGGATTTATTTTCTTTATTGGTGTTTTCTTTGGGAGACAGACATCATTGTACATGAAATGCTGAAGCACATCAAGCCTTGGGGTCAGGAGCTGGATGTTGCTCTAACACAAATAAATACTGAGGGGTGTGCTGGGTTAGAATCACCTCAAAATAAAACTCAAGGCGCTACTTGAACCAAAATAGCAGCGTGTTTACTTGAGGCCTCTGGAGTGGGAACAGGTATTGGAACTCAAGTACAAAGAGGGCAGAGTAAGTGGCAGCAGGACTCTGATAACAAGACAGGGAGATTAAAGCAGAGCCCGAACACCAGATCAAACCTTGGATGAATCTGAAAGCAGAAACTCAGGGTCTGACAATCACTGACATCACTGCAGCTTCAGCTGCACAGATGGACTGATACCTATCAGGGTTTAAAGTCTCTCGAGGATTTCTACAAGTTACATCTCATTCTGTAAAAGGAAGTTACACAAAACAGCTCTACCTTGGCACACTTTCAGCCCCTGGATTTCAGAACACTTCTAAGTTAAATGAGAATGGGGAATCCAACATTTTAATCTCAGCTAGGAGAAACAGCAGTTCAAACACAGAAAACATTGGCACAGGTTAGCAAATGACAAATTGATTCAATCTCTCTCAAAAGCTTACAGGGGAATAGATCTCCTTCCACTGAGCACAATGGAGGCAATTTGAAAGGAAAGCATCCACTGAGGAGTGTCACAGCTAACTGGAAAGACAAGATTTAAGGCTAGATTAAGTTTTGTTGGCAAGCCAGAGGAACTCCATCCACTGTCCTGCCCACTCAGGTAAAGCCAGGATGTGTCTCTCAGCACCACATGAAGTGACCTCAGCTTTGAGCTGGGATTAGCAGGGAACAGCAGGGCCCACTAAAGCCCATGGACTCCTCAAACCTGCCATCTCAATATGCCACCAAGTCAAACCAACAGCAATTATTCCAGTGACACACAAGAAATATACTCCACTTGATCTGGAGACAGATCAGACCCCAGCTCTTCCCAATTCCTTCAGAAACAGCACCTTTAATGCCTCCAAAAGAGGCTGTTCCAGCAGCATTTGGCCCTCTGCACTTTGTGAGAAAGAAGGAAAAGGTTACTAATTCTTTCAACAGGTGTCTAAAGATTGGAGGGAAGGGCACCTGCACCAAGAATCCCTGGAAGGAGAGCAATGAGCCAAGAGGGTGCATTTAGGAGGGAAGGGAGTGACTCCAGTGGAGACAAGATTGGGAATGGCTTGGAGAAATACAGCAAAAACATTCCCCCATCACCAAAACCTGCCCTGTGTGTTGGTGCTTTCTTCTCACAGTGCCACCCAGTGCACCTGGCAAGGCAGGTGGGGGCACCCCCAGCCTTGGCAAAGCCCAGCCAGGGTCTGGGATACCCCTGGGCATCCCTCACCCTTATCCCACAGGCTGGGAGGGTGAGAGGCAAGTGAATTCTCAACGTGTTACCTGCAAACTTCCTGCTGGTTAAAATTCCCCAGGCAAGCATTTCATGGCCAGGAACTGCTACAGATCAGAGGTACATTTACTTGCCACAGTCAGCTGCAGGGAAGCAGAAAACACCACACACACATCCCTGCCTCTCCTTTCCCATATTTCTGGCATCTTCGTACTCTGAATGGCTTGTGATGCCAGGGAGCAAAAGGAAAGCCCAAAGCATCCTGCAAACAGAAGAAAAGCTGGTCTTTCACAGGGATAAAGGAAGGAGGTGTAGTATCTACCCCTGAAGTACAAACAGGTTCAGACACCTTCTCTTGTGGAGATAAGGAGCGTTTCACATCCAATTCCTCCCACCACCTCCAAAGTGCTCAAGGAAGGAAGGAAGGATGTGTTGAGAAAAGGCTGATGGCACAAACACCTCCGTGTACCCACGTTTAATAAAGAGGTGACTACAAGCACCAGGCAGGAGTGAAAGCACAGAGCACCAAGGACATCTTAACACCTGAAAACCTGACTCAGAACACACTTAGAGCCAACACAAAGGTGATGGGGATTCAATTCTTCCTTTTCACAACAATTAGTGCAGGCCCAGAACCAGAACAAGTCTGTCTAGGGCAACACTCTCAGGTAACTCTCAAAATGCTTGACAGCTCTACAGCTCCCTTGGAAAACTTTCAAAAGTACAAAAATAAAGCAATTTCCAGCTCCTGCCTGAGGGAAAGGATACATCCTTTTTAGGACAGCCTAAGGAGAGACTGCTGTCCATCACAGACCTTGTGTTGAGTCCTCATCCCTGCCAGAGTTTTCCCCTCGTTCCAACACAGGTGTGCCCTCAGCAGGTACAACCCTTGCAGGCTGTGCACAAACAGGGTCACAGCACACAGATGGCTTCCCAAAATCCCCACCCAGCAGTGCCCCAGGTTTGCAGCTGGGTGCTGACAATCCTCCTCAGAGGAGCACTCCCTGTGCAAGAGAGGCACTGACACTCAGCAGCATAAGGGGGTCCCTGTGCATCCAGGGTGTGCTGGGGCAGAGCAGCCACCAGGCAAGAAACCCACACATTCCTCCTGTCAACAAGGATTTGGGATGATCCAAGAGAGCAATGTTTGCCCCACCAGTCTGGAGAGAAAGCCCCTGCAGACATGAGAGACCTGATGACATGAGCATCCTGCTGGTGGCCTGGGGGCTGCACAGCTCGGGGACAGCACCCTCTGACCCCACAGCCCTCTCCCAGCTCTGCCTGCACCAGCAGCCCCAGAGGGCTGTCAGGCCTGTTTATCTGCCTGGCTGGCAGGGTCAGGACACCTCACCCCAGGGCACATCTGTGCACTCCTCAAGCACCTCCCTCCCCACAACCCATCTGGGCAGGTGCTGGTCCCTGCCTGCCATCACAGCCCTGCAGCCTGAGGAGCTCCTGGCACTGCAGCTTTCCCTGGGGGTCACACACACACAGCCAGTTGGTGAGCAGGGTCCCAAGCCTCACACCATCCTGCAGCTCACTCCTCACTCCCACCACACAGGAGCTCTCCCCTCTCCTGTCCACCAAAAGAGGGGATAAATTACCCCCTGTAGACTGAGACTCAACTCAGGAGTTCACTGACTGTAGAGACCCTGAGCATCTGCAGTGGGCAAATCCCGAGGCATTTCATGTCCTGCCATTCCCAACTCACGCCAGGCTGATTCCCATTAGGGTGCCCCTGCCTCCTCCACAGGATTTCAGCTGGCATGGATCATCCTCAGGGCTCCCAGCAAAACTGGGCCAACCCCTCCAGCACACCAGAGCTCAAAGCCTGCTAGAAAAATGTTCTTTCCTCTTCTTGTGCAGAGCTCCCTCCATATCCCTTTTTATTCTGGCCCCAGGCCCAAGGATGCCCTTCCACAATCCCAGCACAAAGAGCAACCCAAAGCATCATTTCTCTTCCTCTCCTCCCATATTTCAAGAAGACTCAGGTTCTCTGCAGAAAAAATAAGGATTTGCCTCTATAACCACAGCAAGCTGTTTGTTTTGAAGCACAAGGTTCAGTCCCCTTTGCTGCTGCTTCTCCAGGGCAAAAAGAGGTAACAGGCAAAAGGCCAATTAAAAAAAAAAAAAAAGAAAAAAAGGCATTAAACTTGTAACACGCTCCATTGGAATGGAACAATCCTGGGCAAGCAGAGAGTCCCTGCCACCCCAGCAAGCCCAGGTTCCATGTGTGAGCTCTGCAGAAACAGAAGGGGACATCAAGAAATCCAAGTGGAGGGGACAGGGACAGCCACAGCAACTCAGCAACAAGGAAGGAAGGAAGAGGCAAGGAAGGGGCAAGCTCACCTCGCTGAGGTTCCAGGTGCTCCTCCTTCCAGGAGTGACCTGTGCTTGTCCTGACACACCTGCCCCACACAGACCTGTGCAGAGCCAGGGGAAAGAGGAGAAGCCCCCCCAGCAGCAGCAGCCACAGCCACCCACCCCAGGAGCTCCCTGGGACTGGACCAACAGCTCAGCCCTCTAAGTCAGTGAAACCAGAGCCCTGGGGGTCAGATGGGGGACAGATAAAGCCTACCTGGGGCAGGGGCTAAGGGGAAGAGATGACTCCCTGCCACAAAAATGCAGACAGCTTATCTATCAGACCCCAGGGGGTCCCTTCTGGGGGATGTTTTTCCTCCTTTTCCAGGAAGGGAAAGGAGGGGGGAGTGTCTTTTGGCACTGTTAGTTAAGAAATACTGAGTACTCCTACTTGCTGTTGGCCAAATCCACAAGCACTTGTTCCACTCCCCTCTCCAGGTGCCTCCAGGTGTCCCCAGAGGTGGAGGGACATCAGTGCAGATTCCACACCTCTGGGGAGAAAAGGTGAGGAAAAGGGACAACACCTGGGATCCTTCAGTGGAGTCAAGCATTTGACTTCACAACTGCACCCAAGCATTTAACAGGTACATTTTTCTCCTTGGTTTGATTCCAGAGCACCAACACTCAGGTTCAGTTCTAACAAGGTCTGCCATGTTATAAACAGTGTTTTCAGGTTTAACCCAGGCAGAAACCAAGGAACAGCAAGGGGTGTTCTCCCCATTTCAGACCTCATTGATATATTACACACCCACAGCTTCCAAAATGCACACCCCAGTTACCACTAATGGCACTTGCGCAGCTCCATTTTTCCCAGAGGGCTCCCACAGCAGCTTTGCCATGTTTCTTTGCTGGATTTTGTTCCCTATCCTTCAGTCCTCCAGCTTTCCTACAGCTGGCAGGGGCCAGGCACACAGGGCAGACAAACACAGCAGACATTGAGTTTCTCCAGCAAATGCCCAGTCTCTGTATGAAGTCCTGCACCTGGGGCAGGGCAATTCCAAGCACACACAGCCTGGGGATGAAGGGATAGGGGGCAGGATGGGCAGAGGGATTTGGGGTGCTGGGGGATGAGAGGCTGGATGTGACCCAGCCCTGGATCCTCCATGCCCTGGGTGGTCCCACAGCAGGGGAAAGGGGATTCTGCCCCTCTGCCCCTCAGGTGAGCCCCTCACCCTGCAGAGCTGCCCCAGCCCTGGGGAACAACAGCACAAGGACGTGGAGCTGCTGGAGAGTCCAGAGGAGGCCCCGGAGCTGCTCCAGGGCTGGAGTCCCTCTGGGCTGGGACAGGCTGGGAGAGCTGGGGGGGGTCACCTGGAAAGGAGAATCACAGACTCACAGACTGTTCTGAGCTGGGAGGGACCCACAAGGATCATCGAGTCCAGCTCTTAAGTCAATGGCCCACACAGGGGATTGAACCCATCACCTTGGCATTATTACAACCAAGTTTTAACCAACTGAGCTAATCTCAGGATCTGGGGAGACCTGAGAGCCCCTTCCAGTGCCTAAAGGGGCTCCAGGAGAGCTGGAGAGGGACTGGGGACAAGGGATGGAGGGACAGGACATAGGGAATGGCTCCCAGTGCCAGAGGGCAGGTTAAGTGGGATATTGGGTAGGAATTCCCTGTGAGGGTGGTGGGCACAGGTTGCCCCATCCCTGGGAGTGTCCAAGGCCAGGTTGGAGCCACCTGGGATAGTGGGAGGTGTCCCTGCCATGGCAGGGGTGGCACTGGAGCGGCTTTCAGGTCCCTTCCCACCCAAACCATTCTGGGATTCCATGAACTGAGTGAACATCTCTCTGCAGCTGCCAGACCTCACCCTGCACTCCGGAGCCCACAGATGGTCCAGGCAACCTGCAGGGAGTGATGCAATTATAAGTACCCCACGCTCCAGTGCCTGCCTGCACAAAGTTGTCACTGCCCCACTGCAGCCCTGCCAGAGCCTTTAACACCGAAATTAACTCATCCTTCACCTCGGGCACAAAAACAAACACGCTGCCAAAAAACCAAAACAAAGCAAGAGGAAAAAAAAATAAAAATCCAAACAAAAAAGAAAACAAAAATCCGAACAAAAACACAAACCAAAACCCAAACAAAAGCAAAAAACACCAACAAACAACCTCACACAAAACAAACCACGCCCAGCACGGGTTTGGCCATCAGCTGCACTGATGACTGCTGGTCAATCCCATCCAAGCCCTTCCTTGCCCCATCACAAGCTTCTCAGGCAACACACACCCAACAGATGACACAAATGATGATGACACTGCCAGTTCCAAGTTCATTTTACCCAGAGAGAAATGCAGGCAGTCATCACAAAACCCGATGCAGACTGTCAGAAATCAAGTGAAAGGCTTACTCTGATGAAAAAGCTGCTAAATACAAACAGGCTGCAAACCCCCCAAATGCACGTTGCTGGGAGAGCATTGCAGAGAGTGCCAGGAGCACCTGCCCTGGTCTTACACTCAGCCCTAGCACAGAAGGCTCTGGCACTTATTAATTGCCTTCCACAAATTTATTTCATAGCAGAAAAAAATGAAATATGATGTGAGAACATATTCACAAGCCCCCGTGGGCAGAGGAGGCTGCACAAAGAACTGTCTCACTCACCCAGGCTGAGCTCAGCTTCACCTCAGGCCCCAGCAGGTACCTCCAAACACACAAATGGACAAAGGAAAACTGTTCTTTTCAATCTCACAACCTCCTGTGATGCAAACCAGAACATTCCCCTGAAATCATGTCTTGCCAACAAACAGTTTCCACATGGGTAAGTAAAAATTTCAGAGCAGTTCAAAGCTGAAAGCTGAACAGATTTAATCTGAAAAACAAGGACGAAAAGGTGAATTGCCTACAAGGAATTCCCCAAAGTAAAACAAGGCCCACACCCCCTGACAGGTGAGCAACACTCAGCCCGTTCAGAGAGGACACAGGCCTTGTATTCACACACATTAGGAAGGTTCCAGTGCAATAATTACAATTAATCCATTACTCAGTCTCCTAATCACTGATGGGCAAACAGCATTTCTCAGACATTTATAAACATTCAGGTTGGAAAAGACCTCTGAGATGATCAAGTCCAAGTTATGGCCAGTCCCCACCTTGTCACACAGAGCAGAGCACTGAGTGCCACGGCCAGTCATTCCTTCAACTCCCCTCTTACTCCAAACATTCCACCCAACACAGGCAGTGCAGATTTATCCAGGCAGGGAATGAGTTTAACTGCCCCCCAGGGTGGGATATCTCAGTGTTACCAGGGAAGTCTGAGAGCAGACAAGGGTAAGAACAGAAACTTGGGCAGCTTTTGTGACACTTGTTTCTGTGTCCCACTTGGCAGGTTAGGAAAGACCTTAAACACAGACTTTTCCTTTGGTTTATTACCAGAGGAAAGAAAATATACCAGCATGGAAACCCTGAAGCTAAAATTAAACCCCTCTAATTTGGGTTCAGCAGCAGTTGGTACAATTCAGGTCCCAGCCACAATGAGAGGTCTCCAACATTATCAACTGTCAGCAATTACCACTGGCCAGACACACAAACCAGCTTTGTTCTGGACTGGAAGCCACAAATGCAGGCAGCAGTAATTGCTACCAAAGGCAAAACACAAAATAAAAAACCAAACCAGCCATTCCATGCAAAATACTCTGCAAAGAGGAATACAGGAATGCACACAAGTGTTACTCTCTCCATGCACATCCTCCAAAAACCAAGACTGGACACCCAGCAGAGGAGGGAAAAGGATCCCAAAAAGACACTTGTTAACTGTTCCAAACTGAACAGACATTTAATGGAACATACTGTTCATCAGAGATGGAATTTCATTAGCAGTTTAAGGGAAGGCTACACATGGAAGAGACAAAATGCAATCAATTCTCCTGCAATTTCATACATTGCCACCCTGAGCCTCAGCAGGCTCAGCCCATCCCATACCAAACCCCAAATCAATTCATACTAATTGCTCACCTTATTTTCACAGAGGGATCTTTGCACTTTGGCAAGCCTCAATAAAAACCAGAAGACAAAAGGCTATTTGTACAAAAGCTATTTACTTGTCTGGTCTTTTTATATCCATTTAGCTCTGCATTTAATTACTCTGGCAGGTAATTCTGGCAGCTCCTTCCCTTCCTCACAACTCCCCCATGCCAAAGGGACAGCACGAAGCAATCCCACTGATACAACCCACATTAACAGAACAAACAGAGTTTCCCAAGTCATGGGGCAATATCCCAAACCCACGGATTTCATCAGCACATCTGTCATTAGGCTCACACAGCTGGGGTGGTTTTCCCAGGAGACACCAATGACCAAGCCAGGAAATGGATTTCATTAGCAACAAGTGGAGGGAGCAGGATTTATGTTCACAGAAGGGTTTGGGTTGGAAGAGACCTTAAAGATCACCCAGTGCCACCCCTGCCATGGGCAGGGACACCTCCCACTCTCCCAGGTTGCTCCAACCTGGCCTTGGACACTCCCAGGGATGGGGCAGCCACAGCTGCTCTGCCCAACCTGTGCCAGGGCCTCACCACTCACATAAGGAAGAATTTCCTCCTAATATCCAACCTAACCCTACTCTCTATCAGTTTGAAGCCACTCCCCCTTGTCCTGTCCCTCCAGGCCCTTGGAAATAGTCTCTCTCCATCTTTCCTGTAGTTCCCTTCAGGTCCTGAAAGGCCACAATTAGGTCACACCAAACCCTTCTCTCCTCCAGGCTGAACAGTTCCATCCTCTCAGCCTTTCCTCCCAGCAGAGCTGCTCCATCCCTCTGATCCTCTTGGTGATCCCCTCTGGATTTGCTCCAGCAGGTCCTGGTGGGAAGACCCTCTAAAAACACATTGTCCTGTGTCCTGTTCCTCAATCAATCTTCAGGTGACCTGTCACAGTCAGTGGAGGACAGGCTAGAAATCCTGTTGCACAAGCACCTGCCCAGACTCCAGCAAAGGCCATGATGAAGGAAAGGCTGCAGATGGAACCTCCTGGAGGTCCTGCAGGTGGGAATGCAGCAGTGCAGACAGGGCATGAATGAAGGCTTTCATCCAAGCTCCAGACAGGAGCTCTCAGGGTGGTCAGGAAGCTGCACTCCAAAGGTTTAAGACATGCTTTCCATAAGCAAACTGAGCTGAGGGGCTGATGCAACCAGGCAGAGCTGTGCTGGAACACCGGCTGGGAAAGAGGGAGATGCCTTTTGCCCCAAGGCTCTGCTGGTGAGGAACAGCAGCACGTTCCAGCGAAAGCATCAGCAGAGAGGAGAGCAGAGGGACTGGCGAGGCCAAGTGGCCCCAAACCAAGGGGGAAAAGCAGACTTGAGATTGGGCTTGGAAGAAGCAAAGGGCATCAAGTGATGGGCTCAGGGTAAGGGATCATCTAACACAAAACTCACTGGCTGCTACAGCAGTGGATGGTCTGACTGACCAGCAGGAACTGATCCAAGCAGGAATTGCCCTGGCTTGCAAAAAGGCTGGTGCCTGGCTCAGCACTGCTGCTGAGGCAGGGGGAGAGCCAGAGAGAGGACTGAAGGCATGACAGACCTGCCAGGTTACTGTAAAATATAAAAATCTAAAAAGAAAAAGGCAGGGGTAACCAAAAATCCAAACATCAAGCAAAACTTCCCTACCAGCACTAGTTTTCTGCACAGTTCCCTCTGCAAATAAGAGACAAGACACAGGCAATCAGGGTATTCCTGTTCTTGTAGAGTAGTGCTGGTGCAGCAGGAAAAATCGTGGGCAAGGAATTCCACCACTGCTTTCTGGCACGAGGTTTTAAAACTCTAGATATATGATGTTTTGAGTGAGAGATGAGATGTTTTCCAGCTGTGGTTTTACTCCAGCCTGGAGACATGCAGCTGCTCTATAAAGGTAGTTCCTAAGAGAAATACCTTTTTACAACAAGGGCAGAGGAAACTCCAGTCCCCTGAGAGTGCTTTTGTCAGCCAATCTGAGCACTCACCGATGGTGATGCAGGACAAGAAGGAAAAACACTTCTCTCCTTAGCTGGTTCCTTTGGGCTGCAGCTCTCCAGGGACAGCTGTGGAGCACATCTGGGGAAAGCAGCAGAGCTGTTCCTCTTGCAAATGCATTTTGGAAAGAAAATTAACAGGAAGGACTTTTTTTTCCCCCAACTCCTCCATCCACACGTGTCCCACCAAAACTGGGGGGGTTCACATGAGCCCCCCAGGAGCCAAACTTGGCTCCCGAACCTCCCTGGGAGCAGCAGTGCCAAGGGAAGGGCTATCCTGCCCTCGGGCAGGGCACACAATTAGGCAAAGCAAACGAGTTGTCAATAAGCCCTTGATTGTTCAATGAGACGTGGCTAATGGGGAGGCAAATGTGCAGTGCCTGAATCCCGGCACGGCGGGGACAACGCTCAGGTTGTGCCTGATGTCTCCCTGATGAAGATATTTTCAGTTGCTTTGAATCCTCCTCAGAAAAGTCAGTCTCGGAATCAAAAGGAAAAAGCCACGGCGGTTCTGAGCTCGTATGAATGCATTTAATCAGTCCAGGTGTTTAAATTATTTATCCACCAGGAGGAAAACGGTACTAATCTTAGGAACGGAGCATGTGAAGGGGGAAAACAGACATAAAGACACACTGAATAATGTGATGCAGAAGAGAATCCTCTCACACACAAGGTACTTGTGACCAAAGGTGTTCTAAGTATTTGTTACTGCAGCCTGGGATGCAAAACTTTCAAGTTTGCTGCTACCAGGAGAAATGTTTCCCAGCTGTGAGAAGTTATTCTTTTCAACAGGCGGAAAGCCCTTGTCAGAAGTTGGTGCTTTCCCCTGTTTGAAAGAGCAGAACTTTCAAACTGTTTTTTTCCGACTCGAACTCAGTGTCTGGGGGAAAAAAGTGTTTGAGGAGCTCTTCCCTAAGTGTGACATCCACTGCTCTGCACCAGACGGACCATCCTTCCTCATCACTTATCCACGGAAAACAACCTCCTGCCTTTCTTCCAGCCTTCTCCTCCTCCTCTACCTCACTTGCCAAGGCCAGGGCTCTGCCCAGGCTGCACGGGAAGCCTCCAGGTTGGAAGATGCCTGGAGTGGGAGCGACCCCCCAGCCCACTGCAGCCCTGCTCCCATGGGAACAAGCTCAGCCCCCTCCGCACTAAAATCCCTTCTCAGCCTGTGCCGGAGCCCAGAGGTTGGGCTGAGCACAGAGAAAACACAATCCCCACCTTGGCTCGAAAGAAAAGTTCAAGGTATTTCAGCTCCCTTCGAGCCCCTGCCAGCTGCTGTTTCAATCATTTTGTTTCCATAATCCGGGCAGCACACCAAAGATCACAAGGTTTGGGGTTAAGTTTCATTTCCAAAACATCTCGCAGGAGAAGAATCGCTCCTCCATTTTATTAAGCAAAGCCCACGGGCTGCTGACAGTGCTGCTCCAGGCGGCAGCATCAATGCAACATTATATACATATTAAACACATGAAAAGGAAAACATTAAGCTGGAAGGTTACTAACAAAAAGAGAGAGGAAAACCCCTGAGACATTCTCTTTGTAATTCCTTTTTACACAAGCCAACACTTAAAAGTCTCCTGGCTGAGATTCCCCCCAAGTAACCTACAAAGCATTTTACAGCATCACTGCTCAAACCAATCGATCCCAGGACCCAGCAGGGCCATTTCTGAGGGAATGACACGCCTGTTACTGATAAAACCCTTCCCAGAGCAAGGAGAGCCCAACGAGGCAGAGACACCCACTGGTCTGGAAGCACCATTGGCTCAAATGGAGTTACAATGGGACAGGGACCTGCTGGGATTCCCGAGGGGCTTGGCATTCCTGCTCAGCCAGAGGGACCCAGTTCCACAAGGAGCAGCAGCCAAGGACAGGGGAAAAAGGAAGGAAATAAAAAAAATTGTAACAAACCCACCTTTGGCACCACAGCCAGTCCAACTGCTCGCAGGAACAGGGGATCCTGAGCCCCCTTCCTTCCCAGGATTGACATTCCAGCTGTGGGAATCCTTCCCTTGATGTTGGCTTGCACTGACATCAGCCTTTCTACACTGGTTTGCCAGATTGTACTTTTGTCATTAGTTCTGGTTACAGACAGGGACAAGATCACAGAGCCACAGAATATCCTGAGCTGGAAGAGACCCACAAGGATCATCCAGTCCAACCCCTGGTCCTGCACAGACACAGCACTAATCCCCTCTGCCCCATCATCCAAACCCTCCTGGAGCTCTGGTAGCCTTGGGGCTGTGCCCACTGCCCTGGAGAGCCTGGGCAGTGCCCACCACCCTCTGGGGGCAGAACCTTTTCCTGATATCCCACCTAACCCTCCCCAACACAGCTCCAGCCATTCCCTGGGTGCTGTCCCTGCTCACAGAGAGCAGAGATCAGAGCTGCAGACCCCAGTGAGGTCTGACCTCAGGCTCCTCTTCTCCAGGTGAACACTCCAAGTGCCCTCAGCTGCTCCTTGTAAGGCTCCTCCCCACCCTTCCCCATCTCTCTGTCCCTCCTTTGGCTGCTCTCCAGCAGCTCCATAACCTTCTTTTATCGTGGTGCCCAAAACTGCCTCTAGTATGGCACATTTCATTGGCTTTTTTTGGCTTTTTCTTTTGATAGCTTTTTTGTAGGTTATTTTGTTTCCTTCTTCTCCTAAAGTGCCTTATTCTGTAACTTTTGGAGCTGGCATTTTCCATTCCTCCTCTCATGGCAGAGGGAGGTATCTGAAGATGATCTGCTTGGTCATCCAAGGCTTTTAAACATGCTCTCAGATAAGCACAGCTGCATTTTTAACAGTAGCTGAAACCACAGAATTTAAGGAAGGAAAATTCGATGTGATGTTTCATGCTTTAGTTAACAGTCTTCCAAGACACAAAGCTGCTCCAGTTGCTCTGGAAACTGTAACTTGGACACAACCATGTAGATACATCAACCCCCTGGCTATAAATGAAACCACTTTAGCAACGCTGCACATTTGTATGACAAACATTCATAAAAACAAGACCTGCACCCTGATCTTCCTATGGGAAGGGCACATCCCAGGGTCCTTCACACACAGTGCACTGCCCTCATTTCCTTTGGGCTGCAAGAGAAATGACTGAGCCAGAGCCTGCGGGGCACGTGGATAAGGACCCTCCAGGTAAGGGAAAGATGAGAAACACCTGTGGGTATTGGAGGGCGATGGGATGCCCAGCTGGGCTGTGCCCAGCACAGCAGGAAGCAAGTGCCAGTACCAAAAGGAGGGCTTGGAAGACAAAGGAATATGGTGGCCAGGCTGGGATGTCCTGGCCAGGAAAAGGGAATGGGAAGCCTGGAGCTGGGAATGGAGCAAGACAACAGTCACTGGGAGAAGGAATGCAGGGGGGGATGCTCAAAAACAGCACAGGAGGAACAAGTGTGGGGTGTTGGTGGAGGAGGGATGGCCACAGCACAACACCAGAAGGCAAACACGTGGGGTTTTCTTTAAAAAAAGGGGGAAATATTCCATACACAAACCACAGCCTGAGTGCTGGTTGCTGTGGAAACCATAACTTTGAATTCAGTGGCTAAAACCCAGCGCTGCTATTTATACCAAGCTCCTCACTACAGCACGAGAACTTCACCTCAAAAACACAGCCCTGGTTCTCACAAACATGGGTTTGTCCCCCTGTTACACACACTGATCCCACCAAAGGAGGCTCACAAGGCTTTTCCAGTGTTCCTGACCACTGAGTGACTACAGGGCATGATCACCCCTGATAGAAAAAAAGCCTCACCACCACTGTCTTTCCTCTTCCAAGCAAGACCAGACAAATCAGTGGATTCTGCTTCGGTCAAGAGCAACCAGAGACACTGAAAAGGCCATTTCAAACACCAGTTTCTCTTGTCTCCCTTAGGGCAAATTACAGTCAGCATCACCTGAGATTACGTAGGGCCAGATCCCAAAGTCAGTTATCATTAAAGATGACAAGCATTTGTTTCAGGACTCCAGAATATTGCCTCTAATATCCCAGAAAGCATAACTGGATCATTAACGCAAGAATAACAACAACAAAGAGGCTGCAGATTAAATTCTTGTTGGGAGAATCCCTCTAAAAAAACGTTTTTATGTTGCTCTGCTGCTGGAGAAGGAAACAGGTTTTCCCTTCCATGGGAATCATGATTCTGGGGAGAATCCCACAGCCAAAGCAGGAGCAGGAATGATGTGCCTGTACCCCAGGCAGAGGTGAGCCACATTCCCCTTCCACCTCCACCATTCCAGGGGCCAGAAGGGAAGAAACAGCCCCATCCATTCCCCACCCAGTCCTCAATCATGTTTTCCCCCAAGCAGGACGAAGGTGCAAGTGGGGCACATTCATTGCCATGACCCAACAAACCACCACAGGGGGATCAACCCAGTCCAAGACACTTCCCAGGACCTGGACAGGCAATGGCCCCCAAATCAAAGTGTACAAGGGCAACTTAGGCAAAAGTTTCACTATCCCTGGAGATTTTTAAAGTGAGATTGGCCATAGCACTGAGTGCCACGATCTGGTAAAAGGTTGGACCAAGGGTTGGATTTGATGATCTTGGAGATCCTTTCCAACCCAATCCATTCTATGATTCTATTCTATGACTCTACGAAAAGCTGAGAAGAAAAACCACACAGCTTTCCAAGGTCAGCTGCAGCTTCAGAATCCCACGGGACTGTCCCACCCCTGGGGGCTCATCAGGAACCAGCACGGACAACAGTTCCGTGCAATCCACCAGCAACTCTGCCTGCCCAAGGAGGGTTTGCCAGGGCAAGGGAAGGCAGGGACAGGAGCCAGGATTCAGGAGAGGGGTTCCAGGAGCTGCAGAGCCAGGAAAGGCGGCAGGAAGTTGCTCCCTGTGGGATCAGGCCCTTGCAGCAAAAGTGCCGGAGGTCCCGTTTGCCCTTGCTCAGTAATTTCCATCACAAGCACCCAAGTGTCATTGAAAACAACGGGAGCGTTTTAACAACACAGGAAGGGGGAAAGATGCTCTTAATCACCGGCACCCAGGTAATCACTCCATGGATCTCAGCCTCCCCTAATTTATTCCGATACAGGTTTTAATCAGAATTTCACACGCAGCAGAACGATTAACAAGCCACGAGCGCTCCCTGCTCCCTGGATTTCACAGCCCTGGATGGCGCGGGCAAAGCCGGGAAGGACCAGCCAGTCAATTTCCTCCCGCGCTTCCCAAGCCAATGTGGAAGCGCTGGAATTGCGCTCTCGCTCCCGGAACTCTGGGACGACCCCGGTGGTGCCAGAGCTCCCCATGGATCCAGGACTGCGGGCATCCCTCGGGAGCCCGCAATTCCAGCCAGGGCAGCGCTGCCTCATCCCTCGGGANGCCTCATCCCTCGGGAACACGCAATTCCAGCCAGGGCAGCGCTGCCTCATCCCTCGGGAACACGCAATTCCAGCCAGGCCAGCGCTTCCCATGGATCCAGGACTGCGGGCATCCCTCGGGAGCCCGCAATTCCAACCAGGGCAACGCTTCCCATGGATCCCGGGGCTGCTGCGGGCATTCTTCGGGAGGGGAGCCCGCAATTCCAGCCAGGCCAGCGCTTCCCATGGATCCAGGACTGCGGGCATCCCTCGGGAGCCCGCAGTTCCAGCCAGGGCAGCGCTCCCCATGGACCCCGGGCATGCCTCGGGAGCCTGCAATTCCAGCCAGGGCAGCGCTTCCCATGGATCCCGGGCATCCCTCGAGAGGGGAGTCCGCAATTCCAGCCAGGGCAGCGCTTCCCATGGATCCAGGGTATCCCTCGGGATCCCGCACCCCCGGCCGTGCCCCGTCCCCGGTGACCGCTGCCCACGGCGGGCACCTCACCTGCGCATCGCGGCTCACCTGTGTGCGCCCCCGCAGCATCCCCGTGCCCCAGGGGCGCTCCCGGGGACCAGGCAGCCCCCGCCGGTGACACGCGAAGCGCAGCCCAGTGCGGGGCGGCGGCGGAGCGGGGATGGA
>VWZD01013280.1:505309-610011 GCA_013396695.1 Sakesphorus luctuosus
CCCCCGCGCGCGCCGCCGCCGCCGCGCGCTCTCGCCCGCTGCCCCGCTGCGATTGGCCGGGCGGCGCGCGGCACGCAGCGAGATTGGCCGCCCGGCGCCGGCCCGGCGTATATAACCGGTGCGCGGGGAGGGGCGTGTCCGCAGTCCGCGAGTGCTGCGGGCGGGGTCGGGTTGGGACGGACCAAAGCAAGATGGCGGCAGTGCGGGCCGTGTGCGTGATGCGCGGGGACGGGCCCGTGCAGGGCGTCATCCACTTCGAGCAGCAGGTGAGCGCCCACACCGGGGCCGAGCCTCCCCCTGGGGCTGCTGAGCCGCTCCCCGGGGCCCCTCAGCCTCGCTGGGAATGGCTGCGGCCCTTCGGGGCTGCGCCGACACTTCTGGTGGCCGAAGGAGGCGGGGAGCGGCTGCGGCGTGACCCGGGGAAGTGCGGGATGGTTCTGGAAGGCACGGTCAGATAACAGGCACTCTGGTGATAAATAACGGAAAGACCACGTGAAAGATGGATAAATAGATGCAAATACTCTGTGTCACGCCGCCTGGGGCTTGTGGCGGAGCCTCCAGTGCTTTCTGTCACCTTGGTTTGACCCAGAGCCGCGTAATGCCAAAGTCCGTGTGCTGATAATAAATCCTTTCCTTTCCAGGGGGATGGACCGGTGAAAGTCACGGGGAAGATCACCGGGCTGGCCGATGGGGAGCACGGGTTCCACGTGCACGAGTTCGGGGACAACACGAACGGTAAGGGGGGGATTTGTGTGCTCAGCCCTGCCCGGAGCGCTGCGGCACAACTGGGGCTAAGAAATGTGAGCCATTCCCCGGGGAATCGCTCCCCGCCTAATGCCCTGGACGTGTCGAGGCTGGTGGTCAAGATAAGACATACCAAGCACTCCCCTGCACGGTTGGATACTCAGTGTTTGGAAACAAAGTTCCCAGCTGAGCCCGGAGCGCTCTGGAATGGGTGACTGCACTTAACTGGCCTGTCAGGCTGGAGCGGGTGATTCACACCGCGAGGATTAGCGGGACACGCAGCAGGAGAGCGGCTGGTTCTGGTGGATGCCTGGGAGAGGCAGGTTCATGCTGGCTCCCGCAGGGAATGCTGCTCTCTCTGATGGATGCTGTGCTGTGTTGCAGGCTGCACCAGCGCTGGCCCTCACTTCAACCCAGAGCGCAAACAGCACGGGGGCCCCAGCGACGCCGAGAGGTGAGTGCAGGGACAGCCGCCGACACCCAGGATTTCTCAGGGCACAGCACTGGGACTGTGGGGACTGCACAGCATGTTGTTGGACACTTTGGCTCCAGGAATGGTGGTGTAAAATAGTATCTTGGGGACGTGTCACTGCTTTTGTCACAGCTTGAGAGGAGGGGGACAGGGAGGGCCTGTGGGTATCTCTGTGCTTCAGTGGGAGACCTGGTTCCTTTTTTGGGAGTTCTCACAGTCCAGTTCCCTTTGGGAGCCCTTGGACACCTGAGGAGCTGCTGTGACTGCTGGCTGGGTCTGGGGCAGCACAGGGGCTGCAGGGCAGTGGAGGAGCTGGGAGCAGCCTGGCCTTGCACAGGGAGGGTCTGGGATAGCATTAGAACCAGCGTGGCAGTGTGACCAGCCTTGGAATGCTCCCATCCGTGGCCGAGTGCACCCTGTGTGGCTGATCAGTCCTACCTGAGCGATGGATTGCACCGGCCAGGCGGAGCTGGGAGCTGGCTGTGGGCCAGCCCCTGCATGACACAGCATGAAATGGTGTGTGAGGGCCCTGCCAGCCACTGCTCGGGGCCAAAGGTTGGGATTGCACACACATGGTGGCTTTTGCAGGCCTGGTTTTGGCAAATCCTGTTGTGTCCTGCCTCCTTGGGCAGCTGTGGGCAGCAGAATCCCTTAGGGGGTGCAAGAACTTTATCAGTGTGCAGCTGGAACAACTGGACTGAAGCCTCCTGGAAGCTTGGATCAAATTCCTAAGGGGAAAGCCGCCCTTGACCTGATTTTATAGGACTTGGTTAAAAATGTGGAGTCTGTGCTGTGTAAGACACTGCTGCTCAACACTCGGCTGGCTGAGCTGCATGGAGAGTTCTAGGAATGTTAGTATTCCAGGTTCTGAGTCTGGATAGAGTCTGGCAGAGCATGATCAGCAGTATTTTGAGTTAGTGTGTTGTTTGGGGCAGGTGTGCAGGACACACCACCCTGGAATGTCCAGGAGTCCCATGAAAACTCCACTGCTGGAGGCACAGTTCTCTAGGAAGCTCTGGCAGAGATGTAGCTCTGATAAAAGCTGTGTGGGAGAGCAGGATGCCAAGTGATGGAGCAATGCCAAACTGGAATAATCATCCCTGCTCTACTGGCTGGAACTGAGCAGCTCCTGCATCCCCTTTGACTGTCGCCTGACAAACTGCTCTTCCTAATCCTATTTAGACGTGAAGCCTGTGGAATAGCTGATCTGTGCTGGGCGTTAAGAGCTCTTGGGAACAGTGGCAGTGTTCCACCAGACCTGGTGTATGCAGGCAGGGTTATTCCACGGAATTTGAGAGCCTTGGGGCAGAGGGACATGCTGTTGTCACAGGGGGATTCTGCACCTGTGTGCCCTTGGAGATGGGATGGTGGAGTTACCTGAGTGTAGGAACAGCATAAACTCCCAGCCTTGCCTTGGAAGAGCTTTCAGTCCAAGTTTCCTGAGTCTCTCTGTGTTTTGTGCAGGCACGTGGGAGACCTGGGCAATGTGACTGCCAAGGGAGGAGTGGCCGAGGTGGAGATCCAGGATTCCGTCATTTCCCTCAGCGGCCCACACTGCATCATCGGCCGCACCATGGTGGTGAGTGCGGGGCCCTGGTGGGGCTGCACAGGCACAGAGGGCTCTCCTTGCATCAGTGACATCCCAGCTGTGGAGGGAACGGGAGCCTGGCACTAATGCTGTCACGGGAAAGTGTGGAAATGGGCACCTGAGGACTCTGGAAGGAGTTTCTAGCATGGATATCAGTCTGACATTGTGCAGTGGGTCTGTGGTGCTCTGCTGGGAGCAGTGGAATGTGGGGATTGGATCTGCAATAACACAAGTTAAGGTCTCTTCCCTTCTCTTTTAGGTCCATGAGAAACGGGATGACCTGGGCAGAGGGGGAGACAACGAGAGCAAATTAACTGGAAACGCGGGACCCCGTTTAGCCTGTGGAGTGATTGGCATTGCCAAGAGCTAAGTGTGGCCCCTGTACTGCTATTCCATTGCTGTTCCTGCCCCTCCTCCTGCAAGCCCAAGATCTGTCACTAATCTCCCGCTCCTCTGCATCCCGAGCAGCGCTTAAACCGTTGGAGACTGACCGAGTTTTGTATGATGTACATGGCAATTAAAGTGTCCCTCATGGAACGGCTCTGTGGTCACTGCTCACCACCTGCTGCCAGCATTCCCTGCCATCCCTCCTCTGTGCCTGGGAAGAGGGAAGCAGTGCTCCCATCCCACACCCTGGATGAGCCCCACATGCTCTGGCAAAGAGCAGCAGACCTGGGTGTGTCAGGGCTTCCTCCTGGTGAAGGTGCATTTGTACATCTCAAACCTGTGTAATAAATGTTCTGGGCAGATACACCTGGGTCTGGCTGTCTGTAAACAACAGGGAGCATTCCCAAACCTGCATCTCTGGGAAAACGGGGCCTGGGCTCCAGGAGATCAGTGGTTAACTTGCACCTAGCAAGTTCCTTCCAGGCACTATCCCAGGACCAGCCAGGAGAAGCCACTGTGTGTCTGTGCCAGCTTCCATCATGTTGTGTGTCCCTCTGAAACAAGATTTCAGAGTCTCTCTTAATAGAGAAATTAATTATTTTAATGAGGACTTGTACCACTGTTCCTTTATCTTGTACATAAGGATACTGATGGAAGTAGCAGGTTGCAGTTCTACATAACCCCCCATTCCACTGAGGAATGTTACAAAGGGAACTTGGTAGTAGAGCAGGAATACTGTAAAAGTACTTCAAACTTACATTCCCTGCTGGTGCCAGACAACTGTGTGAGTCTTCACCTGCCTGTGCCTCTTCCAGAGGGTCACTGTGAGGTTATTCCACAGGCACTGCTGCAGAAGGCAGTAAGGAATTGCTCCGCAGTTTTCCTAGGCTCTGCTTTCACATCCCTACTGAGGGAAAGGGAGAGAATGTGAGGTGGGATCTGAGTGAACAGAGCAGCCTCTGTCTCCAGCTCTAATGAGGTGAGACAAGCCCTCCCTCCTCACAGCTGAGGCTCAGACCTCAGTGTCTGGTGTTCTCTGGACACAGGAATGTCCCACAGGGCCCTCAGGAAACAACCAGGGAGGACACGAGTTTTAACACGTGGAAGTTTAGTTCACTGCAATATGTAAACAGGTTCTTTCTCTCTTTATTCTGCTATTGCAAGAACATAAAAATAGATGTCCTCTCCCCCGCCCAGAGCTCCACACTTGGCTCTCCCATCCCTCCCTCCCCCAGAGACAATTCCCTCTGCCATGGGGCTGCTCAGAAAATGGACTAAGGAAGCAGCTGCCCTTTCCTTGGGGAAAACCCCAACTTTAAAGGTAGAACACACCTAGAGCAAGGAGAAAAAAACCAAAACAATTAATATGCACAGGATTCATACACGTTTCCTGTGGTGCGTCTGGAGGGCAGGACTTCCCAAACTGTCCATGCCTGAAGGATTGGCCACCAGGAAACTGAACCTGCCCTCGTCCAATCTGACAAAACCACGGAGGTGCTTTGGAGAGAAGGTGGCAGAAGGCCTAGGAACACCAGGAACTGCCCTCTGTCCCCCAGCCCAGGGGCACACAACCTACCTCTGGCAGGGCGAGGAGGGGCCGGCGTTCCCACCGGAGCAGCTCCGATCCCAGAGGAAGCGGCAGAGTCCTCGTCCCAGCTCCACTTCAGGAAGCAGGCTGGCAATTTACAGCAGGTTTTGGTGCCTCTCAGGTCTCACTTTCCAACAGCAGCACTGGCTGACAGATAGAAAAGCTGCAGAACGGGCTCTGTCCAGCCCAGCACACACTTTGTAACAGCAGAGCAGACATGCCTGAAGGTGTCACTTCTTAAAAAAAGGCAAATTAAGGGCAACAGGAACCACAGAACCAACCGAAGGGGAGCAAAAAAAAATAAAGCAAAGAATGGATTGCATTGCAAACACTAAACAGTTAACTCTGCAATTAACATTTTAAAACTAACTTTTACCCAGGGTGGTCAAGTATCTCAATAAAATGCAGCAATCTAAAACTCCAGAGGACTGTTACAAATAAAAATTCGCTTCTGTGAATCGCTACACAAACAGGTGGATTTCCTTTAACAAACAGAACCAAACCAGTCTAATTTAGACTCCAGTACAGCATTAACAGTTCCAACTTTAGGCTGTTGAACACTCCTTTTCCACTTCAGTGCAGCGTAGGAAGAATAGCACACGTTAAAAGTTTGTTACGAAAATAGAGTTTATTAAAAACACATCCCTATCGTTTTGAGGAGCTTTCACCGTTACCTTTTTCTTAAATTAAAAAAAAAATAGAAAGCACTTCTACTTCTGATTCGTAAACTTTTTAAAGTCAAAACTTTAAAAAAGTTACAGCAAAAATGGGTAATATTTTAATCATCTCTTCAGTATTTTTATGTTATGCTGTGGCTATTTTAAATAGGAGGGAGGCAATCAAATTGCTTACAGGGCCCCTGCGCTGGGCGGGGCCGGGGGCGGCAGCGGATTTACAGCACTGTACAACTAAAGCTCACGCTCCGACACAGCCCAGTCTCAGCGGGGAGCCTCCGCCACGGAGCCCGTGTCCTTGTCCTCCTGCTCCAGGGATGAGGTAGCCTCGGGAGCCGACTCTTCCGCAGGTTTCGCACCCGCAGGTTCAGACTCTCCCGCAGCGAGTTCTGAAACAATGTCTGCATCGGCCGCTTTGCCGCCGCCGTGGGGCTCGTGGTTTTTGTCGCCTTCCGCCCTGTCTGTCACCTCCGGCTTTTCCTTGCCGCGGC
The DNA here is from genome assembly GCA_013396695.1 of Sakesphorus luctuosus. Classification (NCBI taxonomy): domain Eukaryota; kingdom Metazoa; phylum Chordata; class Aves; order Passeriformes; family Thamnophilidae; genus Sakesphorus; species Sakesphorus luctuosus. The sequence continues at coordinate 511,254 of VWZD01013280.1, forward strand.
TTTCCTCCTTGTCTCTGCGCGACTCGCGGTCTCTGGAATCCCTCTCCCTGTCTCGGTGGCCGCTGGAGCGCCTGTTCCTGTCCTCCGAGTCCCTGTGCCTGTCGCGATCGGGGCTGCGCCGGCCCCAGTCGCGCCGGTCGCGCCGCTCGTGCTCCCGGTCGTCCCCGCGGCTCCCGTAGCGCTCACGCTCGCTGTCCGCACGGTTCCCGAAGGATCTCCGTCCGAACCTCTCCTGGTCTCTGTTGGGCGTGAACGTCTGCCTGTCGTTCCTGAACTGCCGGCCGTCCCTGCTCTCCTCGGGGCCGCCGCTGCCCGGGCCGCCCCCGGGCCGCACGAAGTGCCCCGGCGGGGGAAAGGGCGTTTTCATGCCGTGGGGCGGGGGCATCCCGAAGCCCCCCGGGCCCGGAGGGGGCCCCCTGTGCATCATGTGCGGGGGCATGTGTCGCGGGGGCATCATGGGGAAGCGCGGCATTGGCGGTGGCGGCATTCCCGGCGGGCGCTGCAGCGGGATGAGCCCGGGCCGGGCGCCCAGCAGCCCGGTGGATGGAGTCTGCAGCCCGACCACGGGCGCGGGCGGCGGCGGGGCCACGGCCTGGGTGCCTGCAACGACACACACGGACAGTCAGAGCCTGCCAGTAGGGACACAGGGCATTCCCATGGCTCCAAACCCGGGAAAAGAGCACGGAATTTTGAGCGGATCTTCCTGTGCTGCTCCACGCGCTGCCCAGGAGCAAACACAGCTCGCTGTGGCAAGGGCAGGAACTCATCCCGGATCCCAAAGGCTTCCTTTGCACCTGTGCAGGTCCCTGCTCCTCCTCAGCCTCTCCCCTCCTCACCCAAACCCCTTCCTAGTATAACAACCCTGGCCATGTAAACTAAAAGGAAATGCAACAGGTCATTTCTGGCTTCTTTTTTTCATAACACAGTATCTCATCCTTCACAGCACATATCCAACACCAGCTATTTTCAGTTTCAATTCCTGGAACCTTTTGTTTTTAGTATGCTTTTCATATGAAAAAGAAAATTACTTCTGCAAGCAAACTCTTGGAGGAAGATCAGCCCAAAGCTCCCTGACACCAACACAAGGAGCCAGAATGGAGGAGGGAGGAATTCTGAGCTCCATCTGAGGCTTTCCACCCCATGGGCACCAGACTCCTTCAGCCTGAACCAGGAACACCTTCCTGCTCCATGAGCAGCTCAGCAGAGAAAGGTTTCACATTCAGTTAAGTACAAGTAATTTAATTTCTTCACTCTATCTACACAAACTGCAGCACTGAAGCAGCACAAAGGTACCTGGAACTCCTTCTCTTTCCCTTTGAACACTCTTCATTGTAAGTATCAGCCCCCTTCAATGTTGAGGCTAAAGCAAATGTACAAGCACTACCAGAGTCTCCTCACTCTGCTCACCAATCAGACACCAATTAAACACTTCCAGAGCTGTCCAGAAACACCCTCACAGAACACAGGAAGTGCTCAGGAAAACTGATGGCACAGATGCACGTGGCAGGTCTGGGAAGATTTACAGCCCTTTGCTGTCTCATGTAGAGAAAGGCAGTACAGGACATTGAAGTAGTTTCTCAAACTGGCTAAGGAGTCCTTGAGCTCTGAGAGAAACCTTGAGGTGATTTACTGACCATGTCACACCCAACTCCTCACACTGCAGACAGAACCTTCACTCACCCCTCACACCTGCTCCTCTGTGGTGTGTTTGATGTGTAAAACCACTCCCTGCCTTCACAACTCACTTTATCTGTAATTGGCACCGGTGCTGTCCAGTTACAGGCCCTCAGACCTTGCCCTGTTTGCTCAGGAGGAGGCAGGACTGTGTTGGGCAAGCCCATCCCAAACAGGAGGGTGGCTGCACAGTCACAGCTGAAATAACCTGCCATAAATCCCAACGTTTTGTAACAGTCACACTGAGGGGCTCAGAGAATGCTTTATGATTTAATGCACATTACAAAAAACACTTCAGAACAAACCAGCAAGGGAGCAAAGACTTCATAACCGAGTTTGCACTATCAGGAAATGAATGCCCAGTTCAATGGGAACTCCAGGATAACTGAGCTTTGATTGCATGTAATTATCCTGGTAGGAATTTGGGTAAAGAGAGCACTAGGGCTGGACCTACAAACTGCAATAATGTGTGTTTCATCAGGATCAGAGAATGTGAATGTGCCAAACTCAGCATCTGCAGTTTATTAAAACATTTACTCAGCCCTAAGAACACACTGTCCAATCCAAAAGGATTTAAAAGCTGCTGCTTTCTGCAACAGGCACCTGTAAAAGGAGCCTAAATATCTGCCCTGCAGGTCACTTCAAATTGCCTGAGCCACCCCAGCCTGGATGGTCTTGTTCTGATGAACAGGGAGGTGTAACAGGAGCGAGGGTGATCAAGGACACAACTAAATCACAACCTCAGGGTGCTTTTAAGGGAAAGGCACAAAACATCCAGACTCAGTGCCCGCAAGGGATTGCTGCTCTGAAGCACAACCATGCCCTCCTTGGACATGAGGAAGGAATTACACTGGAGGCACGAAGGAAATCGGTAGAGATGAGACAGAACTTGTATCATGACAGATAGTGTATGAAATCTTACAATAATACATTTAGAATTACTTTGTAATGTGTCTTCTGTATAAAAACTGAGCAGAGAGAGAAGCTTCATTCTGGAGTTCCCATGTTATTAAAGGACTCCTGTGTTTTGTACAGGTTACACAAGAAGTTTACACCTCTGCCACAGTCTCTTCCAGGCCATCTCCATCCCCCGAGTCTGCCCTGCAGCAGGAAGTCTTCCATCCTGTGCCACTAAAGCCCCTCCACCCCTATTTCCCCAGCACAGTCCCTGTGCTGTTCTCCATCATGCTGTCACACATCTTCCTGCCACCACTTCACCTCAGTGTGGATGAGCCACTCCATGGGAATGTTCAGGGAGCACTGGGGGACTCTGTGAGAAGCCAGTCCCATGAGCAGTGACCTGTACAATTGCTGCACCATGGACTTGCTCCAAGCCCCATCCAGCCTGGCCTGGGACACTCCCAGGGATGGGGCAGCCACAGCTTCTCTGCCCAACCTGTGCCAGGGCCTGCCCACCCTCCCAGCCAGGAATTCCTTGCCAGTATCCCACCTATCCCTGCCCTCTGGCAGTGGGTAGTCATTCCCTGTGTCCTGTCACTCCTGTCCCTTGTAAAGAGTCTCTCTCCATCCTTCCTGTAACTCTTCCCTTCAGGTCCTGGAAGGCCACAATGAGGTCACCCTGAAGCTTCTCTCCTCCAGGCTGAACAACTCCAACTCTCTCAGCCTTTCCCCACAGCAGAGCTGATCCATCCCATCTGTTCACCCTGGTGGCCTCCTCTGGACTCGCTCCAGCAGCTCCAACACCTTCTGATGTTGGACCCCAGAGCTGGAGGCAGCACTACAGGAAAGTTTAATTTGTGCCAACTTACTGAATGGTTTGAAAAAGCCAAGACAACTGATATTAATCGTTTATCTTTAATCACATAAAAAATTATGTTTCTTCTGTTTTTCTTGTGTCTTGTATCAGACTGGGAACAGTCCCCACAACTCTGGGACGTCAGGGTGGAAGGGTTTTATGTAACCCTTTGATTATAAATAACTTCTTGAAATAAGACACCCATCAACATCCAATGCTAATGCTTAAGCAAACACACAGATCTCAGACTTCACTCCAGGACTGCTCTGTGAGCTCAGGAAACCTGAGCCTGAATATTGAGAGAAGTTGCTCTGATCACATGGACAACTTTACCTGCCCCAGCTACTCAGGGAACAAGTTAATAAGAACAAAGGCAAGTTCTCAGCTTGCAGATTTCTCAAATTCAGCTTCCTTGAATTTGTAAGAAGAGTGGGCAGCTGCTGTCCAAGGAGCTGATGAGGGTGTCTAATTTACTTCAATCTCCATTTTGTAAAACCTTTGTTACACATGCAGCAACACAGCAAAGGGCAGAGGAGCTTCATGCATTCCACAGGCTTGCAATGAGAAGTTCAGGTTATGCTGCACAAGACACAGCCCCATGAAACTCCAGAATTCTGTGCTGCCATTACCAAAACTGTGACTCACCATGAAGGTGTGAATTTCTGAAATGCACAGTCTGATATTCCCCATCACCACAAAGTTCTCTGACTCTGTTGTGTCACCACAGAATTCTTTAAGCTTTTCTCTGTTTGCCAATTGCCCAGGATCCTCTAAACCCATCAATCAGCTGCTGGGTTTGCATGCCTGCCTGGCTGGAGTGTTAAAAGCAGCACAGTGATTTTCAGAGAGAAGCAGCTCTTTGCTTTTTGAAAACTGGCTTTTGAAATGGTTTTATGTCCAGTTTTCATGAGGAAGGATCCAGAAATCACTGGTCATGGATGGAAAATTCAGCCATCACATCCGTGGAGCAGTGAGCTCTTAGGGAGACACATCTTTAGGGTTTTTCAGTGCACACTGTAAAGTTCAGGGCAGATACCAAGTAACACAAAATCAGCTTTTACATTCATTTGATAGGCTCTCATCCAGAGGTCTGAAATCCCAAAAATGCAATCATCTCACTAAGATACACAGGTAACAAGTCTCTTGAGTCAATTCTTGACACTGCCCCATCAAAGGTCACCCTAAAACAGACACTTAGTAGAGCTCTGAACCATTAAACAGTTCACACTCCTTTCAAAATCTGACCAGGTTTGTATCATACTGGGAAAAAGAATTTATGCAACATACTCACTTGGGCTTGATTTTCTAGTCAAAATAACACTGGGCAATTTTTATATAGTGTATTCCTATAAAGGTTTCAAAACCTGTAATGCTGCAGGGCTGAAATAAAAGCTTTTGGGTTTGTTTTATTAAAACAATTTATTCCACACAGGAAAAGTATGTGTCATGTCCTCATAGGTTGGAAAAAAACTATTAAAATAGTTAATAATAACAGTTAATAAGTTAATTTTATGCATGTAATAGCTGAGTATAAAACCTGGTTGTTATGTTATTTTAAGTTAATTCTCTATACTGTGTAAACTTCTACTTGTTAAAAGTAGACAGCATTTGAATTTGTAATGTAAACAAACATTACAGCTTTGTTTCTTAAGGAAACAGATCTTCAATAATAAATATTTACTGCTCCTTCTGTGCAAAACCAAGACTCTAAAAGTCATTTCAAAGCCAACAGAGGGGCAGAAATTTCAACAAGTTGGGAAAAATGTGCTTCATAGAATCATAGAATGGATTGGGTTGGAAAAGACCTCTGAGATCATCAAGTCCAACCCTTGGGCCAACTCCAGTCCCTTTACCAGATCATGGCACTCAGTGCCACGGCCAAGCTCAGCTGAAAAACCTCCAGGGATGGGGAATCCACCCCCTCTCTGGGCAGCCCATTCCAATGCCTGAGCACTCTCTCTGCAAAGAAGTTTTTTCTGATTCCCTTTCCCCTGGACCATCAGTTGGTAGCAAAACTAAAATGGTATTTTAAATCCAGGGAAAATTGAACTGCAGGACTTACCCAAAAGAGTGAACTTACCAAGGAGTGGGACGGTCTGGGTGACGGGAGCAGGGACATTGGCAGGTGCTACAGGAGGTGGAACAGTCCCGTAGAGTTTGGAACTATCGGTGGTCTCAGCGCTCCCTCTGCCTCCGGCAACCACCGGGATGGGGTTTCCTACAGATGATTCCTTTGCAGCATCCTCGCTCCCACCAGGTGCTGTAGCTGAGAACAAGGCATTGGCACGTGAGGCACCACCAGGAGCAATCCCTGCTGCCCTCCCTGCCCCTCACACTTACAGTTGGGGATGTTCACTGCCGGAGTGTGCGGCACCGACACCGGAGGGGTGATGGGCGGCGGCGGCCCCGGAGGGAGGAAGCCTGAAAGACACAGAGCAGCCCTGAGTGCCCCTGTGCCCCCACAGCCCCTGCAGCTGGGGCTGTGCTGGGCTCAGCAGGGCTCAGCAGGGCACAGACACCCCCACGTACCTGGGGGGAGATGCAGAGGGTTGAAGCCAGGCCGTAGGAACGGAGGCGGTGGTGGGGGCGGCACCCCAGGGGCAAATCCAGGAGGGGGGATTCCTAAAGGTGCTGTGAAGGCAGGGGGCTGGAGTGCACCCACCACGGGAGGCCCCGAGGGGTGGGGTGGAACCTGCGGGGAAAGGAAGGGGGAAATGTGTCACCCTGAGACTGACCAGGTGAGTCCCTGTCCCGCTGGGATCTCTGCCTTTGTCCAGCACAACAAGAACATCTAAACAGCCTTAAATTGCTCTGCAGCAAGGTGAGACTTGCACAAGACCTAATTAGCACCCAAGGAGCTCCTACCACTTACATGATCAACACCAATCTTGTTTGCCCTTGTAATTGGAGAAGAATTCTTCTCTGTGGTCAGTGGATATCAGTGTATGTTGGTAGCTCACCTCACACACCCTTTCCACAGTGCCTGGGATTCATTTCCACCCAGGAGGATCCACTGCAATGCACAGACTTCAGAGCAACTAAAAACCTTTGCTTGTTTCTTTCTCACTACCTGAGTTTATACATTCTATTGAAGTGACTGTTTTCCTTTTCTAAATTCTGGTTTGTATCAAGCCCTGAATTTAAATTAGCTCTGATTTAAATTAAGTTGGGTTTTAGTCTCATATTTATGAGCTTATTACAGAAACTACATTAAATGTGTGGAATCAAAAGGAAAAAATTCAATCAAATTTTAACTCTGCACTTAAAATGGATTTAATAAAGCAAAGTGCCCAGGTGACCATAACTGACCACCTCCAACACAAGTAACATCTCAGAACTACTGCACCACAACTCATATTTTATTTCTAGAGGAAAGAAGAAAAAGCTGCTACTGTTTTATTCTCAGGACTGAAAGAACCCGCTCCAGGTTCCCCACCAGGGGCTGGGTTATGAGCCCAGGCACACTGACCCTGTGCTGTTACAATTTATAGTCAGAATAGCATCATAAATAGCCAGTCTGGGTAGGGATGCAGCAAACTGGGATCAATGTGGGAAAAAGCAACTGGAGGGAGAGTTGTTTACTCAGGAGGAGATGGGAATGGAGAAAGGGAGGAGAAAGCACAAGGGACAGGAAGGTCAGGAAGTGAGAAGAGAATCAGTCATGGGAATCCTGCAGCAGCAGCTCTTTCCTGACACTTCCTTTTTCAGCATGGATTTAAGGAAAATAAACAAAATCACTACTGCTTAATACAGTTAATGACTACTAAAACTTTCTGAAATTATAAGTCTGACTGGATGATCATTTACTAAATAATGCACTTCAGGAATTCTCTGTCACAACAACCCAAAATGCAACACATTATGTTCTCAAATTCAATAAATGGCTAAATTATACATGTCTTTAAATAATGTGAGCTCTTGATCTTTTTTGAGTGTCTGCCACACTGTAGTTCAAAAATCACATTTTCTCAAGATACAAAACACTTTTATTCATATTCCCTCCCATTTGGGAGAGGGGATAATACTCTTTTAGCAGTGACAAGAAAAACTATTTATTGATATGAAATTGGCTCAGTTGGTTTAAACTTGGTTGTAATAATGCCAAGGTCATGGGTTCAATCCCCTCTGTGGGCCATTGACTTAAGAGTTGGACTCGATGATCCCTGTGGGTCCCTTCCAACTCAGAGCAGTCTGTGATATAAAAGTTGCAGCATTATTTGTCAATAGAAGAACTTTTCCGTAGGGGAAAATTATTAGGAAAACAAATTAAAAAAAGGCCAATCACAAAACTGAAGAGGCAGTTCAGCCCATCAATAAAAGAACCACCAGTGCAGGAATTTCTCTGTAACTGAGAGAACAGAGTTATACTCGTGGCATTTCCTCCCTCACTTTAAACAATAATTCAGTGTTGTTTATTTACCCTGAGTACATGAGGAGCAGCTCTCACCTGTGGAGGAGGTACTGTTATTGGTGCAGGCATGGGAACAGGCATTGGGACAGGCAAAGCTTTGGGTATGGGTGACACTGGTTCGTTGTGTGCAGCTTCTGCACCTCCGTTCTGAGCCACTTCATTTTCAGACTTCTTGGGGATCCCCTTCCACTCTGCACAAAACAAAACCCCAACATGGATCAGCTCAGGGGGAGCATTCAGGTCAAACATGCCTGGTGATGCTGCAAAAGTGACCTAACTGAAAATACTCAGATAATAAGAAAGCACAGAGCTAAGAAGCATTCATACATATTTCTGAAATTAATAATAAAAATTCTACAAAATGAACAGAATGACCAAACTCTGAAAATAAAGCTTCAGTGAGCACACAGAACTGAACATGCAGCAATACCTGGACAAAGAGTCTCGTTGTCCAACATTCCCCCTTCACAGAAACTTTCCAGATCTTCAGGTTTGACTTTGTCCCACGGTATGTAGGTCACACCTAACTCCACATCCCAATACTGCTTGTAGTCTGGCTTTATTCCTTTATTCAGAGCCCAGGCAATCTTGGGAAGGGGAAATACATGCAGTCAGGAAAATATTTCTGTTTTAATGCATTTAATATTTCCTTCTCAAAAAAAATAGCATTACCATTTGGGGCTAAAAAGCAAAGACAGCAACTGAAATACTTACAAAACTCTGAACTTAGCTGGGCTTTTTTAAAGCAGGTTTAGTTCTTATTCCTTGGCTTAAATCTTGCTCACCATTTGTAAAAATGTATAGAGCCAGTTCTTTGCCTGTTCCCCAGCCACTAAGATTAATTCCATTTCCCTTTGGATGACTTTAATTTGATGTTCTACAGAAGGAAGAACTTCACTAATTAATGCATCCTTCCTTATTGATTAGTGTTCTTTGTAGGATTATCATATATAATGAATCTGTTATGAGGCAAATATCCAACCAAGAGAAAACACAGTTCCAGTCTCCTGTAATGGCTAAAAAGACACCATTTTGTTGATTAAATAGACAATTATTGGCAATCTTTGAAGGAAACTGATCCAGGTTCCACTAATGCCATTACAGACCAGGAAGAATAATTCTCAAAAAGTGGTCCATTTCCCCTGAATTTACAGAATTCATCTCCAGAACAAGTCTGAAACACCCAAAAGGTTCCCACAGATGAGACAGGATGAGAGTCATTACAGCAGCTTTAGAAATCCTGGTATTTTCCAAGCAGTACCTTGATGGATTTCTGGTTGACTTTGAAGTTCCCTCGGCTCAGCTTCTGGAGCGCTCTGTTGGCATCTTGTCTGTGCACCATGACAATGTAGGCACATCCCCTGGGTGGGATCATCTGGGTGGGATTTAAGGAAAAAAATGGGTTTGCAGATACCAAAGCAATGAACAACACACAAGTGTTCAGTTACAGCAAGCTGGGACATCACAGGGCGTTCCCAAGGGCCTATGGAAGTGTGGAAGGGAATGTTAATTTAAGAGGCCAAGAAAGTCAGTATCTTCTGGAAATATACATTTACAAAATTTGGGAATAGGGAAGAAAATAAGTAATTTTTTGTTTGTCTCAATGAAATTTTAACAGCTATCATTTATACACAAAAATATCCTTAAATACAGCAAACCAAAACAATAGTTCTCTGTGTTTATGGCTAAAACCACACCAGCTGAGGAGTCCACATCTCTGTACTCAAACAAAATGGAGCAGATGAACTGAGCAGCACAGGATGTAATTCTGCAGCCACCTCCTTGCTTCCTTATTCTCCAGAGGAAGCAGGATTTGTATGAAAATGGGATAATCTTCTCTATTTTATTTGCATTTTAAAACTGCAGGAAACCAAAGCAGCTCTGTTCCTCTTTGTCTACAACTCAGTCACATTAATTGAGTCTACACATTAAAAACCACTACACGTAGGAAATGAGAGCTTAACTCTTTGGAATGTATCAAAAATAAAGCTGTCTTAGAGCAGCCTGGAAGGGCTTTTTGCAACCAAGCCTATCAAAGTATCTCAGACTGCACCATTGATACTCACATTGATTGATTCAATTGGGCCAAACTCCTCCAAAAGACTTCCAACATCCTGCTGAGTTGTCCTCTTGTCCAGCTGTCCCACCCAGAGTGTGGTACTACAAACTACAACAGAGTTAGCACAGGTTGTAAGAGCTCTCCTTGCAGGACAGAGTAAGCAGCACACTGATCTCACCTCATGCTGAATTCAGGGTGATAAACCAGCAAATGAGCTCCAAGTATCTCACTGGCTGTGTTTAGTACAGCAACATTCAATACTCAGCCATGTTTTCCCCACTGATACAAAGCTGTGACAGCACTAAGTGACAGTGTGGAAGAGGTGCTGGCACAGACACTTCCACCACTGCCAGGGAGCTCCCAGTGAGCAGCTGCCAGGGCTCTGCCCTCCTCTTACCCTCCTGCTATTGTCACTCACCAGCTTTTGACTTCTTCAAGTTTGTGTGTCTCTCACGTAAGAGAATGTTGCTATTTTACTTCCCACAGGAATATTCAGAGGACAACTACTACATTTCATCCATAAACACAGGCAAGGCCAGGATTATTTCAGATTATTTCAAACCTCAGCCTGTGTTTTCCAGGTCAAAGCCCCTCTTCAGGTCTGAGAGACACCAACATTGAATAATTAGAAAAGTTGTAATAATTTATAACTAACTCAACTTCTTGCGTAATCTCCTTTACCTTACAGGTCTCCAAGGAAGGAAAACAAAAGCATGTGGTTTCAGCTTTCTCTTTTCTCATTTTACAGCCAAATTATTCCCAACTTGGAGATACTCCAAGAATGCCAAACTCTCTACTATGAATAAAGGAAGTGCAGAGATGTGTGGTGAATTTAATTCCTCCCAGCTTTACAACAGCTCAGAAAATAAGTCACAGTGCAGCTTATTTTCATTCTGTTGGGATGAATCTTGGAGACCACAACAAACAGAATTAAGCCCAAGGAAAAGGAACACAGAAATTCCAGAAGCATCACTCAAAACCAACGGTACTCCTGGATTTGCTGGGTCACATCAGCAATAAATAAAGACTGAACTTACCACTAACAGTTTCTGCCTTGATCTGGGGGAGGCCTTTGGACCTGCGCTCCCTCTCCCGCTCCCGCTCCCGCCTCTCCTGCGACCGAGACTTGGGTGAGTGCCGGCGCCGGTCCCGGGAGCGCGAGCGGGAGCGCCGGTGGCGGGAGCGCCGGGACCGGGAGCCGGACCGGGAGCGTCTCCTCTTGGGGGACCTGAGGGGACCAGAGACAGGGATGTCACAGCTGCTCCAGGGAGCGAAACACTCACTGCTTTTACCAAAAAATGGCTAAAAAGATTTCAGTGAATTCTGCCACTGAAACAGCATTTTACATCATGTTCAAGTTCGAAACCAAAGTCTGGAAGAGCTTGAAAACCTTCAAAGAAATCACGTGGAACTTGGCAAAGGACAAGACTTGTAACTAAGGGCAGAGCTGTGCTTTGGTACTGGAGCCAGATCTGCTTGGTGAGCTGTGACTCACGGCCCTGTGAGACACCAGATCGGTGATTATGGGCACAGAACCACCTTGTGGAGGGGGAAAGGATGGGTGGAACCTCACAGAGGCAGGGTGGCACCATATCCCTCCTGGCAGGCCCTGGAGCACACATGGGGAAGCCCTGGAGTGGCTGCCAGTCACAAACAGCTCCTGGAGCTCTGACCCCACTCAGGCTGGCAGGGACAGTGAGGGCACTGCACACACTGAACATCCACAGCTCCCGGAGCTCTGACTCCACTCAGGCTGGCAGGGACAGTGAGGGCACTGCCCACACTGGAACATCCATAGCTCCTGAAGCCCACACTGGAATATCCACAGCTCCTGGAGCCTCTGGCTCAGCTCAGATGGGCAGGACGGTAAGGACACTGCTCCTCACCATGGCCTGGAACCCAGAGTGGGTCAGAGGCCACAGACACCAGAGAAGATAAAGAGGCACACACAAGGTCTCCATTTTGCCCTGGCCTGCTCTCCTCAATCTGCCCAGATGTGACCTAATTGGTAACTATTTTTCTCTCCTCTTTTTCTCTCTTTACTCCTTCTTCTCACTCTCTCTTCCCTTATCCTTTTCTTCCTGTTGTGTGTAACAAACACTTACTGTGTAAGTTGTGTGTACCTCATTTAAGTTGCATGGCGTCTGTGTTTGCTGAGTGCAACAAAAGTTCTCTGTAGCAATGCTTGGTCCATGTAATCTGTTGTGATGCTTTTGTGAAGTTGTTTGTTATTTCTGTAAAACCCTTTTTGCCAAAATGCCTGTTTTTCTCACCAAATTAAAAGATACCACTTTCACTGACTTACCTTGATGCAGACCTAGATCTTGATTTCCTGCTGTCAGAAACATGCCGTTTCCCCTCCTGAACAGGTGGCTGTTCCACTTCCATATCCTAAAATATGAAGTTGATGGTGTTATGGGTGAGCAGCACAAGTATTTTATTTCTATTTATGCCAAGACTAAACTACGTAATAGCACTGAAATTACACTGAAGATTCAAATGTGTGAAATTAAAGAGTAATGTGGCTCTTCTCAACTCTGTGGTCACTGACAGGGAGAGGGTCCAGCATTACATGCACTTAACACATCATAGAAATACTTTAAACAACTCTCATTTTCAACTTGCAAATTATCTTTTTCCTGTATTTCAGTCCATCCCCACAGAACAGGATTATTTTCCTTAAAGACAGTCAGTGGATCCTGCTCTGACATCAAAATTACAGGCAAAGTGAGGTTTTACTACAACCCTTCTCCAAGATGTTAGAGGGAACTACTTTAAGACAAGCAGGTAATCAAATTATAGCAAGCTTGAAGAATGAAGCAAAAAGCCAAAGCAATATATAAAATGCAAGAACCTGCTTAAAAATATTAAATTAATTCCAACACAGCTCTTCCTCCCTACCCCAAATCCTCCACAGCTTCCTATTCCAGAACATACTGTGTCCTGCCTAAACTTTGAATTTTAAGGTGAATTTTAAAATAAATTTAAGTTTTCCCCAGAAGGGAAAATACAAATAAGCTCTCTCTCAAAATGTACTGATTCAACAGAATTCTAGACTACAAAACTAACTGCAAAGATACTCTTGAGAATTTCCTTTTATTGCAAGTCAAATGAAGAACTGATTCCTACAATCTTTGATGTCACCACACACAGAGTTTGGTAACATCTCTGTTTCTCAGTTTAGGATTGCCCTTTCCTGAAACAAGAGGCAAGTATCTTACACTTTTATTTATATATATATATAATAGGCTCATAAATAGACTTGCTCTTTGATTTCTTCTTAATAGCACCCACTTATTGAACCAACAATCCCCTGAGAAACTTTAGGAACAAAACTGCTTATGTAACACTTGGATTTGTTTAAAATTTTACAGACTTCTGAGTTCATTTCTCCCACATTGACATTCTACCAGGCCCTTACAAATTAACTTTTGTGGGTAGTTTCTTTAAAAAAAAAGATTGCATTGTCAGAATTCCACGGAACAAAATATTCCTGAGACAGGAGACAGGAAAGGGAGGATGAGGAAAAGAAAGAAGAGGAAGGTCAGAATGCAATCCAAAGCTTTTCCCAACAGGAAGCTGGTTTTGCCACACTTGTCCTGGAGCCTTGCAGCTTGATCTGTGACCCTCCCAGCCCTGGACCTGCTGCCATTTCTGCTCCTGACCAATCCACACACACAGGAGAAAGACACGTATCAGAGTGTTTAGGTTGGTCTGTTCACTGCCAGGGCTGCTCACCTGCTGATGGGGCTTCTGCATGTGAGACTCAGCCTGGACTGGAAAAGGAGACTGGAACGTTGGCTGCACAGGTGCTGCTGGTGGAATCACAGGCTGAGCCATGGGTGGAAACTGGGGGGTAGGCAGGAGACCAAAACCTGGCATTTGCCCATTAGGAGGGAGCGGGACCTTTGGAGATAAAAAAAAAAAATCCAGCTAGGAAAAGAAATTAGATTGGCTTTCCCAGTTTGCTCAAGTTATGTTGTATCTCTGCTCCAAAGTCACAATAAAAGACTGGGGAGAGATGAAGTAGGTCAAGCATTTAAGGAGAAAATAACAGTCTTGTTCTTCAAAGCATGACTAGGACAGAGAACAAAAACATGTTTCTTTGAAAAAAGGAAGGCTAAGCCACATTCACTCTTCACAATGGGAAAACCACTTCCTTATTTCTGCACCACAGAAAGCAGCAAAAGACAGAAAACACAGGAGAGGGAGAAGGGGAAGCCTGAAGTTACCTGGTGGCGCATTGGATCCTGCTGCATTCCCATCATCCGCTGCTGAAAGGGATCCATGTTGGGGAGCTGAGGAAACACTGGCTGCTGCATGCCTTCTGCTGGAAACCCACTGAAACCAGGAGTATTTTGGTGAGACAAGCCAGTGGGTACACAGATCTTTTTGGTTTCACACATTTCTATACACATTTACACAGTCTTGCTGTAATTTTAGACAAAACAATTACCTTTACTATGATCCCATTTCCAACAAAAAAAAACAAAACCAAGGAGGAGGAGTGACTTCCTGATCACTTCTCCACTCTAAGAGTAGTTCTTCATCATTTACAGAGACACTACACAAAGTTAGAGCTTCTCTCTTCCCCCTGTACTTGCATGAGCAGCCTGAAGATCTGAGCCTGTGGAAATGCCTCAGGAAGGCTGCCCGCCTAAGGCTGAATTCCTTCCTTTCCAGTTCCTCTTTTGGGAACAAAAGCAGCAACCCTTTTCCTCGAGGAAAATGAACTGGCTGTACTTTTGCTGTGAACAACCCCCTTGGTTTGGGAGGAACCAGGGCAGAGAAGCACAGGATATGTATCCCAGGAGGATTGCAGCGATGCCAATCCCTCCCTGATCCAACACACAGAATGGACAGTGCTCAGGGAACTCAGGAGGGTGTGCAGGGAGCAGGACCTGCCTGCAGGAAACTGAACTGCATTTCAGGAGGATAAAGGAATTCCATGGAGCTTTGCAGTATTTGAAGACACAAGAGCCACACAGTTCTCAGGAGATTCTGGACAGGTCAGTTTTTCATGGAGTTTTACTGAGTTTGTGTGCCCAGACTGGGAATGCTGGAATTCCACCCTCAGGGACATCCTGCACAGCTGTGAGTGCGAAGGACAGAGGGTCTGAAGTGCTGCCAACAGAATATAAACCTGCCCCAAAGCCCCTGGCTGGGCAGGCACAAGCAGTGCTTATGTGTGACCTACCTCATCTTTCTGTACTCCAGAGCTCACCTGTATTCTTGGGAAAATACCACCAATTTCTTTCAAAGGCATTTTAATTAACTAATACTCGTGGAACATTAAAGAGCTGGAGGTGAGAGGCACAGTAAGAAAGCTGATGAGAGTGTTAGTGGTTCTGGGTTTGAGAGCAGGGTTCAGGTGCATTTACAGAAAGTAGGACACGGGGCCACGGACTGAAGCAGGGAAAAAAGAAATATGGACTAACCCCGGCATTGAGCACCATCCAGCCTGAGCACTGAGTGAGAGAGAGGCCCTGTGGAGAAAACTGGATGTGGTCATGGCAGTTCAGACTTCATCAGAACGCACAGCAAAGGGGCAACAGGAGCCTGAGCTCGTTAGGGTGGGACAATGTTTGAGAATGTAGAGCTGTAAAGCCAATTTGCATTTCTGTAGCAGTTAAAGCTATCAGTGTTTGGAATAGAATCTTTTCCCCAGCCAGCAAAGCCATCCAGCTGATCACCAACAATGCCCTGACACTCTCAGTTATGCAATAAGAACAGAGAACTCATCTTGAAATCAAAGCTTTTGTCTACAGAACACACTCCTCAATCAGTGATGTTACTCTAAAGTAAAGACACACAAAAAACACCCCACCAAAAGTTGCCAACCATGTTTTAAATCTGGGCTGTAACAGTTAAGCACTGAACTAACTTTGAATTTTAATCCACTTCTTAACCTAAAAATTTTTTAGAGCAAAGATTTCTTAGTTTTATTATGACACAAAACTTACAAAGCTGGCTGAGACACTGAAGGAGAAGGAGCTGAATCCTCTTTCTTTGAATCTTCCACTGCTTCTGGTTCATCATCATAGTCAAACCGATCCAGCAGCTTCTGAAAGATATCACATTGTGCCAACTATTTCTTCTGTATCTTACAGAATTGGCAGCCAAAATATCTTTATAATCACAGTCTTTGTACATTGCAACAGCTCTGGAATTCAAAACAAGGTTAGAATCAGGGAAAAATAAAAATCTATATTCAAATACAGAATAAAAACTGTCCTAAACCAGTTTTCTTCAGCTTCAGAGGCCATAAAAACAGGAAGCAAACCTCCAAATGGAAAGAGCAGAAACAAAATTAAGAACTAACAGAGGACACTGAGGTACCATGTCCTGTCCTGAAGAGGTTCAAGGCAAAGAACAACCCAAAACTTACTTTGTCAAAGGATGTTTTCTGCTCGGGTGCTGAGAAAGCAGCTTTCTGCTCTGGTGCCTGAGCTGTCGTGGTTTTCAGCTGAGCAGTAATAGCTTGAACCTGAGCCATCACAGTGTTGTCTATGACTGGTGACTGGGGCTTCTGGGGCTGCTGGAACGTCTGCAGGATTTGCTGAAGCTACAGAAACAGAAGGTGGTATTAAAAACCTGTTCCTATATAAACACAAAGATCCAAGGAGTTGTAGGATGTGAATTTTACATCAAACCACACTATGGCATGGAGTGAACAGCAGCAATTTGATTGAACTATGGAGAACTCTCAGCAAAACCAAGAGTCAGTTTTTAAATACTTCAGTGGCAAAATCCAGCAGACCCTAAAATTGCAGTGCTTAGAGGATCACACAGTAAAGCCCCACATTTTCATTGATATAGTCCACCTGCTCTGGAAACTGTGTAATTGTGTCAGTTGAGAACTAATTATTTAAGAATATTTAACAGCATTTTCCCCAAATACCACAATTACTGCATGGAAGGGCCACAGATAATTCAAGCACTCTCTGACTTCACTGAAGACCTTAGGGAGGCTTTTTGTTTTGCTTCAAACTGGGGATGTTAATTCCATCATTTCCCACCCCCATTTCACAAAACAGCTGGAGTTAGAAGGGAAGCAATGAGCAGGTTACCTGTTGTCCTTGTGTTGTCTGGAACAGCTGAGCTACAGCTGCAAAGGCATCGGAGCTGGGCAGCTGTGGCACGGAGGGCACCGAGTTCGCCGTCACCGGAGGGGGCTCCGAGGGCACCTTTGCCGGAGGGGGCGGCGAACCTGGGGGGTCCAAAGAGCAGAGGGGGGCTGTGTCACTCCAGAACATTCCTCCTGCCCTGCAGGGCACACTCTGCCTCCCCAAAACACCCGTTTTCCCACAGTGCCCAGTTCAACCCAGAAGGACCCACGTACCCCACCCCAACTGCGTGATTCTACACATTCCACAGTTCCCTCTTTCTCCAAAGGAGCTGTTTTTTGGCTTTGTGTTTCACACTGAGCTCTGGTAACCTCCCTATTCACTGTGCTGGTGTTCTTGGAGTGGGACTGGGAGAAATGTAACAGAGGGAGGGAGGGGTGGTGACAGGCAGCAAAGCAGTGATGCACAGCAGCACAAGTGAGATCCTCTCCAGGATCTCTCTGTGTCTGGGGAGGTGTATCCCATGGAATGGTGTATGGATGTGGCAGGGGAGGGAATGCAATGCAGAGTGGTGGCTGCCCAGTCCATTCTGCTGGGGCAGGGCAGGGGCACTGCCTTCCCACCTGTGTCTCCTCAGTGGGGCAAAACAGGTTGGTTCCCTTCCCTTCAGATCCACCAGAGGGGATAATTTGGCCCTGAAATAAATATGCTAATGAATAATAATTAATATATTAATGCATTATGTGAGATAGAATCTGTTTAGCCCATAAAGAGAGAGAGAGAAATGCAAATTTTCTCCCTTGAGCTAGTAAACATCCTTCTGAATATATACAGGAATTAATTTGGGAGTTAGGTTATGCTTAAAAACAACCACATACCTTTTTGCAGTTTTTTTGTTGCATTTCACTTCTGGGAAAATATTATTTAACACATTTGTCTGTGCTTGCTGCCTGTCAACACTGGAGTTATTTGAAGTGCAAACAGAGCAATGGCTTTAAAGGAGTTGCTATTGCAAGGCAAACATGTTTGCTTAGTATTTCAAACTAAATATTTTTATCTATGCAGTTTTTTCAGCTGTCACCCCTTGTACAGCTTTATTATGTCCACTAAAACAGGTTTTCTATAGAATAGTTACTTGTTCATGGTGTGTAGGAACTGATGGTATTTTTGCTAATTTACCTTGTGCTGACAAAATGTTTATTAAAAAAGGCATTGTAATGTAAAGCAAAGAGAATAGGAGAGCTGCATACATAGCCAAAGGTATCAACAGCATGTCTTAAAGTGTGATCTCAGTTTCAGTAAAGCCTCTTGGGATTGGGAGTCTTTTCCTGGAAAAATGAGTAAAGCCATTTTTCTGGTGGGAGGATTTATCCATCAGCTGCACGTGTGGCTTGTGCCTGTGCAAGGGGGGCATGTGAACAGACCTAACCAAAGTAAATGAGCTGTCTGTAAAATAACCTTTAATTATTACCACAATTCCTAGAAAAAGTTCTGTTCCTTCTAGAAAATATTGAGAGAAACTCAGTTGCTCCTCAGATGAGCCCTGAGGTGGTTGATTTGCAATACTCATCCAAAGGGATGAGCCCAGAACCACCACGTTTAGCACACTGGTGCTCACTGCCTAATGCTGTTTGACTTGAAGCTTTTCTAAACTTGGACACTCCCAAACAAGGAGCTGGACTCAAAAATTCCATATGGGACCAGCTTCCAGATGGGCCTTTTTCCTTCCCTGGAGTGATCAGTGCCTGGAGCAAGTCATGGCAAAACGTACAGAATCACAGAATCAATTGGGTTGGAAAAGACCTCTGAGATCATCAAGTCCAACCCTTGGGCCAACTCCAGTCCCTTTACCAGATCATGGCACTCAGTGCCACGGCCAAGCTCAGCTGAAAAACCTCCAGGGATGGGGAATCCACCCCCTCTCTGGGCAGCCCATTCCAATGCCTGAGCACTCTCTCTGCAAAGAAGTTTTTTCTGCTCTCCAACTTCAATTTCCCCTGGCAGAGCTTGAGCCCCCCGTGCCCCCTTGTCCTATTGCTGAGTGCCTGGGATTCTCCTCCTCCACTCTGAAACCTCCTGCCAGCCTTTTGTGTGGCACAAAATAGGTCAGTGCAGGCACTGTGGGCAGCCCCTCACTGCCCTGCTCTGCTCTGTGGGTCAGCAAAGCCCAGACACAAATGCAAAAATGTTTGGGAATGTGGACAGGGAACATCAGTGAAAGGACTGCACACTGAGGCACTGACAGCTCCTGCTTTCTGGGACTAAACTGGTCCAAGGAAAGGGGAAGCTCTTAACATGTAAAACCCCACTTTACTTACCTGGATTCTAATGCTAAATTACAAAACTGATGCACAAACTTTTGGGAATGTGGACAGGGAACATCAGTGAAAGGACTGCACACTGAGGCACTGACAGCTCCTGCTTTCTGGGACTAAACTGGTCCAAGGAAAGACCCCACTTAACATGCAAGACCCCACTTTACTTACCTGGATTCTAATGTTAAAAAATGACATCAGAATTATAAAACTGAGAAACAACAAAAAAATATTTCTAAGCAAAAGGGTTGAAGAGGTGACATAGAAGTCCCCTGTAAGTGTGCACATGTTATGTACACATGCATATTCATTATATACATTTCATATATTCTCCAATTAAGTGTTCACATTCTCATAATTTCTCAAGTACAGTATCAGCATTTATTCAGAATTAGTTCAGTTGCTCCACATAATTGTGACAAGAGACATGAGTTTCTGGACATGTTACTGCTGGAACTAAGAGCAGGTGCTTTACTGTGAAAACAAACAAGCTCTTGCCACTTGCCCTTTGAAAGCACAAGTTAAAATGTCATTCCTACCTTCATTGTTAGTAGCATTCTCTGCCATGGGTGCAGTGGCACTAGTTCCTGCTGCCATGTCCAAGAGAGGCTGGATTATTTCTATTTTAAACACTCCATTTTTCTGCCAAAGGTTCAGCACACGGACTATTTTACTCTGTTGAAAGAAAAGCAAGGACCAGTCTGAATCCAGCCCTCCTAACTCACAAAGTCCCAGCTCATCTTCTCTGTGTGGAGAAGGAAGGTTTGAACAGCACAGAACATAACCAGGCACAGCATTTAACAAAAGGGGAGCATCACCTTCTGCATGGCAAAGAGAAAAGCTGCCAAGTTATTTTACTGTTTGCTCCAAGGCAGAGTAATTTGGGACATTTTCCTGAAACTGTTGTGGCCAGTCAGAAATCCAGGCTGGATGTACAACTGGGGACAAAACTCCAGCCCCAGTCAGGAATCCAGGTTGGATGTACAACTGGGGACAAAACTCCAGCCCCAGTCAGAAATCCAGGCTGGATGTACAACTGGGGACAAAACTCCAGCCCCAGTCAGAAATCCAGGCTGGATGTACAACTGGGGACAAAACTCCAGCCCCAGTCAGAAATCCAGGCTGGATGTACAACTGGGGACATCATTTCAGCCCCATTTCTTCACAGATGGTCACCAAGGATGAAACAACAACCAATGCAACCACAAAGGGAAAAAGAGCTGCAAAGCCCTAATGAAGAGAGGGGCAATTACACCAGAAAACACAAAAGCAACACTTTAAAGCCAGACTGAGGATTGCTTCCTTGATTTCATCCCTAACCTAACCACCAATTCTATGTTGACACCAGAAACCATCTCCATCATTATTCAAAAGATCAGGAAAGCAAGAGGGAAACATCCTCCCTGATCACTGCAGAAGGACTAATTTGGAATCTCTGATTGTCAGCTGTTATTTTCAGCTCATTTCTTTTTGTTTTTGACATGAAGAACAATGCAGCTTTCAGGAACAAGCTGGAAATCAGCCTTTCCTTCTTTAGCCCAGCACTAAAACAATGATGTCTCACTAGTTGTGTTGCTCCAGTTGGAATGTGGAGGCAGGTAAAAGTCAGAATAAATGTTGTATTGCAGTCCTTGTGCAGACTTAGTCATCTCACCTGCACCCATACAAGCTTTGTGTACTTCTTACTTCAAATGAATTGATTCTGTCCCTTCTTGTTTCAACAATTCAATGTCTCACTGTGACTCAGTTATCTACACCCATGCAAATCCAGCTCTACCTTCATTAGCTAAGTGGTTAAAGAGTTTTACAAAATGTTTGCTAAAATAACATCAATTAGAGAGAAACATGGCATGTCTATTTTTAAATAAGATTTTGGTCTGAAAAACAGTTAACTTGAAAACAGCAGAATACCAAAGCAAAAAAATGCTCTCTCTCCAGAAAACCTGAAAACAACACAAAGGCCAAAGAATGAGTAAATTTAATACTCCTGTTTTCAGTCACATTAATCTTACAGAAAAGCTGTTTAAAAAAGAAACAGTAGCATCACTCTCTTTAGGTATCAACCATAGTTGCTACACATCTGCAAAACTGCCTTTTTTGTTTAGGAACTCGAAATTCATTAAAGCAAGTTAAAAATTTTATTATTAAATAAATTTATTATTTTATTATTATATCAAGATGTTCCATGAAGGAGAGGGACAGTCTGATTCACACAGGTGAACAAAATGGTGAGCACAGAAACAAAGGAGAAGGGACTGCCCTTTTTCACCAAGGTATTAACCCAAGAGCTCCAGAATATCAGACTCAAAGCCTGAAGGCCAGAATGTTCCACTTAGAAAACTAAAGAACAAACATCAAAGCCTTCCAAAAGCTTATTCAGAAAGTTAGGGAAGAAGTTAGGTAGAAAAGGAGTATTTTACAGAGAAAAAGCAAGTAGGTGTTTTTCTGGAAACCTCTGAAACAGAGGGCACAAAAGCCATTTTCTGTTGGTAACAACCTGGGCCATCAGGAACTCAGGACACTTTCAGAGTCTGTTCTACCAACAAGTACAGCAGAACTGAGAAAAACAAGGCCTTAAACCAGTGCTGGCAACAGAGACCATCCATGAAACTCTCAAGCACAGGATTGGGAAAGACTGATGAAATCAGCGTGCTGATTTTCTTAGAAAACATTTGTGAGCAGAACCATCACTGCCTACAAAACCAGAGCTGCTCCTGCAACACTTCCTTCTTGTGGGAGACACTGCCTTCCAGAGGAAGTTTTCCTGAGGGAGCCTCAAGAAGAGAAGCTTTTGGCACAGTAACACACCCTTCTGAAGCGTCTGCATAGGCAAAGCCAAGCTGATGAGGGCAGGCAAAACACTTCTTTGAACTGGAATTTGCATTTTACTATCACCTCTGATCATCTTCCTCAGCCTGTTTTACCCTTCCTACAGCCAGGAGTGGAGAGAATCCCCAAACTGACCGCCCCAGGAGCACAAACCCCTGTGAAGTGACAGCCATACCTTGTCTTCAGATGGACACAGATACAAATACTGGAATGTGGCAGTAATATTCTTGGAGAATCTTGGCCCAAAGACATCCTTGTCTGTTCCGAACTGGTGGCGGGACTGGCGGACAATGGAGTCGATGACGTACAGCCCAGGCACTTTGTACTCGGGTTTGCACTGCAACAGAATGAGACAGAGCCCGTCACACACAGGTCCAACACCAGGGAACTGCAGCCCCACAACCTGGAAACTCAACAGGAGCCAAGAGTGTGCCCAGGTGGCCAAGAGGGCCAATGGGCTCCTGGCCTGGATCCAAAGTAGCGTGGCCAGTAGGCCCAGGGCAGTGAGCCTTCCCCTGGCCTCTGCCTTGGGGAGGCCACAGCTTGAGTGTTGTGTTGAGTTCTGGGCCCCTCAGTTGAGGCAAGAGATTGAGGGGCTGGAGCAGGGCCAGAGAAGAGCAATGAGGCTGGAGAAGGGACTGGATGTGGCACTGAGTGTCCTCTTAAACACCTCCAGGGACGGAGAATCCACCATGTCTTGATCCAACCCCACTGTGATCACCAGCCCAGGGCACNATTGAAGTTGGAGAGCAGAAAAAACTTCTTTGCAGAGAGAGTGCTCAGGCATTGGAATGGGCTGCCCAGAGAGGGGGTGGATTCCCCATCCCTGGAGGTTTTTCAGCTGAGCTTGGCCGTGGCACTGAGTGCCATGATCTGGTAAAGGGACTGGAGTTGGCCCAAGGGTTGGACTTGATGATCTTGGAGGTTTTATCCAACCCAATCCATTCTATGATTCTATGATCTAGTAACAGATGCAGACAACAACTTTATCAATAGATTTTTTAATTATTTTTTACCTTTTTGATAAACTTCTCCACAATCTGGACAACGTGCTTGTAGAGCTGGAAAACAAACACATACATTAACTTCTCAACTACTCCACAGTGTCACATCATTTTGGAAGTGTTTTTACTCTCTGTGCTTACTACCAGTTTGGAAAGACCACAGAGTATTGCAGGCACATTCCAAAAGGCAGGATGTTGTCAAGATAAATTAATTAAAACGCAGAGAAAAACATTTCATGTGGGAGACCCAGACCCAAGGCTTCCTTTCTGACAGAAGTGTCAGTGAGTTCACAAGTCATGCAGCTTGTGAAATATTAGTGAAAGCTTTGTGGAATTATTTTCTATGCAAGATCAGTGTTTAACTAATAAGGTACAGTTGCACTCTGCAACAGTTAAAATTTTAGTTCACAAAAATCACAACACTCTAGTGGGTGTAGCATTAAAAAAGCAATGACTTCCAAAAAAAATATTAAAAAAAAAGTAAAATCAAGCTGGCATTTTGCTTGCTCCTAGTCCAAAAATCAGGAGATGATGTTCACCACCCACTTGTTTCTATACAACAGCCTTAACACCCACTGGGATAAACCATCCCTGAAGCTGAGACTGGGAAATCCTGAGTATTTACTTCCAAGTGAAATAATCAAACAGTGCTGCTGGTACAGTTTTGTGTTTGCTCTGTTGTACTTTACCTTAATAGCTTTAATGGCAGCTTTTGTGATGAGAATCATCTTTGCTCGGGAAATAGGAGGTTTCATCTCCATCAGTGAAAAGAGCTAAACAGAGAAAACAAACATTAAAAATGTATTCTGAGGCTTAAGCAATTAACCAAAAGGGCAACATTTCACTGACATCCCACACTCTGCATGGCCCCACTGCTGGCCCTGAGAACCTGCTGCTGTACAAACCCACCAGGGAGCAGCAGGAACAGTCTGTGTTCCCAAATAAATCCCAGTAATTGCAGAGCCCAAGCCCTACAATCTTCAACACCCCATGCATACAACTCTCACCCATCAGGGAGCTCAGATCAACACCAAGTTTTCCAACCATCCTGCTGGACCAGGCACTGCAAACATCCTCTATGGAAATGGTCAACGTTTCCTTTGCCATGACCATACCACGTTATCCTACAATGAACTGGCCCAGCTGCTTCAGAGACTTGGCTGCCTTGCTCTCCACATGGCATTCCTCAAGGAAAGGGGCACTCCTCAAGGAAAGGGGCACTCCTCAAGGAAAGGGGGCATTCCTCAAGGACAATGTTTTCAGTAGTTACTAGTCTTGATGGATAACATGTGTGTACATATATAAATATATAAAAATATATATAAATAAATACACACACACACATGNAGATAGATAGATAGATAGATAGATAGATAGAGACACTGTCCATAACTGAAAATAAGCATTAGCTTCCCATTTCACAGACTGGGGGAAACCAAAGGTGGCACACAGAGCTGTGGAATCATCCCTGAAGGGCTGGACACAAAGCTGTAGGATACACAATTCCCAGGATACCAGCACCACCTGAACACTGGGACATGCCCACTGTGCTTGGCTGCCTGGGGAAAGTTTAGGGAACTGAGGGATTTGGGGAGATTTGTTGTCACCAACAGCCTGGCATTCACACACACACACCAGAGACCCCAGATTCCAGTTCCCCCTCTGGATCTGCACTGATTTCCATCCACTCCATGAGCTGCTCTTGGAAATGCCCACTGCAAACACCCAGTTCCCAAAGCTGCCCTGGGCACTACCCTGGGCACATTCCTGTTCTTCCCTAGGCCTGGAAGCAAAAGCCATGTCAGCCTGTCAGGACCACTCGCCCTTCTCCAAACCTCCTTCCCATCTCCCAAGCAAAGAGAGCCCAGAATATCCCAGCACCACTTTTTAATCCCCTCCTCTCTATCTCAGCTCCTGGTTAGGGGTTCTGCTGCATTCGATATTTCCAATTTTCCCATAAAACTTCCTATTTCAGCTGTGGTTCACTAAAGGCAGAGTCATTGCACTGCCCTGGTTTGTAGAGTGCAAAATAACACTGACATCTGCAATGTTTACACACACACACACACAGCCATTCCTGCCTTCAAATATTCCTCACAAATCATAGAGGGGAAAAATGCTTTTGTGTTACGTAATTTCATTTTGCTCTTTACAATAAAGAAAAAATTGAGCCCTTGAACACGACTCAAAAATGTCATCAATGATATTCCACAAAGCAAAATAAGAGAATAGAAGTGTCTTCATTTGTCAGTGTAATGGAAAGCAAGATGTCATTTAAAAATTTCTCTTCTTTTTAATTAATTTATTTGAACTTACAAGACACTGGTGAAATGACCAATTTACACAGATTTATTCACTGTCTCAGTCAAGGAAAAGAATCAATGAAGAAGGTAAACAAAATTAACCAAATACTTAAAGGCAACAAGGCTTTCAGCAGAACAAAAGGGAGGCCTCACACCTCCAAAACACTGAGAGAGGCAACAAGGTATTTAATTTCTTAATTCAATTCTTATTCCAGGAGATCTGACAGGAAAAACCCTGTCCTTCAGAACAGTGGCAGCCTTTTCCAACACCAACACAAGACCATGACTTGTCATTATTCATCTCCACAACATGCCAGAATGTTGGGTTTTAAAGCCATTTTAAGATATTTCAGCTTGATGAGAAATCACAGCACGGACAAATCCAAACTGCCAGATAAAAACCAGAAGGAGAGAGGGGTCTGTGCACTGACTTGTTAACTAAAAAAATCCTGTTCTCAGTTTTGACTTGATTGCTTTAGAATAAGTGCAAAGACTCTCGATGAACAAAGTGATATTATTAAAACAGAAAAATCTGTTTAAAGAGGTAATGAAGGGGGGGGGAAATGCAAACCCCAACACCCACAACAAACCAAAAATGGGGACAGAGGAGGAAAAAAGGGGCCAACATTGAGACAGGGATTCCATATCCTTTCCTTTCCACGTGGAGAAGTAACTCCACAAAAGGATCTGGTCACATAGTAAGAACAAAGGAGCTGGTGAAAGCAGCACTTTGTGCTTCAGGAACACCAGCAGAGACCCCCCAGGACACTGAGAGGGCCCAAAGCCACAAGAGGCAGCAAAATAACAAAAAGAAATTACTTAAAAGTGTCCCAAGCATGACACTGAAATGGAGAGAAACACAGGAAAAAATCAGAATCCAAGGAGAAAACTGCCAGGGAGGACTGAGGCACACACAGATATACCCACAGATATATCTGTGTGTTCTGCCCTCTCCTCATCCTCCCCACCACCATCTCCTGGAATTTTACATCAAACTCTGCTGCTTCTTTCAAATTACCCAAGATCCCAGAATATCAAATGGCTATTTTAAAGCTGATTTTTATTTAACTCTCAGTATCACTTACATGTGTCAACACCATGTTTTAGAGATGGGAAAATGTAAAATTTAACACTCTTACAAGTCCCTCGTGGCTTTGCACTGTTGGAAGGGGGAACTGCTCAGTAAGACACCCATGTGCTTCCATTTGCAAATGTTCAATTAGACTTGGATCTTCTTCCACACATGTTGCCCAAATCGATGTATTACCAACCCCACTCCTATTTCCAGAGGTCTGTCCTCACAACAATATAACTATTTTCTCAAGGAACAACCTGGACACAAAACCTCACACTCTATTTAAAAAGTTACTGAGGTGGATGTAACAAAGGCAATGAAATTTGGAGCCTGGGAGGTTTCCAATGTCCTGCCCCACACCAGGAGCCCGTCCCTGGAATGCTCTGACCTGCCAGGAATGACTCTGCTCCCACTGACCACAGCTGTGACTGCGGGGTGGATGTTGGCACAAAGGAAGGGGAGGTACTAAAGAGCCCACTGAACTCCAGCCGATATTGATTTAAGGGTATTTCTGGGTACTTTTCACAGCAGCACGGAAGGACACTGTGAAGTATCCGTAAATCACAAGGGGCAGACCATCCACCTGCTCATTTCCAAGCTCATAAATGCTATTAAATAACTCACCAAACCACGGCAGGACAGCAAAAGGAAGACCAACCATACAGTGACCCCTCCCAAATTGAAACTGAGTGTAAAGTACAGAAGCACCACAGAAAGCACGGGCAGGAACGAGCCAAGGCACTTCCAGCTCCAACTGTGCCCCGTGAGGTGCCAGCAGGGCTGGGAATGGGGACAAGGAACAGCAGGATGGCCTTCAGTTCTCAGCCTTTTGAGCAGCAAATTATTAACTTGTGTCACTCACAGTTAATGCCCTGAGAGGGCCTATTTTGCACACAAGTCTGAGAACCACTATTTTAAAATTTACCAAGTTTGATGTATGAGTTTAAGTCTATTTATCTGTTTTAAGGAAGGTAAAAATACCTTTAAGGCCTTGAACTGACTTCCCTGGCTTTGCTCTCTTGCCGAAGTCTCTCTGCCATAAAAAGTCTCTTTATTTACAAATAAAGAGCTACTGGTATGTTTTATACAGTTATTAAACCAACCCCACAGCACAGAGAGAAGCACCTCCCCAAACAAACACGGTGTTCAGTGATCAGAGGATGCAGAGCACTCAGGTCACTGCCAGGACACCCCATTCAGCTTTCCCTTCTCCAGTTCCCAGAGCAGCCCAACACACCCTCGAGGATTCCATCAAGCCTTGGGTGTCCAAAAACACTTCCCAAAGCCTGAGTTCATTCACTGCCTTTTGGAACGTGTTTTATTTATGCATTTAGAAACCACCTGACACAGCAAACCACGGAGCACTTGGAGTTGTAATTATAATTGTAGCTACTTGTTCACGTGCCTACAGGAGCAAAAGGATGAAGGGAAGTTGTGGCCAGGTGGGGGCTGGTCTCTTCTCCCAGGCACTCAGCAATAGGACAAGGGGGCACGGGGGGCTCAAGCTCTGCCAGGGGAAATTGAAGTTGGAGAGCAGAAAAAAATCTTTGCAGAGAGAGTGCTGAGGGATTGGAATGGGCTGCCCAGAGAGGGGGTGGATTCCCCATCCCTGGAGGTTTTTAAGATGAGACTGGACATGGTACTGAGTGAGAATCCACCACGTCTTGATCCAACCCCACTGTGATCACCAGCCCAGGGCACGGAGTGCCCTGGGCTGGTGATCACAGTGGGGTTGGATCAAGGGTTGGACTTGATGATCTCGGAGGTCTGTATATTTTCCTTCCCCTATAAAACTTCCTTTCCTCCTCAGGTCCCTGTTCTTCCTTGAGGCACTAAGGAAAGGAGAAAGCAGCAACAGAGTCCCTCCTGCCTCAGAGCTCCATGCACGTTTTAAATGCTTGGCCACCAGCTGAGCAGCACAGCCAGGATCAGGTGCTGCTGAAGGTGAGAGATCACCACGACACCCACAGCTGTCAGGCTGCATTCCTGGGAAAGCAAAGGGCATTTAAATTTGGCCAGATATGACCCCCAGGCAGTGAAGCTCAACTTCATCAACTGAGCTACTTCTGTGGCCCAGAAAAGCCATTCACAAATCCTGAAACGTCTTCACAAAAGATCCTCATATGAAAATGACATCATGGAAGTAACACAGAACAGTTTTGTTTCCCATAGGAATGGTTTGGAAATGCAGCTCTCAGGATCAGGGCAGGGCTCTGTGTCCAACACATCTCCTGGGAAGCTGCTCAGTCTCAATTCTCCTGCCGGGAATCCCTACAGGAATGTCAGGGCTTCCAGCATTCCTGGAAACAAGCTCAGGCAGATGCTGGGGCCGTGTCCTTGCTGTTTTCCATGCACATCCGGACTCTCACCAGGGATCCCGAGCTGCTGGAGAACCACTGGGAAGGATATCCTGCCAACCTCTATTTATAGCACCTGGGGAGGGAGGGAAGGTGGGAGGGGAAGACTGGAATAGAAGAGGCAAAATAAAGCCTTGCCATTGGCACAAAACTGCAACTGCCCCGTGCCCTGAGCAGGGGCAAACAGCAGAGGAGAACCTGCAGCTCCAGCTTTACACACACAGCCCACAAGATCTGCCACCCGTTTGTCTCCAGGCACGTTCAGGTGGGATATCAAATGTCTCAGTGGTACAGATTAACCACTGAGACACATGGTTAAGGGAATAATATGCATTACTCAACACAAATAAAAGATTACAAAACAGGAAAGTTGACTTTATTCCACTTCCAGCAGCAAGACTGTAGGAGAATTAAAAAAATCTCTATTTCTACCTTTTACAGCCAGTAAGCTGTGCCTCAAGTTTTTCAGATTAAAGAAAAGGACACACAACTCTCCCAGAATTCAAACATGCCTAGGATTTATAACCCATGGCAGATGTGTGGGTTTGGTGAGGGGTTTTGTTTGCTTTTGTTTCGGGGTGTGATTTATTTGTTTCTTTGGGTTGTTTTTATTTTTTAGAAAAACTCTTGTTTCCCAAAACATTTTCCCCAAAGTCCTTGTTTGTTTCCCAAAACATTTTCCCCAAAGTCCTTGTTTGTTTCCCAAAACATTTTCCCCAAAGTCCTTGTTTGTTTCCCAAAACATTTTCCCCAAAGTCCTTGTTTGTTTCCCAAAACATTTTCCCCAAAGTCCTTGTTTGTTTCCCAAAACATTTTCCCCAAAGTCCTTGTTTGTTTCCCAAAACATTTTCCCCAAAGTCCTTGTTTGTTTCCCAAAACATTTTCCCCAAAGTCCTTGTTTGTTTCCCAAAACATTTTCCCCAAAGTCCTTGTTTGTTTCCCAAAACATTTTCCCCAAAGTCCTTGTTTGTTTCCCAAAACATTTTCCCCAAAGTCCTTGTTTGNTAAAAGCCCAACAAAGTCCTGCCCATTATCCAGTTACCTTTAGTGATTTATTCATGCCGTGCCACTGCTGTAACACAATACACACACCTGGCAGTGCAGGATCCCGTTGGAAATAAATCCCTCAGAGCAAACACACCCCAGCCCTGTCAGATCCCCCCTCTCAGCTGGCGGGATCTGCTCAAACCTCAGCTGGACAAAGACACAGCAGCAAACACAGACTCTGCGTTTGCTCCTGCACAACCACGAGGATTTTGCAAAGGGCATTTACTGGCGAACTCGCATTCAAAACTCAGGCTCAAAGCACAGGCTGAGGGAGCAGCACCACAATCAAACAGATCAAATTACGCAACCCAAGCGAGTTGCCACCCACTGCCAGAGCCAAACTAACTCCTCTCGCTGCCTCCCCAGCCCCTTTCATCCCAGAGGAGACACCCACCAGCTCCGGGGATGCCTCACTTACAGCCAGGCTTTGAACCTGAGCCTCCCGCCATTCCAGGGATTGATTGCTGCGAACACCAAATGACCCCAAAAAGTCCCAAATGATGGATCAGCTGACACAGTTAAGTGGCATCTCCTCCTTGGTGCAGAGTGGCAAAGAGGAGACACAGAAGCCAAGCCAGAAGGGAATCACCTCTAGCACACCTGGGAAACGCAGCTCCAATCTCGGGGCTGCTGCAGTTGGGACTTCCATGGAAAAATCCCAATTCCCTGGCTACAGTGGCATTGTACAGCCAGCAACTCCAGGAATTCCGGGCCTACGGGGGATTGTGCATCTGCTCCCATCTTCACTGCTGGAGCTGTTGCACCCCCAATACAATAATTAACTCTTCAGTGACCTGGGACTGGCACCTCTGAAGGCAAAACGACATCGAGTTCTACAGACAAAAGAGCCCTCAGACATTCCCCAGCCCGTGCTATTCCCGCCACTCTGGGAACAACACGCAGGTGAAACTGCTCTTCTTTCACTGAGAAAGCCCCGAAATGGAGCAGTATCTGCCTGTAAACCTCTCCCAGCCCATCTCAGTTTGTGTCGCTCTGCGTGCACAGCTCCAGGCAACGCAGGGGACAAAGCCAAGAAAGAGACGGGTTTGAGAACTGGAGTTTCTGTGCTCAGCCAACTCCACAACCACTCCTGGGAGGGGACAGGGCAGGACCACAGAGCCCCTGAGCTCACACACCAGCAGCCCCAGGGACCTGCCACACACACCAGAAACTGCGGGACAGGCATTTTAGGGAGCACACTTTTCTCCCCCATCACTGCTGTCCCAATGAAAGTCGGTGCTTTGCTCTTGCAGACAGCAGGAATTCACTCAGTCCTTCCATCTGCATCACACCAAAGCATCCCACCTTTCCCACAGGAAGAGGTACAGAACACAACATGCCCGTTTCCAAGACAAGGGATTAGTCACGGGATCCCAGGTAACTGCAGTGAACTTTCTCAGGAGAGCAGCTGCCATTTCTCCTGTTCTGCAAAACACCCAACCTGCCCCATCCACCCGGGAACAGGCTCTGGCTGAGCTCTGAGCCATTTTCTGTCCATTTCCAACCCTGCAGAGCCTCAGTGCCCGGCCGAGGTGGAGGTGTAACCAACGACAACCAACCACCATTTTCAAGTCACGTGCCAAAAAACTTTATAAAGCAGAGGCTCTGTTGGATCGCTGTTTATTACACAAAAAACAACCACGCTCTGCTCTGCCTCCAACTCCCATCGGCTGACCAAGGAACCAAAAAAGAAAGAAAAAAGTCAGATGACAGGGAGGGACTTTCTTCGTGGCTCGGAAGGAGTAAATGATTTCCAACCTCCGCTGTCCCCAGCGCTGGTGTGGCTGCCCCAATCCCTTCCCAGGTGTGCAGGGACCCCCCAGTCCCTCCTGGCTCCCCCAGTCCCTTCCCAGGCGTGCAGGCCCCCCCTCCCTCCTGGCTCCCCCAGGCCCACCCCAGGCGTGCAGGGACCCCCCCAATCCCTCCTGGCTCCCCCAGTCCCTTCCCAGGCGTGCAGGGCCCCCCTCCCTCCCCGCCACCTCCGGGGCACCACGAGGAAACCCCAGACTCGGAACGCGGCTTCCCCCGCGCTGCCGAGCAACAGGCTGGCCCGGGAACGGCTCCTGGAACAGGGATCCTGAAACAGGGATCCCCGAACAGGGACCCCGCTCTCTCTCGGCCGTGCGGGGAGCACACCGGGATGGGGCGGAGAAGGGGGAGAGGAGAGGGGCAAGGCCGGGGGGCGGCAGGGCCGAGGGGCACGGGAGACCAGGGGGAGAGCAAGGCCGGGGGGCAGCAGAGACAGGGTGGAGAGCAAGGCCGGGGAGCAACAGAGACGAGGGGGAGAGCAGCAAAGACCGGGGGGAGAGCAGCAGAGACCGGGGGGAGAGCAGCAGAGACGAGGGAGAGCAGAGCTGAGGGGCAGGGCAGCACGGCCGAGGGTTCAGCNNGCCGAGCGGTCAGCAGAGATCCCTCCAACGCCTCCGGGCCGGGCCGGGCCCACACGAAGCGGCAGCAGAAGGGCCGCGGGGCCGAGCCCCGCTCGCCTCCATTTTCCCCCGTTCCCCACGGGGCTGGGCCCCTCCTGGCCAGGCGCTCCCCTCCTGGCCGGGCCCTGCCGGAAGC
Organism: Sakesphorus luctuosus; assembly: GCA_013396695.1. Classification (NCBI taxonomy): domain Eukaryota; kingdom Metazoa; phylum Chordata; class Aves; order Passeriformes; family Thamnophilidae; genus Sakesphorus; species Sakesphorus luctuosus. The sequence goes on from VWZD01013280.1 coordinate 543,716, forward strand.
GCGGGGCCAAGGCCGCGATGGCGGCGGCCGTGTGTGTGTGTGCGAGCGTGTGTCCCCCCGCGCGCCCCCACCNTGTTCGGCTGGGTTCGGTTGGGCTCGGCTCTCTTCGGCTGAGTTCGGTTGGGCTCGGCACTGTTCGGCTGGGTTCGGTTGGGCTCGGCTCTCTTCGGCTGAGTTCGGTTGGGCTCGGCACTGTTCGGCTGGGTTCGGTTGGGCTCGGCTCTCTTCGGCTGAGTTCGGTTGGGCTCGGCACTGTTCGGCTGGGTTCGGTTGGGCTCGGCTCTCTTCGGCTGAGTTCGGTTGGGCTCGGCACTGTTCGGCTGGGTTCGGTTGGGCTCGGCTCTCTTCGGCTGAGTTCGGTTGGGCTCGGCACTGTTCGGCTGGGTTCGGTTGGGCTCGGCTCTCTTCGGCTGAGTTCGGTTGGGCTCGGCACTGTTCGGCTGGGTTCGGTTGGGCTCGGCTCTCTTCGGCTGAGTTCGGTTGGGCTCGGCACTGTTCGGCTGGGTTCGGTTGGGCTCGGCTCTCTTCGGCTGAGTTCGGTTGGGCTCGGCACTGTTCGGCTGGGTTCGGGCGGGCTCGGCTCTCTTCGGCTGAGCTCGGGCAGATTCGGCTGTTTTGGGCTCTGTTCGGCATTTGTGTTGCAATTAGAACAACAATAATAAAAGAATCACTTTAGCCTTCATAGTTCTGGGACTCTGAAGACCTACAGAGGAGTGTGTGGGGGGGAATAATAAATAATATTGCCTGCCAAGTGTCAGTGTCTTTGCTTTTAGTGATTTTTGCCGGTTTCAACATAGTAAATTAACTTCATGTGCAGCTTTTACTGCTGGTCTTTTTCACGTCACTGCCCCGAAATTGGCTCTTCTGCCACCTGGGAAGCAGGAGCAGCAGAGGGAGAGCACAGTTCCACGGTTCTGTGTTGGCTGGATCGGTGCTGGGAACAAACCGTGCTCACTGCAGGTACTGATGCTTTTTATCTGATGAAAGACTCGTGAAAGTCTCACTCAGGCTGGGCGACACCTGAAACGTTTGGGAGTTCAGCAGAGCCCCTGTCACTGCACACATAAAGCAGCACAACTTTGGATCAGGCGTTTAAGGAGTGTCACATAATGGTGTGTCTGTCACCTTTTCCCTTGCAATGACACTGAAGATGTGCAGAACCTTAAATTTTGCTCAGTCTCCCAAATTATTATTAGCACTGACAAGGGACGTGACTGACAATGATCCCCCGTAAGAATGTCGTGTTCCTTGTTCTTTGATGAGCCGTGTCTGCCTCTCTGACTCATCAGCCGCTCTCTAATTAACTTAGAGAGCAACTTTTTTTTAACTAGAATTTCCCGGAATCCAGTGACAGAACCAGCCAAAGTAAACCAGAGAGACCAAACCTCGCTTGGGTTATCTGTGACCACCAGGAGTGTAAAATACATCCTTCTGGATCAGGGGGTTGCTCTGGGAATTCCTCCCCAGGAAGTTGGATCGGGGGAAATTGGTGATTTTTGTCTGTTGTGAGCACTGAGGGTTTGGGCTCTGCCACACTGTTACTGCTGAAGGCTTGTTAAAAAATGCTTGTTTGGGGCTTTTCCCTGTTGATAAGACAGTATCTAAACCTGCTGTGGAGGGATGTCTAACCCTGGTGGGGTTTATGGTAACACCTGTGTTCGCATCATCACATTAAAATTAATTATTCAGCACTTTAAGAAACTGGCACAGTAGGAAGCAAGTGGTTGTTTGGGTTTTTGTTTGGTTTCTTTTTTTTCAATTAAAACTCACAAATTCCATTTGTAGTGACTCATTTATTTGAAAAAAGAAAAGCCTGCAGTTCTCAGGATAAAGAACCAGGATCACAAAGTTATAATGAAGAGACAGAAGGAAGCAAATTATTGTTTGGTTTTTGTTTGGTTTTTGTTTGGTTTCTTTTTTTTCAATTAAAACTCACAAATTCCATTTGTAGTGACTCATTTATTTGAAAAAAGAAAAGCCTGCAGTTCTCAGGATAAAGAACCAGGACCACAAAGTTATAACGAAGAGACAGGACACAAGTTGTTTGGGTTTTGTTTGTGGGGGGTTTTTTGTTTGTTTTTTAAATTAAAAATCACAAATTACACTTTTAATTACTAATTTATTTGAAAAAGAAAACCCTGCAGTTCTCAGGATAAAGAACCAGGACCACAAAGTTATAATGAAGAGACAGAAGGAAGCAAGTTGTTTGTTTTTTGCTTTTTTTTTTTAACTAAAAAGCCCAAATTACACTTTTAGTGACTCATTTATTTGAAAAAAGAAAAACCTGCAGTTCTCAGGATAAAGAAATAGGACCACAAAGTTATAATGAAGAGACAGAAGGACACAAATTGATGTTTGGGTTTTGGGCTTTTTTTTAAACTAAAAATCCCAAATTACACTTTTAGTAACTAATTTATTTCAAAAAAGAAAAGCCTGCAGTTCTCAGGATAAAGAAATAGGACCACAAAGTTATAATGAAGAGACAGAAGGACACAAATTGATGTTTGGGTTTTGGGCTTTTTTTTAGATTAAAAATCCCAAATTACACTTGTAGTAACTAATTTATTTCAAAAAAGAAAAGCCTGCAGTTCTGAGGATAAAGAAGTAGGACCACAAAGTTATAACGAANCCCCATTTGTAGCGACTCAGTTATTTGAAAAAAGAAAAGCCTGCAGTTCTCAGGATAAAGAAATAGGACCACAAAGTTATAAAGAAGAGACAGAAGGAAGCAAGTTGTTTGTTTTTTGCTTTTTCTTTTTAACTAAAAAGCCCAAATTACACTTTTAGTGACTCATTTATTTGAAAAAAGAAAAACCTGCAGTTCTCAGGATAAAGAAATAGGACCACAAAGTTATAATGAAGAGACAGAAGGACACAAATTGATGTTTGGGTTTTGGGCTTTTTTTTAGATTAAAAATCCCAAATTACACTTTTAGTAACTAATTTATTTCAAAAAAGAAAAGCCTGCAGTTCTGAGGATAAAGAAGTAGGACCACAAAGTTATAACGAAGAGACAGAAGTTGTGCAGGTGTGGAACGGTCTCACATTTCCACATTTCATTGCAGTTGGCTCACACACCTGCCTAGAACCATCCCAGGCACTCAGATTGTCCTTGAGGGAGGAGGAGGAGGGGGAGATCCTGTGCAAGAGCCTGAAGTTAATAAAACTCAGTAAAACTTTTCCTTGGTACTCTAGAATCCTAGAATGGATTGGGTTGGAAAAGACCCCTGAGATCATCAAGTCCAACCCTTGATCCAACCCCACTGTGATCACCAGCCTATGCCACGTAGTGCCCTGGGCTGGTGATCACAGTGGGGTTGGATCAAGACGTGGTGGATTCTCACTCAGTGCCACATCCATAGAATCACAGAATGGATTGGGTTGGAAAAGCCCTCCGAGATCATCAAGTCCAACCCTTCGTCCAACTCCAGTCCCTTTACCAGATCATGGCACTCAGTGCCACGGCCAAGCTCAGCTGAAAAACCTCCAGGGATGGGGAATCCACCCCCTCTCTGGGCAGCTCATTCCAATCCCTGAGCACTCTCTCTGCAAAGAAGTTTTTTCTGCTCTCCAACTTCAATTTCCCCTGGCAGAGCTTGAGCCCCCCGTGCCCCCTTGTCCTATTGCTGAGTGCCTGGGAGAAGAGACCAACCCCCAGCTGGCCACAACTTCCCTTCAGGCAGTTCTAGCCCTCTGAATAACCGGTGGCACAACTCCTTATTTGTGTCTTCCATTCAGCTTTCCAGCTATCGTGGAGCAAATAATTCCTGACAGGTTTCACTCCTGAGATTTAAACCCCTTTTTTTTTTCCCTTTTGCTGCTGCTCTTCCAGTCCCTGCCGTGGCCGGGAGATGGCCCTGATGTCCGCACCAAGAGGGGCAAACCCGCTTTGCCTTGGCGGAAACCGAGTTTGGGTAAGGGCAGTCAACACCGCGGGCCAAAGAGAACTCCCAGCATAAAAGATCACTTTGATCTCGTAGCGCACGAGGGGCACAGACTCAACAACAAAGTCCAGGAACTTGTTGCTGCACAAAAGGACTCTGTTTCCTTGCTCAATCCGAGGGATCTGACGTGTCCCTGGATTGAGGAGGGACCATCAAACAAAAGCCCTGTGTGCTGCTGGCGTTTGTTTGTTTTTAAACGAGGATAATCTAAAGACACTCTCTAGCACCCTTTGTCTCTGTTCCAGCTGAGATGTTGAGGCCTCTGTCCCTTTCACCTGCTCACAGACATCTTCCCACCACCGTTTTTTATGACTGATTTATTCGCACGATTCCCTTCCAGACCTTTTGCTTTGCTCTCAATGAAAGCCTTGCAGTGGAGAGTGCCAGATTGCATCCAAAATTCCCCAGTCCCCAAGTCCTGTCTCAGCCAGAAAACCAAGTGTGAAAACAACATGAAAACCTGCTTTTTCTTAGTTAAAAAAAAAAAAAAACAACAAACCAAAACAGTATTTATACATGTATTTTTAACTTTACACACCCACATGTGCACATTCCACCACGGTACTAACCAGATTATTTTCCACGTTCCATGCAGGAGGATTCTTGCAGAGGATGGTTCGTCCCCTGGATCTGATGATCATTTTTGTGATTCAAGATGGAATTAAGCTGTATCTATCAAACCCCAGTCCAATTTTTGAAGAGACCCAAACAAATCATAGAATGGTTTGTGTTGGAAGGGACCTTAAAGGTCATCTTGTGCCACCCCTGCCATGGGCAGGGACACCTCCCACTATCCCAGGTTGCTCCAACCTGGCCTTGGACACTTCCAGGGATGGAATGCTGTGACCAGGCACTGTCAGCCCAACTGGAAATGCTTCATTTGCAAACTCACTGGTTCGGGGTTGTTGGACTGTTTAGTTTTGTTGGTTTTTTTAGGGTTTTTTTGTTTGGGTTTTGGTTTTTGTTTGGGTTTTGGTTTTTGTTTTGTTTTGGGTTGGAGGAGGTTGTTTTGTGTGGGGTTTTGGTTTGATTTGTTTGGGTTTTGCAATATACATTGTAGCATCATTTCAAATATCAATAATTAGTGAAACAGACCCTGCCAAAGTGAACATTACTACGAATGTGTGAATCTTCTCTTACTTAGGGAGAAGGAGCTGTGGGATGGGTAAGTTCTTTCATGGGCTACTATACAACACTCGAGTCCTGCAAGGAGAGGGGTGCTGTAAGAGCCTGAGTTGGGTGTAACTGGGATCTGGGTGAGTCCTGCCTGCTTTTTGTGGCCATCCTACAGATCCTGGTGGATACCTGAATTCCTGCCACTGTGTCACTGGCACACTGAGGTGTCCTGTCACCGTGGGTGGCTGAGGGGGACATTCAGCCCAGCCACTTTGCTGAGACAAGAGTCTAGTTAGGAAGGTGTTTGTTGGTTGCTGAAGCTCAGTCACTGCCCTGGCAGCCCGTGGCAGGGCTGGACAACCCCTCTGGGGAAGAAATTTTCCCCAATATCCAAGTAAACCTCCCCTTGCACAACCTGAGGCTGTTTCCTCTTGCCCTGTCCCTTGTTACCTGGGAGAAGAGGCTGATCCTCACCTTGCTACAACCTCTTTAGGTAGTTGTAGAGAGGGAGAAGGTGCCCCCTGAGCCTCCTTTTCTCCAGGCTGAGCCCCCCCCCCATCTCCCTCAGCTGCTCCAGCCCCTTCCTGGCTCCATTCTCTGCCCTGGACACTCTCCAGCCCCTCAATGTCCAGAACTGCCCCAGGGCTGGACGTGCCAGCACAGGGACAGTCCCTGCCCTGGGCTGTGCCCACAGCAGTGCTGGTCCAAGCCAGGTGCCACTGGCCTCTTGCCCACCTGGGCTCATGTTCAGACCTTAAACAGGATTGTGCCCCATCCTGAGCCCTGGGGACCCCGCTGGTGAGTGGCCACCAGGCATCCATCACCCGTGAGCCCTGGCTGGCTGCAGCCTGACCTGTCCCATCACTGTGGGGGCACTTGGAGTTCAGCCCCAAACATCCCCACACCTCTTGGAAGCAGAGAAACCATTTGGCTCTTCCAGGATTCTGATTTTTACTTTCCTGTGTCTCTGGGCTCTCCTGTCCCCCTGCACACCCACAATGTGTTTGTCCTCCCTTGCCTTCCAGGGCTGGCTGTGGCTCTCCTGGCAGCAGCGTTTGGGTTTCTGCACTCCTGCTGCTGTTGCTATGCGACCACCACCAGCAATTTGCATGACCCTTTCTCCAGATATGATATTAATATGCAGGAATTAGTGCCAGCTGTGGTTGGTGATACACCAATTCCAACTCCCTTGTCTCTGACACTGCCTGTGCTGAGCTGCTGATGTTGGTTGGGATTGGGGGACCCCCAAGTGCCACCAGCTCATCCTCACCTGCTGACAGCATAAAATTGCTCAAGGACAGAAAATAGGAGTGTGGGCAAACACTGCTGTGATGGGCTTTGACATGCCCCCAAAGGTTAAAAACCCACATGAAATAAAAACTTGTAAATGGGCAATTCCAATGGCAGAACTTTCTCTTGGTTATCCCAGGAGAATCTGGGTGATTTCAGAGGAATAATTCAGGCTGATGGTTCGTGCTGCCAGATGGGCCACTGTGATGCTCTGGCCCTCCTTCCTGCTTGACACCCAGCTCCAGGCTTCTTCCTGCCTGGAATACAACAGCCTCGAGGAAAAAAAAACATCTGATTTTGATTTAGAGAGTTCCAAAGAAGGAGACTTTGCCACAAGGCCTCGCTGGGTTGCTGTGGTGGTTAATTACACTCTCTGTTAAAAATATGTGTCTTATTTTATAGCTTGAATTTGTCTGGATTCAGCTCCCAACCCCTGGATCTCATTATAGCCTTGTCTGCAACCCTGTGTTCATACTCAGACACGGACTGGGAGCAGTCGCCCCCTCCCTTTGCTGGGCTTAAAACGACCAAGTTCCTCCACTGTAAAGTGTATTATTTAGGTCTTTCTCCACTCTTGTAGCTCTTTTCTGAATTCTCTTCACTTTACCACCTTAGTCCCTGGATTGAGGAGGTGCAGTTTTCCAGGAGGAGTTACAGGAGTGTGGAATACCCTGATTTTTTTAGCAGCCTTTTTCTTCAGGGCTTCATGTTTTTCCTTTGTGTGGGCCCTGTTTGAACTGGACTGAGATGTCATTTTTGCTGGGCTGAAATACCCACCCAGTGCCTGAGTCATGTTATCTCTTTTGGCCCCTTCAGAGCAGACAGGGAGCAGCAGAGTCTGAAAGTGCTGTGAAAGGCAGAGTTTTCATGAGTAATTCCTCATGCCTGCCAAAATATTCCATGGTACTTGGTGTTCATCAGCCAGGTGGATCAGTGCTGATTCAAGGGAGAAAGTGTTTGCTGGAGAAACAGGTGCAGAAATAAATAACCTCCTGGGTTTTGTAATAATCAACCTGATACTCACACACGTCTCTGAGGGATTCTGTAATCATGTCCATATGCAAACCCAGAGCTAGATTTTTCTCTGGGGTTTTTTTCTCTTCTTTTTTCCCCCCTCCATTTCTCTAGAAAGTCTACCAGCAAAATATTTAAAACCATTTGGATCCAGCAGGAACTGTCTTCCAGTTTTGCACTGAAGGATTTACAAGGATGTGTTGACTCTTTTCCTGAGTGTTTGAAGCAACTCCTCCCCTGGCACCACTGGGACCAGAGATGGGGGCAACAAACCCACCTCTACACTGAGGGAACCAGTAAGAGAAAGAACAACAAAATCTCATGGGAATCAGTATTTCACCAACATTTTTTTCTTTCTTTTTTATTTTCTTTTCCTTTGATGGGGGAAGTTGGAGTCATGGGCAAATGGTCCAAACCATCAGTTGTCCCAGAGCTCCTCTTGCTTGATATTCTTTGAACCAATGTGGTAGGGTCCTTGAGCTTGTTGATGGCACTTCTGAGACTGAAAAATAAGCAAGAAAGGAAGAATAACCTGGAGAGAAATGGAAAATAAATGGGAGCAAACATCCCTTTGAGCGTGCAGCAAGAATTGTTGAGACAGGCTGGCTGGGGCCAAGTATCCCAAGGGAGCCTGGGGAGGGAGTTCAGGGAGTTCTGGAGGAGCTGCTCAGCACCCAAACCAGGAGCAGGGATGTGAGGGTGTAGCTGTGTGGAAAGGGAACTGTACAATGGCGAGATTCAGTTGTGCAATAAAACCCAGTGGGAAGCAAAGGAGCAGTGGGAGGAAGGCTTTGCACATCCTCAGGCTTTGGGGAGGCAAACCACAACAGTACAGTTGGCTGAAAACTCAATTCATCCTGCAGCAGAATTTAAGGTCATTTACAAAACAATTAGCCAAGAATACCGTGTATGTATTGCCAGAGAGGTTCCTTATGAAATACACAGCCAAGTGTGGGTTCCCCTATAGATTCTGTGAGTCCAAGACCACCAGTTTGGACCAGTGAAACAGCACAGCTCAGGCTGAGGCTGCCCGAGGAATTTCCTCTTCCCCTCCTCTAAGCACTATCTTGACAGCTGAGTCCAGCCAGAGAGCTTTTGCTGACACACCCTGAACTGGGACATCTGGAGAGTGTAAGCTCTGCTTTCCCCCTGCAACATCCCCAGCTCAGGAATTTCCTTCTCCCAGTGGCCTCGCGGAGCCGACGTCCACTGACCTCGGGGCACACTGGAAGGCCCATCTGTTTTCCAAACCTTTGCCTGGGGATCTGGCAGGGGGACTCATGGATAACTCATCCCATGGGAGTCTGTGAGATGAACAGTGGCCAGCCTGGTCTGTAGCTGCTTTTGAAACCATGTATGTGTGTCCAGGCTACTGAACAGGCTAAATGAAATCGTTTTACCTTACAGGGTTTGCACAATAAATAAATTTATTGAAATAAAGAAACCCCTCAGACTTTAGTAAGTGTGCTGTGGGGGTTCTTCATGCTTGAGTGAGAAACATAGAATCCTAGAATGGATTGGGTTGGAAAAGACCTGTGAGATCATCAAGTCCAACCCTTGGGCCAACTCCAGTCCCTTTACCAGATCATGGCACTCAGTGCCACGGCCAAGCTCAGCTGAAAAACCTCCAGGGATGGGGAATCCACCCCCTCTCTGGGCAGCCCATTCCAATCCCTGAGCACTCTCTCTGCAAAGAAGTTTTTTCTGCTCTCCAGCTTCAATTTCCCCTGGCAGAGCTTGAGCCCCCCATGCCCTCTTGTCCTATTGCTGAGTGTCTGGGACTCTTCATAGATTTCTTCATAGAATCACAAAATCAGTTGGGTTGGAAGAGACCTCTGAGATCATCAAGTCCAATCCTTGATCCAACACCACTTTGATTACCAGATCACGGCTCTGAGTGATCTCACACTTAGGTGATCTCACACTTAGCTGATTTCTCCCAAGCCACCTGTTCTTGATCCTGCACAGGAAGTGTGTCCCACGTGTCCCTGGGACAGCAGAGTGGCACGTGTGACATGCTCAGGGTGGAACCAGCGCATCCTGTGCAGCCCCGTCACGTCCTTCCGGACGCTGTTCCTGCTCCCACTGCTCATCCTCCACACCTGCCCCAGCCTCCCAGAGCCTGCAGAGCCACATCTGTGCCTTTCCCCTTGTGGCAGCTGTGCTATTGAGCCTCAAAAAGAAGGGAGGTGGGAATTGGTCCCACAGTTATTTTCGTGTTGATATAACATCCTTTTCTTTTTACGCCCTTTTCTTTTTCAAGTTAAGAATAGTGCCATATACAATTTGATGCTGATACAAATAGTTCTCACTTCAAAAAAAATCTCCTTTAAGTAATACCCCTGTAATATCTGAAACCCAAATATTACAAAACTAAACAGCTGTCAAAAAACCCAAACAAAACCCAAACAACCCCCAAAACAAACAAAACCCGAAAACAAAACCTGCAAACCCCCAGTTATTTTAAAACAGGGTGAAATACCAAGGAAAACATGTGACTTTTTCATTTTTTTTAGCCTCTCAGCACCAAGCCAGGGTTTTTCCTGTGACCTGCCTGAAGTCAGCAGTTAACCATGGACCTGCTGATGTGGTAAATGTTAAATGCCACCACCAGCTGCACCAGAAGAGGCAACAAACAGCACGGGAAGGTGAAATCTTTTGCTGATGGGCTCCAGGGTTCAAGCCAATAATACATTTAACTGCAATATTTTAAAGTGCTGGAGATGGCCAAGGACAGTCCTGCCAGGGTAACTCTGAATTTCTTTGCTTTTGTGGGTTTAAATTGAGCGCTAAATTATTTTTAGCAGCTTGTTGTTACAGCTTTTGCAACCTGAAGACAGACTACTGGCTTTGATTCATTAGTAATTTCAACAGTTAATCAGAAAATGTCATTACCTAGAAAGACCGCAGCTCCAAGTAAAGCACACTGGAGTTAAATTTAAATTAGAGCATGGGCAGAAATGAATGCAGCCTTTGATCCCCTTTGCATCCAGACTGCACCCTGATGGGCACAGCTGGACAGGACAGAAACCGTGAGAAGGCAGCGGGCTGGGCTGGGGAAAAGGATACTCTCAACTCATTAAGTGCTCAAGTTGAGTCCATTAAAAAAAAAAAAAGCCCTTCACTGGGTTCTTTCAGAACTCTCCTAATCTTTGCTGCAGTGGATGTTTCTTGCCGGTTTTATTTTGAAAGGAGGCTGATTTTCAGGTGTTTGACTGAAAGTACCATTAAGGTACCATTAAGTCCCATTAACCATTGACGTACCATTAACATCTGTTTAATCCTCACAGTGTCCAGACCATATTTCTGCCAGCAGAGAGGGAGCTGTGAGCCCAGACAAAGGCACAGAGCTCTGCCTGCCTGTCTGCCTGCCTGTCTGTCTGTCTGTCTGGAGGAATGTTCCTCTGGGCAGGGGAAGGGTCCTGTTCCAATAGTCATATATTTCATGAGACACAATGCAGCCTCTTCCCAACTGGAAAGCAATATGTACGTTTTGGTCTTCCAGTGTAACTGTTTTCAGAACAGGGTTTTCCCCCCCTTTTTCCCTTGTTCCCATACAGCAATGTTGTTAAACCCCTCACATATGTCACCCCTGAAGAATCTGTGACACAGACCAGGCCCACCATGTAATGATTTTATTTTGCCCGTGACAAGAGCTGAAAACACATGGAATGCTCCTGTCACCTTCCCACTTCAGCTTCCATTTAGGAAACCTCAATCTAGTTTTCTCTGGATTAGTTGGAACCAGATTTACCAGTTCCAGCTGACTCAGGAAGGTCTGATGACAGTGGGAATTTGTCTGAGGATGAGATCTGCATGGCACAGGGAGGTACAAGGTTACCTGCACTGCCTCACCATGTGCTTACACTGCAATTTCCCTGATGGCCAGCTCAGGAGAGGACTTGTCCCAAACTTCCTGGCACTTTTAAACATTGTGGATTCCCTCCCAGCTGCTGTTCATGGCACAGCAGCACAAACAGGCTGCCATGGCATTGCACAGGGGCTCCAGGTAAGCTCTCAGGGATGTGCCAGGCCAAAGTGCACCCCAGCTGCCATCAGTTCAGGTAGTGGGGCATGGTCCTGTGTCCCTACACCTTCCCCCAGGGGACCAAACTGCTCCTGGGACAGTGTTTGGTCAGGGGACATGCAGACTCTTGTTTTAGGTGGCTGCGTGCTCTAATGCTTGTGAATGAACCTGGTGTATGCACTGAGTGGAAATTTTCAATCCAAACTATTATTTATGGGCTTTGAAGCTTTCCCTTCTCCAGTTTCTGCCTACTGCAACCAGTGTTGGATTTCGGTTTTGTTGGAAAGTTCATCTGAAAACTTGTATTTCACTGAGCATAGGGGTGTGGAGCCAGCTCCAGGGTTCTCAGCCTTGGGACCACGCTGTATTTAACCAGTGGGAATACATTTTGGAGGGGCCAGTGGGAGACTCAGGGAGCCCAGTCAGGTGGTGGAAAGAGGAGGCCAGCTGACCTCCAGAGATCTGTAGGACAACCTTGTTTCCCCATAGGCTGCCTTGCAGGAGGGTCTGCATCCCACACAGCCACCAGCCATCACCTCCACACAGCACTGGCACCCCGTCCTTCCCTCCTCCTTCTCTTCCCGGCTGACTAGATGCTCTTTTCCCTCTGTAAGGAAAAGGAAGAGATCTGGATAAGGTTTATTCCATAGCCAAGGGATGGAAGGGGAGTTGAGGCAAAAGCAAAGGCAAATGGACAGCACTGCNTGGGGATGCGATGGGATGGGATGGGATGGGGTGGGGTGGGATGGCAGCACAGCTCCAGCCCAGCAACATCTCAAGGGGAGGCTTTGCTGACATACCTCACATCTGTCAGGGTGTACGTGGTTTCTCTTTATTTTGAAATATTCCCTAACGCAACTACACGGGCAACACTTGAAACAGTGGATTATGCCCCATCCTTGCTCTCCGCCGCTCCCGTGTGCCAGTGCAGCCTCCAGCTGGGTGGCAGGGGTTTCCAGGGGACAATGGCAATGTACTCGTTCCCTCTCCCTCCCCACGAGGTGGGAAGATCGGTCGGGAAATGACAGCCCCACGGCCTCATCCTGCAGCGGATGGGAGCCCAGGGCGCCTCCTGCCTCCCGGGGGGGAACATTTGGGGGATGCGGGCAGCGGGATGGGGGGAGCTCAGCCGGGACTCCAGAACAGGAGGAAAAATAGGAGTCCCCTGGCGGGAGACGGGATCCAAGCGCCGGGAAGGAGGAGATGGAGGGATCGGAGCCGCCGGAGCAGCGGCCGCGATCGCGCCCTTCCCCGAGAACTCGGACGTGCTCGGCAGGGGAGGTGGGGAAAAGCAACACAAAAGATGTTCCTGGGCAGCAAAACCACATGCAGAGCGAAGCCAGGCTGTGCCCGGGAGCGGAGAACCGCGGTTTAATTCCCGGGAGAGGGATGCTCAGCAGCGCCGGTTTGGGATGACGGGGCGGGGGCCGCCGGGGCTGCCTCGCAGCTGCTCCCGCCGCGTGCGAGCGGATTAAATTACCGCAAATTCAAACTGAATGAGCCCGTTTCCCCTCCCTCCTCCGGCCGGTCCCTCCCTCCCTTTTCCCGGTCGCTCCTCCCCGCTCCATCCTCGCGCGGGCAGCGGGGCAGCAGCAAGAGGAGGAGGAGGAGCAGGAGGACGAAGAAGGGGGGACGGAGGGAGGGGCGGCATCCCGGGGCACCATCCCGGGTACCTCGGCCGGAGCCTCCGCCGCAGCCTCCGCCGCTCTCCGCGGGGCAACTCCGGTTGTCGCCCCGCGGGCCGGGGGAAGAGGCACAGCCGGGGGAAGGGGCTCAGCCAGGGGAAGGGGCTTAGCCGGGCATGCCGGCGGCGGCGGGCGATGGGCTCCTGGGCGAGCCGGCAGCGGTGGCGGCGGGCGCGGGGGCTCGGAGGGCGGCGGCGGACGGGGGGTCCCTCCTGGCCGCCTGGCTGAGCGCGGCGGCGCCCCGAGAGCGGCTCCGAGACTTCCAGCACACCAAGAGGGTCGGCAACTACCTGATCGGCAGGAAGCTGGGAGAGGGCTCCTTCGCCAAGGTCCGCGAGGGGCTGCATGTGCTCACCGGAGAGAAGGTACCGCGCCCGCCGGGAGCCCCCCGGGGGGATGCTGGGGGGGAGAGAGGGTGCGCTGGGTGCCTGCTGGCCGGGGGGATGGAGGAGCCCCTTGGGGAGGATGGAGAACCCCCCCGGAGGATGGAGCAGCACCCTGGGGAGGATGAGCACCACGGGGAGGATGGAGGAGCCCCCTGGGAGGGTGGAGGAGCTTCCCCGGAGGATGAGCCCCTCTCCGGGGAGGGTGCAGCCTCCGGAGGATGGAGGAGCCCCCGGAGGATGCAGGAGCCCCCCGGGACTCCCCTCGGCACCGTCCCCCAACTTCCCGCGGCTCCGCCGGGCTCTTCCCCCGCGTCTGCAATCTCGCCTTCCTCTTGGAGTGATACTTAGTTACTTTAACCTGCCTTGTTTGTTCGGTTTTTAATATTTTTTTTTAAATCTCCCCCAAATACGCCGTTTCTTTGCTTATTTTTTCGGTGAGAAGCGTGTTTTTTCGCGGTGAGACTCGTGTTGCTCAGGACCCGTCCCTGTGTCTGGTCTGGTCGCGACATATCACGTGTGGGCACACGCGGGCACTTGCCGGGCGATGGGAGATGCTGCGGTGCCTGCAGGAGGGGGCACGGTCCGGCCATCACGAGTTGCTGGTGCGATGCACGGCAATTATCTCTGATGATGGGATGCACCCCGGGTGGGATTTTACCGGGGTGCTGGGTAGAAAAGTCTGCGCAGGGTCTCTGCTTTCTGTTTATGACACAGAACCCTTCCATGGAGGCTTTTGCCCATCAGGCAGGACATGTGACAGCGTTCCAAAGGGTAGTCAGGGCTTTGGGCTGTAAACAGAGCAAGGACAAGCCCCCCGGTGAAGGGTTGTGCTGCTTTTGTTTGGCAGCACAACTTGGAAGTCCTGTAGGATTGGCTGAAGGAGCTGGAGGGGCTCAGCCTGGAGAAAAGGAGGCTTGGGGGGACCTTTTCACTCTCTGCAACTCCTTGGAGGGAGGTTTTTAGTCAGGTGGGAGTCAGGCTCTGCTCCAGGGAACGAGGGACTGGATGAGAGGACATAACCTCCAGCTGTGCCAGGGGAGGTCCATGGTGGGCATCAGCAGGAATTACTCCCTGCAAAGGATGGGCAGGCACTGGCAGGGGCTGCCCAGGGAGGTTTGGAGTGCCCAGCCCTGGAGGTGCCCAAGGCAGGACTGGCCGTGGCACTCAGAGCTCTGGGCTGGGGACAAGGTGGGCATCGGGCACAGGGGTGGCTCAGTGACCTTGGAGATGTTTTCCAACCTCATTGGTTCTGTGAGCTGTTGCAGTTCTGCTTCTGCTGTATCAGCCCCTCAGAGGCTCCCCAAAGCAGGACTTGGGTTGTTCCCCAAAGCTCCCTGGACCAGAGGGATGTTCCCAGTGCAATCCCTGCAGCTCCAGCAGCACTGGCAGTCTGCTGTTGCTGCTGAGATTGCACCTTGGAAGGTGCATTCTGTATTCTCAGGTATTTTCTTTTTTTCGTTCCAGTGAATTTGTCACAGAGTGAAAATTAATATAGGGCTCTGAATCTCACCATGAGAAAAATGAGAAGGTTGGTGAATATTATCGTATAGGAATGCAAAAAAATAAAAATATTGCTCTCCTCTGTTACCAAGCGTGTGCTTCTCCTTGGTAACAGAAACATCCAATGATCCTCCGGTTGATAAAAGGCACATGCACACACACGTCCTCCCCACCTCCACGTTTTGGGATTGCTACATTTATCTCAGTCTGTTAAGAGGGCAAAAAATAAAAAGACCCACCACACGCCCCTCTGTCTCAGCTCCCCTGCCTGCTGCTTGGTTTGGTGGTTTTTTTTTTCCCCTCCATCTCTTGAATGCCACCTGGTGTGACAAAGTGACAAGCAGAAACTCGGGAGTCACGCTTTTATTCCTGCTGAGCCATCTCTGGACAGGCAGGACGATCCCGGAGCTCTGTCTGACCTGAGCTTGCACTGTGGCATCAAAGGCAGCTCTTGCTCTCGGTGGGTGAAAGATCAGTCACATACTTTAAAATTGACTAATCAAAGGTCCCTCTTCCCAGAAACTGCACCTATTTAGCTCCAGCTGTTCACGGATAAGCAGGTTGAGTTAGTGGGGAGGAGATAAGGGTTATTAATGATTTGCTTCAGGTGAGGTCGTGTCTCAGTGGTGTTCCTGCCCCTCACTGGAGGGGTGAGTGCTTCCCATCCCACACCTGACCCCACGTGGGAATTCCACCCCTGATGGACACTCTGCTGTGCTGGGCATATTCCTGTGCCGAGATTTTGTGTGGCCCTAGCCAGAGGCAGCTGGAATGTGGAGCTCTGCCTGGCAGCTGCTGGCAGCTCTGCCCACGTGGAGCCCACCACGGGCAACACAGCTCTGCCTGGGAGAGGGGGGAGAGAGGGAAAACATCTGCTCACCCAGGCTCCTTCCTTCCCGAGCACGAGGCTGTGTCAGAGAGGAGGCTGGGACTGGATGGGCGGGAATGGGATTGGGAGCACAATGCCAGGTGGTGTGAGAATGAGGACTCTGTGAGGCAGCAGGTCATGGCAGGAGGTTCTGTGGGAACAGGAGATTTTACATAAGAAATGTTTTATCTCCAGGGCAAAGTATTTCCATCCAGGGCCATGTCCTTTATTAGGCTGTGTTTGTGCCGTCTGAGGAATCTCAGTGTGAAGCAGCCCAGGTGCTGGGAGATGGGTATGACAGTGCCAGGTCGGAGCTCAAGTGACAGTGATGCTCAGCACAGACACCTCCTCCTCCAGACATCAGGTGACTGAAGTCAGGCTGCAGTTAAGGCAGCTGAGACGTGGCATCAGTAGCTTCAGGTGACAGTTCTGTCATCTCCCCATCCCTAAACTTGTGTTGTACCGGAGGGAGAAACCCCCAGAGAGCGACACGTCGCTCCTCCCAGGCTGGAGGATCTCACTCCCCGAGCCCCCCGTTCCCCAGGCAGAGTGAGAAGCTGGCTGTGTGCAGCCTCCCAGGCGAGGGAAAGCTGAGCTGCAGGAGTGTGCACTTCCTGCTCTCGCCAGTGCAGCTCAGCACGGAGTGTGGAAGCACAGCCGTGTCCCGCCGACAGCTTGCTGGATCACTGGGATCGCTGCATTTTTCTGAGCTGATGCTTTATGAGCCTGTTATTCCAGGATTAGTGCCTGCCTGTGTTTTGAAAGCAAAAAAAAACCCAATTGACATCTGATTTTTTTTTTGTCTTGTAAAGCCACTGTTGAGCCAAAGACATTGCCTAAATTTGATTAAATTGTTCTAAGAATGTAAAGTAGAGTCTTGCTGATGTCTGGTAGCTGTTCTGGCAGAGCTTGGGCTCTTCCAGTCACTGAAATGTCTGACTTTAGCAAGGGGGCCCAAACAGGTTTTGATTTGCAGCAGCCTTTAGCAACTCAGGAGGAGTTAATGCACATTGTTGTTCCCAAAAATGGTGTGTTTAGGAATGAAATCCATGGATTAATGAGCCCCCAGCTAGGCTTGGATCCACTGCACTGACACAATGCACTGTGCACAATGGAGGCAGTGCAGGGGGGTGCCAAAAATCTGCCATTACCTCAGCCTGAAATTACTAGAAGCCAAAAAGGTCTTGGAGAGAGCTTGGGATGGGACATTCTGTGGGCCAAAGGCTGGTGCCTTTGCTGGAGCAGCTGATGGACCATGTGTGGGATGGGGCTTGGGAGCTCCTCCAGGCACAGCAGGGTGAGCTACAGTGAGATGTTTAAACCTTCCCTGGGAAGGTTTGTATCATGGACTTTAAGGTGCTGCTCATGGTTTGTTCTGCCCCATGCCAGGCATTTTCTGGGCTGGGAAAATGTTTGGTAGGGGCTGATGCAATAAAGTGCACACAGATTATTCCTTCTGTGGCTTTTGAATAAAATATCTCAGCCTGTAATCTGACATTTTGGGGTAAGGATCTGTCAGTTTGGCTCAGGCAGTCTTTATTGCTAATCCTGTGGAAACAGTTAGTTCCTCTGTGATGAAGAACAAGCCAATTTGGCTTCCAGTTGTGGCTCTGGAGCCCTGCTGAGAGAGCTGTGTTTGGGTGGCTTTGGGACCCTGTGCTCAATGTGCCCTTGGGTTGTTCCAAGCCTTCTGCTGGTGACTCAGGAGGGGCAGTTGTTGGGCAGTGGGAATCAGGCAGGTCTCACACCACCCTGATTTTTTTGTACTCTCAGGCAGCTGGTTGTGTGTTGCCATCACTGTGGTGGGGTGAAGTGGGGCTCTGCTAGCAGAATCAGTAATTGTATTGCCTGCTGTGGACCCAGTAACTCTCTGCGGTGTGGAGTGACAATGTATTGACAATATATAGACAATATATTGAGCCAAAGCTCCTGTAAACAAACTTGATCCAAGGTTATATTCAGCTGTTCTTTGGTGTAATCTTTGGCACTAGAAAAAAAGAGTCACCAGAGTGAATTGAATCGTTTGATTTCTCATCCACCCAGAGCTTTGTTTATCACTTTGTTCAGCACCATTGTTAAGCTGGAGCAAGGTACATTTTTAGTTACAGTCAATCGAGTGGCTTTCTGCAACAGTGGGAAGCAATGGCTAAAAATACAGTTTTACCAGTTGCTTTTGTGAAGGCAAAGCAATTAATATTAGAAGTGGCCTTTTCGCAGAGGAGTTCTCATTCAGAATGTTTCTCTATTAAAGAGGTAAAGGAAAAATGGAAAGAAGAGGTGTATTTGGGCCCCCTGGAGGTGCTGGGGTGGGTGGGTGGGCAGAGCAGCCTCCCTGCAGGGGGCTGGAAATGCCTCTGTGTCAGGGTTAATTTTGCCTTGGGGGAATTCACTTTCCCTGTGGCTTCAGGGAGTGGAGACTGGGTAGCCACTTGGTGGCCTTTGGGTGTGTTGGGAGGTGGGATGTAACCCCACTGATGCCCTGGGGAACCCTTCCTCCCTTTTCCGTTGGGCAAACCATCTCCAGTGGGGGCTTCTGTTACTTCATTGCAAACAAAAGTTGAGTTTCTAAGGTGGCTGCTGACCTTCCACTTTGACCCTTTCCTTGTTTTCTCCCCCAGGCATTGTGGGGTTGCAGGTAAATCTGGGAGACCTGGAATGCTTTTATTGTTTGCAGGGGCTCAGGGGGTAAAGCTGCAGGATTTTAATTTGAGATTTGATCTGTTATTTTATGTTCTTCCTCCAGTGATACTTGTATATTGGTTTGTTCTGTCACTCTCAAGTGTTTAGTTAGTAGCTCTTACCTGTTTCTCTACATATTTTCAAGTTCTTGTCTTTATAAAAAAAAAAACATAATTTTTTTTTTTAAATCTCATTTTGAAAAGCACTTCCAGCAAATCCACAGGGTGGCTTTTTTTTTTTTCCCAGGCTGCTGTTCTCCTTCATTAACACTGCCAACTGTTGCACCTGGATGCTGTGCCACTCTTAATTACATGCACTGAGGAAACCAAAGGAGGGTGCTGAATTTTGACATTTTCCTGCTTTGGAGCGTTTGTTTCACAGCTTTGCCACTGTTCTCCTCACAGAGGTTTGTGTCTGTGTGTGCACATGCAGGGGTTGGATTGAAGCTTCCAAACACAGGGTGCTGGGAACATCTGACACTCCAGAAGATGATTTGGAGAGTCGTGGCTGCAGTGGCAGCACCGAGGGCTGGGCTGGCAGTGGGACCAGCTGACAGGTTGCTGTGTCAGCACAGCATTCCCTGAGAAGTTCTGGAGCTGGCAGGAGTTTGGCATAAGGCAGAGTGAAGCCAAACTGCTGCTGGGCTCCCACCTGCTCAGTTTAACTGCTCATTGCACACCTGGAGAGAAACCAATTGCATTGGTTATAAAGCCACAGTCTTGGTCTCTTCTCTCAGGCAACCAACAGCAGGACAAGAGGGCAGGGGCTTAAGCTCTGCCAGGGGAGGATTAGGTTGGATATCAGGAAGAAGTTCTTTGCAGAGAGAGTGCTCAGGCATTGGAATGGTCTGCCCAGGGAAGGGGTGGATTCTCCGACCCTGGAGGTTTTTAAGGTGAGACTGGACATGGCACTGAGTGCCATGATCTGGT
The DNA here is from genome assembly GCA_013396695.1 of Sakesphorus luctuosus. Classification (NCBI taxonomy): domain Eukaryota; kingdom Metazoa; phylum Chordata; class Aves; order Passeriformes; family Thamnophilidae; genus Sakesphorus; species Sakesphorus luctuosus. The sequence continues at coordinate 563,154 of VWZD01013280.1, forward strand.
AATCAAAGTGGGGTTGGATTAAGGGTAGGACTTGATGATCTCGGAGGTCTCTTCCAACCCAACTGATTCTGTTATTCCCCCCATCCCTTCCCTGTGCTGCACACTGGGTGGAAGCAGGAATGGGCTTGGGAAGGCCAGAGCCTGCTCATCCCTGCAGCCTGCCTTCCAGCAGGATGGCTTTAATGCTTTCCAGCTGCAGCTTGCAACTTGTTCTGTGATGAGCTGAATTGATGCACATGTGGCAGTTCCTTATCCTCTTGAGATAATCTGCTTTCAAGTTTGCATTCAGCAGTTCTCAGGATGTTGCTAACAGTGTGTGTCAGCAATGTGCTGCTTTTCTATAGGCTGCTATAGTTCCTGTGGCATATGCAGGGTGGAAGGAGTGTTTAGGTTGAATTGATACCAGGTGTGGTTCTTAGATCTGGACCAGTGTATTTGTTCTGTATTTTTGACGTGTTTAATGATATGTAAAGCTGTGTGGCTGTTTCTGTAGGCATGTCAGCAACAGGACAAGGGGGCATGGGAGGCTCAAGCTCTGCCAGGGGAAATTGAAGTTGGAGAGCAGAAAAACCTTCTTTGCAGAGAGAGTGCTCAGGCATTGGAATGGGCTGCCCAGAGAGGGGGTGGATTCCCCATCCCTGGAGGTTTTTCAGCTGAGCTTGGCCGTGGCACTGAGTGCCATGATCTGGTGACGGGACTGGAGTTGGCCCAAGGGTTGGACTTGATGATCTTGGAGGTCTTTTCATAAATGTCCTGGTAATCAGAGGCTGCAGTGTCTGCTCTCACTCCAGTGCCCTGCAGGATGCCACTGCAGCTCCCTGGTTTCAGCAGAGGCACCAAGTCTGCCCCTCTGCCCTCCTGAGCTGTTTGTTTGCCTGCACTTGGGGAAATGAAGGTTATTGATGAGCAGCACTTGCTCCTCACAAGTATACAGCCCCAGCAGGAGGGCAGTGGTGAGATGGGGTGACAGAGCCTGTGGTGGCTGAATTGCAGCAATCTGTCTCAGAGCAGAATCACAGACTGTTCTGAGTTGGGAGGGACCCACAAGGATCATCGAGTCCATCTCTTGAGTCAGTGGCCCACACAGGGGATTGAACCCATGACCTTGGCATTATTGCAACCAAGTTTTAACCAGCTGAGCTGTGTTGTATGAACAGCAGCATGAGGGTGAGCTCAGAGCTTACAAACTGTGGCTGCACTGTTGTTCAGGGTTGTGGAGAAGCATTTAAAGCTGTCCAAAGCCTTTAGCTGGGGAGATGCCAGGCAGAAGATGAATGAGGTGGGTTGCAGTGTTGGGGATACACCTGCCCCAAGGCAAACTGGGCTCAGAGCACCCTCACAGCTTGTTCTGCTTGCAGCGTTTCTGCACCTCGTGTTCCTTCAGCCCCACATTGGCTCAGGCATTGTTTTCAGGCAAGTTGAGGAGCAGAAAACCCAGATCTCCCAGATGTGTGGGTCTCAAACAGCTCGTTCCGTGTGTCCTCCATAGGCTGTCTGATCTCCTTGAGGGGCCAAACCTGGTGCTGTGGGTGGGTCTGGGGAGATCATGGGGGTGGAGAGAGGCAGGTTGGCTTTTCTGCAGTGAGATGAGAGGAGCCAGCACCACAAACACCACTCTGGGCCCACTCTAGAACACAGAGCAACCCCTTCCTGAGCTGATCCAGTGAATCCCTGCAAACCTGTCTGCTGGTCTGTGCTTGGGGCTATCAGAGAATGGGATCAAACCTCATTTTCATGGGAAGAGTCCCAAAGGAGTTCCCCTGGTCCCCCACAGAAACTACCAGCAAAATATTACCAGCAAGCTGGGGCTGCCCTGACCAAAGTCTCCTTTTCTGCCAGTGCTTTGCCCTGCTGAGCTCTGGGTTCCAACACCTTTGTGGCTTCTCTCTTGCTGTGCAGGATCAGAGCTACAGGCACTGTGAGCAGAATCACTGCAACAAAGAGAACTAAAAAAAGCAAAGTTATATAAAATAAAGTTCCTCTGCTCTCTGTCTGTTGTGGAAGATTGTCATGGAAACATTTTTTTTGCAGAGAATAAATTTATTTTCTGTGAATAATGTCCACAGAGCTGAGGGAGAGGATATATTATTTATATATAAAAACTTCACTGGAGACACCTTTTTCTTGGCTCTCAGCAGTTGTAAATGTTTCATCTGCTGTGTTTTAAATCACTACAAAGGAGGGTATTGCCTGGGCCTCAAAGGCAGTGACTCTTGGGGGTTTGGTTGATGGTTTTTCTCTTGCTTAAAGCCAGAAAGCTGCTGTTGGTATTAAATCAGGGACACTTGGCCTTCCACAAGTCCAGTTCTGCATTAAATCACTGAACAGGGACTGTTTAATATGAAACACATCCTGAGTCCATGATCAGGAGGATGGGAAGCTCCATCAGCCCCAGGTTTGTCCTGTGGGAATTGGTGCTGCAGGAGTCCCTGGGTGTCAGTGCTCTGCTTCTGCCTCCCCACCTGGAACCTGAGCCCTCCATCCATCTCACTGTGACAGGAGATGTCTGCAGTGTTGGGAAGGCAGGTTTTGGTTCATCAGAAGCAGCTGGACAGGACACAGTTTGCTTGTGCCATGGGCTGTGCCCTCCCAAGCCCAGCTCCTGTGTCCTGGCAGCCTGTTGGAGGCACCTCTGGCTGGGGGGCCCTCCCCTGCCCAGCAGTTGGCACACAGGCTGTCTCTGGGAATCGTTGCCCTCAGTTTCCCATGGATGTGGAGGGCAGACCTGCCTGGTCTGAAGGGGTTTTCCATCTGCTCTCCATGTGCTGGTGTGACAGGTCCTGGGGAATGTCTTCCCTGATCAAACCATGAGTTCAAAGAGTTTTCCTCTGCAGAGCTGGGCATGTCAGTCTCCCCTTATGATGGGGATCGGAAAGGCCTTCTTTGTAGAACACTGAGAATTTGGAAAGTGATGCTTGATGCATATTTTCCATGTCAGTGGCAAGGCAAACCCATCTGCCCAGGGATTCAGAGACACACTTTCTCCTTGAGCAGGGGATGTCTCCAGCCCAGGGACTGGTTTTGACAAGCTCATAAGGATTTCTTATGGAACTCTTAGTGATCCTCATGCATCTCTGTGTCTGGCTTTCTGCCACCTCTGCCTTCATCAGTCTCTGCAGAATCTCTCTTGACTTGTGTAGATATCCTTGGAGGCCAGGGAGGTAAAACTCTGCTCCTCTCCCTCTGAGATGCAGTTACAGCCACACCATTAATTAGTTGACTAAGAGAGCACTGAGAGGTTGCTGGAATTGATTTCTTTCTACTGAAGGTGAAAGTTCCCCACCATGACCCACTTGAGACGAGCCATGTGTTGCTTCCCATGTTCTATATTCCTGCTTCCCAGGCTCCCTGGCTGTGCTCTGCCCCTGTGGCACCCATGGCAGAAGCAAAATCCTCCTGCTTTGGACATGCAGGGCCAAGGAAAAGTGTGGTTTGTGGAGGTTTCTTTTCAGGGAGGCTGAGTAAGGGCAGGCTTGTGGCACCCCCCTTGCCTCAAAGCCATCTCCCACTGATCCCTGAGCTCTAAAGGCCCAGCTGTTCCAGGTGGCACAGACACTGGCAGGTCGGGCAAAGCCTGTTTGCATGAATCCTCCTTATACTTGATGTTAGCATTCTCCTAATTCATTATTTGGAGCTTCAGTCAGCTACTATGACAAACAGTGCCTGGACCTCAGGCTGTTGTGAAGCTCTTGTCAGAACTCCTTCCAAAATTTTAACATCAGTTTTTAATTACTGGCACTAGAACTGGATGCAGTAATCTAATAACAGTCCCCAGTGCCTTGGACAGGTGTAGTTAATACCTTTTCTTACTTTAACAAATACATCCTGCTTGTGCTTGTAGGGATTATGTTTAAGTTGGCTGTGGCATCAAGAGGGCTTATGATCATTTGCTTATCTAAAGCCCTCCTGAATACCTTTCTGCACTGCTGGATCCTGTCATCTCTGGGCCGGAGAGAATGGGAAGCTGTTCCTTTTATCCCCTGGCAGTTTGATTTTTTTTTTCCTCTTCAGGCTGCCATGGATGGGAAGGATAGAAGGGAGTGAACTCAGAACTCCTGTCTGGTTTGGAGGAGTTGGTTTCATCAGGGGCTGATTTCAGGCTTTCCTGACTGTCTGGTTTGCCAGCAGAGAGAGTGACCTTCTGCCTGCTGAGACATTTATCCTGTGTTTGTCTCCACAGCTGGTTCTGTGTATTGCTGAGCCCAAAACTCCTTGATTGTGCTGTCAGAGGCTCAGAGGAAAAGAGAAAACCATAACAGAAGTGACTCCTGGCTACCTTTCCTGATTGCTGCTTTGACTGATACCAGAGCAAATGCCCAAATCAAACTTTGTATTCACATGCAGCAAAGACAAATCTGTGAGAGACCAAATCTCACCACTCAAGTGTGAGGCAAAGAGATGGTATTCCTTGTTTGACATAAACCCTCCACACATCCCTGACTGTGCAGCAGCTGAGCAGCCTTTTCACCGTGTCCAGATGTTTAACTCAACATCTGGCCCCAGGGCAGGCAGACAAGGCAGGCAGAAGAGTCTCAGACCTGGGGGCTGCATCCCACAAGGTAATTTGGCAACAGCCCAACATGGAGCACATTCCCTTTTTTACAGTCCCATGGGGACAGTGAAGTTTGTGTTTCTGTGGTGGTGTCCTGTGTCACCTGTGCCTGACAGTCCTGAGGGCAGAGCTGGGATTTCTGTGTCCTGTCCCCTGCTGAAGGGCACAGTTTGTGGAGTTTTGATGTGCATTTACTTGGATGATCCTTTTGTGCTTTCTTTCTTAAGATACTGGAACCTGCTGTATAAGTTCCTTTACTGCACTGTAAAAGTTGCTCAGCTGGAACAGTTAAAGGAAGGAATAAATGCTACCCAGAGAGTGAAGTTGGCATTTTCTAGTCCTTGGATTCAGTTGTGAAAAGCAACTTGTTATGTGCCTGGCTGGTTGGTTGCCCAAACTGAGATGGCCTTGAAGGGATTGCTGACAATTGTGCAGCCTTCAAAGTTAGGTCTGTTGAATGTGATTTGAATTGGCCACCCAAAATCACCAGCTGGTTTTGAAAGCGAAGCTCAGATTTCTGTGGTGAGAACAGTGGTAAGTACAAAGCAGGCTGCAAGTGCTGCCAGACAGCTCTCACTGGGAGGGAGGGAGGGGGAAAAGAAACTGGATTCATTGCTGCCTTGGGCACAGCAAAAAACCCCAAAAAGCTGGAGATGGACTTGCAGTGCTAATGGCTGTAAAGTATCTCCATGCTCTGGCTCTTTGTCCCATTCTCCTGGCTAAGCTTCAACTAAACAGTGAAGGTTTTTGGGTGTTGGTGCAGAAGTCCAGGTGCTGCAGGCTGTGGTCAGGGTGCACCAGATCTCCTGTGGCCCAGGATGGTGCTGGAAGTCCGTGCTGCTCCCTGGCTTGGCACCGGCTCTGGCAGAAAAAGAAAAAAGATGGAGGGAAAAAAACTGCCCAAAGGAGGGATGGCTGTCCCTGCAGCAGCTGAATACTCCTCTCCACAGTTGAAGTTGCCTCTGCTGTGCTCTATGGTCTCCTGGCCAAATCCCCCAGTGCCTGCTGGATTCCTTTTCCAAGCAGTTTCCTCTCAGTTCAGCCAGAGCTCCCCTTGGCAGCAGCAGCAGGAACTGCCCCCCTCTTAGTTAAACTGGGGAGAGAATTTGCAGAAGGAAACGATCCAAGTGGTTGGGTAAGTGGAGAAAGCTCTTTAAAAGTCCTCAAAAAGTCCTGCCCTGATCTTGCGAGGTCACATGCCATCCTCTGTTCTCTGTGCAGTTAAACATGTCAGAACAGTATTTGCCAAGCTGGGGCCTCTGCTGTGGAAATGTTCTCCTGGTTGTTATTGCAGGTGTCTGACGTGGGCATTGTTCAGGACCTCTTGGCTTTGGCTCCTCAAATAGCTCCTTGAGGAACCTCATTTTCTGGCAAACAGGAAGGCAGATGCTGAGTGAGGTGCATCCTCGTGCCAGGAGAGACATCCTGGGCAAAGACAAACCAAAAACCCGAGGCTGAACTCACGCCTGGGCTCTCTGAGGGCAGCTGGACCACAGGACTGAAGTCTCTGCTGGTCATGTGGTTGTCTCTGGGTTGTTATTCTGGTGGAATTGTGATGTGTCTGAACAGGCCAAAGCTTGAGGGCAAGTCAGGTGCAGAGGGATTGACGTTTTTAGAGTGAAACCATGGCTTGAATAAAGCTCTTGGCATCTCAGGGAGAGAGCAACCAACCAAAAAAAACAGGAAAACCCCCCTTGCTTTTTATCTGTTTTGTATGTTGTTGAAAACTGGTTCTGCATGAGCTTGGATCTCCCCTCCTGCCCTGGTGTTACTCTGGTTTTGTGTCCAGCCCCATCCTGGCACCCAGCATGTGGTTCCCCAGCAGGCACACCATGCCTTCAATCTCCTGTTGAAGCCCAACAGAGGATGGAAAATAGGAGTTTTCAAAGCAGAATTCCAGCACTGAGGAGTGTTTATGGAGGGTCAGCTCAAGGGCAAAAGCTGTGTTGGTAAGGCTGAGCAGCAGCCTGGGGAAGCAGAGCAGCCAGGCCATGATTCAGACAGACCTCTGTGTGTCCATGTCTTTCCCTCACTTACAGAAGCACAACTGTTTGACCTGGGTTTTTCCAAGTGCCACTGGTGGGGTTTTAAATAGCTGGGGAATGTGCGAAGATGACTTGGACTTTTCTGCCTGGCACAGCAGAGCCTCCACAGGCTCAGGGGGCTGGTCTGGGGAGCTCCTGGCCATGCCTCGCACAGACACTGCATGGGCTGTGTGTGAGCCACCTTCCCTGCCATGTGGCAATTCCATGTGCCAGGGCAGGGCTGCTCACAGAGGGGGTGCAAACCAGGTTTTCTCTGGGTGCTCTGCCAGCCAAAGCCCTGACACCTGGATCTTTAAAAGGAGCCTGGATGTGGCTCTCAGTGCCATGATCTGGTGATCACAGCGGTGTCGGATCAAGGGTTGGAGTTGATGATGCCGGAGGTCTCTTCCACCTCTGATTCTGTGATTGCTGCAGGCAGCGTTTGGTCCTTTAAACTGTCTCTCCTTGCTTTCCTCAGGGCCTTGCTGTGCTGTTTTTGTGCAGTTTGGTGCCAGTCAGCTTCACCCTCCTCCGCCTCTCCCTTGCAGATTCACAAGCCCTCCCGAAGCACTTGCTGGCAAGAATCCCCCACCCGTGGCACACGTGCCTTTGTTTGGGTGGTGCCACGTGCCGTGTTCCTGGAGCTGCTGGCTCTGCAGCGGGCTCTGGGCACAGCACTGGGGCCTGCACTTGCCTCACCTGCCCTTCCCTCCAGCCCAACCTGAGCTGTGCCAGGGCCACGATGGGGAGGAGCAGCAGCTGCTCATAATGATGTGTCACGCCATAAACTTCAGGAAAGTAATTCATTCCAACAGTGTAATTCTAGGACTCAGGAACCAAAAATATGGGCTATTACTCATCTTTGTATCTCATAACACAGAACAACCTCAACCATTTATCTATTTACACAGCAGAGGTTGAGCGAAAAGCAAAGTGTTGAATGTCAAGAGCCACTGTTGCTACATATTCACAGTAATTACTTGCTTTATCATTTATTTTTTTTTATCTCTGTGCCAATATTGGCCAAGAATTCAAGTCAGGAGATAGGCATGATGCAGAAACAAAGAGCCCCTACTTGAAACTTGGGAGAGCAGAGCTGAATCACTGGCATGTCTTGAGTGGGCTGTGAGAGCTCGAATGTGTTTGTTTTATGATTACCCAACATGTACAGTATTTTCTCTGCTGAATGCTTTTCCCTTCTGCATGAATGAAGTTTCCAGGTGCAGGCACACACATCCACTCTGCACAGGGGGCTGTGTATGTTACATGTGTCAGGGCACATTTGGTCCTCACTTGCCTTGGTCTAACTCTGGGTGAACTTGAAATCAGGGATATTTGGCTAAGGCAGCCCTGGAGAAACCGTGTGCAGAGTTTGAGCCCTACATCAAGCTGTTGCTGGAACAAAAACCTGTGGTTTCCACCTCTGTCAGCTGTGCTGGGGCATGTGGGGGATCTGGAGGGGGGAAGGAGAGCTTGGAGTCAGGATTGGATCTGAAAGCAGCTTGGCTTGTGTGCTGGAATGGGTGAGATGCCCGACCAAGTGTCTGTCAAAATCAAGGAGAAAATTCATCCTTAAGGCATAGGAAGGTGATTCTTTGTGATAGTGAGTAAGTCCTCAAGGAGTCACATGGTTGGCTCTGGGCTCAGGTGGTTGCCCTGAACCAGCTGAGCTCAGCCTGGGCAGCACATGTGGGCACGTGTAATAATAAGCTTTTTTTTTTGGTCAGTGGATTTGGGGTGACTTACCAATATGAATAGGAGGTTGCTGCTCCACACTGTTAACATACCATGTTTTGAACCCTGCAGCTGTGGAAAATATCATCTTTATTAATTTATTTATGCAGAGACTGTGTTCTGCTGGTGTACAACGTGGTATTTCATGTTTCTGTAACCCATGAGCTTGTTTGTCCTCACCAGAGTAACTTATGTGTGGTTTGCTGTCTGAGTAAGCCACGCCAGCCTCTGTGCTCAGTTCTATCTCATTAGATGGAAGAATGTGCTAATTTGAGTCTTGTTTCCTTGGTGAATCACCTGAGGGCTTGAAAAACTGTGAAGTTAAGCTCTGATTTACCTGTTGTTTTATCTGATGACTAAATGAGCTTTCTTTAATGTGACTACTCAGGAATGTGGCTTCCAGGTGTTCCTGGTCCTGATGCTGCTCCAGCCTTCCCCCAGTCTGTGTGTGGTGTTCAGCCTTCTCTCTTTATCAGGGCTCTGGCATCAGAGGGAGATTTTCGTGGTAGAAATGAACTCAGCTAATTACACACTCAGCAGAATTGGCTTCTGGCTCTTAGGACAGACTGTGAAGCCCCAATTCCTGTAGTTTTACTCTTCAATTCCTCTGCTGATAAAACTTGACTTGGATTCAAGGCATTCATGTCAAAGGGTTGGGGTCTATTTTTGTTGTCATATTTCCAGACCGTGTTTTTCGTGGCTTTTGTTCTCTACAGGAAAACCAAAATGTTCTCTAATTTAACCTTCGCTTTGCTTGCAGAAAAAATAGAGGTAAGGCCAGTGAAGGGGGGGAGAAGAGAGCTGTTGTGTCCTTGCTGTGTGCTTGGCACCTTCTCAGCCTGGGAAGGAGGCCAGATGGGTCTGCAGTAAGTTTATCTCCCTGTGGTGAAGCCCACCAGGCTTGTTGGGTTGTTGGGATGGAGTTGGCCAGGGGGGAGAGAGAGTTTGCTGGGAGTAGTAGTTGGGGTTTTGGCTGAGAGGAGGGATGTTGTGCAAACTGGGAATGGAGCAAAGCCTCAGGGGGGCTTGAAGGGGAAATAAAACTGAAGTTTTCCCCACAGTTGCTGTTCTTGCTTGTTGTAGGAGGAAGGTAATGCAGGAAATCCCCCAAGGCCAAATCAAGGCAGGCAGCAAAGATCTGGGTGCAGCCTCTTTGTGCCTCCCCCTGAGGGGGCAGATGTGGCACTTTCTGGGTGTTTTGTTGGACCTGTACAACAAACAGGACTCCTGCACATCATGTGACAGTCAGTGTCACACAGGAATAACAGGCACTGGTCCATTCTTCTCATCCTGAGGAACAGGTCACTGGGGTGACAATGGGCAGAGCTCCCAGGAAATGAGGAGCCCAGGGGGAAGATTTTGGGGTGCCTTTTGTTGCTGAGCCTGGCACAAGCTGTTCAGGTTTTTTTTTCTGGAGCGAATGACCTGGGAGATGACCTGCAGCACCCAACTGAAATAAGAAAATCAATAAATATCTGTAAACACCTCCCACTGTCCCAGGTTGCTCCAACCTGGCCTTGGACACTCCCAGGGATGGGGCAGCCACAGCTGCTCTGGGAATCCATTCCAGGGCCTCATAGGCAAGAGTTTCTTCCTAATCTCTAATTTAAATTTACACTCTCACTTTGAAGCCATTCCCCCTTGTCCTGTTACTCCATGCACTCATCCAAAGTCCCTCTTTAGCTCTTGAGGGAGAGAAAAAGAGGGAAAAAGAGACATGCCAAGAGAGCAGTACCAAAATCACTCTACTTTTCGTAGTATGTTTTTATCCTGTTTAATCATGCAAAGCTAATGCCTGACTAGTGTCTAAGGAAATTGTCATGGAGGCACATCATCTCAAGTTGCATATTCAATGCCAGGAGAAAAAAAAAGCTAAAAATGGCACTTAAAACCTGTAAACACCAGCCTGGAGGCTTTCTGTGAAAGCAGCTGAAATGAATGCCCAGTGTTAGGTGTGCAGTGTGTTTGTGTGTGCATAGTGGGGTTGTCTCCTCTCCTCTGTTACCTATTTCCTTGCTGTAATTTCTGACTGTCACTGTACAAGGAAATAAAGAAAGGAGTAGTCAGTGGGGTTGGAAAAAGAGCTTCTTCTCTGACCTGTTATGCTTGAACCCACCACGGGGCATCAGTGGAGACAGACATGCTTTAACTTGGGTTATTTTGATGTTGTTTATAAAGCAGTAAATCATCCATGTGGGTGCTAAGGACCCCCTCTCTCCTCTGGCTTTTCCTCAGGTGGCAGTGAAAGTCATTGACAAGAAAAGAGCCAAGAAGGACACCTATGTCACCAAGAACCTGCGCCGGGAGGGGCAGATCCAGCAGATGATCCGCCACCCAAACATTGCTCAGCTGCTGGACATCCTGGAGACTGAAAACAGCTACTACCTTGTCATGGAGCTGTGCCCTGGGGGCAACCTGATGCACAAGATCTACGAGAAGAAGAGGCTTGAGGAGCACGAGGCACGAAAATACATCCGGCAGCTGATCCTGGCGGTGGAGCACCTGCACCGGGCAGGGGTGGTGCACAGGTAACCCCAAACCTCTTTGGGGAGCTGGTCACAGCCTCCAACTGGTGTCCTGGCACTTGATTTCTATTGTGAGGAGACTTCCTTGGCAAAACATGTTCCTGAGATGTTTTTGGTTGCTTAGGCACTCAGCAATAGGACAAGGGGGCACGGGGGGCTCAAGCTCTGCCAGGGGAAATTGAAGTTGGAGAGCAGAAAAAACTTCTTTGCAGAGAGAGTGCTCAGGCATTGGAATGGGCTGCCCAGAGAGGGGGTGGATTCCCCATCCCTGGAGGTTTTTCAGCTGAGCTTGGCCGTGGCACTGAGTGCCATGATCTGGTGACGAGACTGGAGTTGGCCCAAGGGTTGGACTTGATGATCTGGGAGGTCTTTTCCAACCCAATCCATTCTGTGATTCTTTGATTCTTGATGGTGATGTTTGGGTGGTTGTGTTTTAGACATTAGGAAGTGTCTGCAGAAGCTTCAGGTGGGCACAGGGGACACACTGACTCCTTGTCCCATGATCTTGTGGGTCCCTTCCAGCTCAGGGTGCTCTGTGGTTCAGTGTCAATAAGGATAAGCCTGTGCATTCCAGAAGTAAGGCCCTTTCCCTGCAGGCAGTTTTGCCTCCTGAAAGCTCTGTGCCACGTGAGCTGATCAGTAGTTTTGCTTTTCCCTGGTTGTGTCTGTTGTTTTACTGGTGGACATACAGGGGTGTGGAGAGTTGGAAGCTTACCTGTGCTCCAGGGGAAAGAGGACAAGCTCATGAGGGAGAAACCTGCTGAGGGCTGATGAGTCAGGAGCTGCCTCTGCCTGAGGTTCTGAGCAGGCAGCAAGTGGAAGAGACTGGGAGGGCGCAGGTGGAGGGGTCACACATGATGCCTGTGCCTTTCTCCACTTCTGTGCCATGGAGATGGGAGGGTGGTGGGCTGGATGGACCTTTGCTCTGAGCCAGTATGTCTCCTCTCCTGTTCTGAGGTGTATTTATAGGGCACTGTGCTAAGGAGGAGGCTCTGCTTTCTAAATTTGGGCCAGCTGGTGTTAAGTCTGGACTCCCACATAGTTCCCATATGATGCTGAGCAAGTTGTGTGGGCCCCATCCCCTTGGGTTGTGTGGGCATGTTGTAGGAGCCAGAACATCTGAATGCTTTTGAGGGTCTGGGTCTTGGCTCCCTTGGCTTCACTGACACTGTAGGAGATGGAGAGCTGTCCCCAGGGCAGCCCACAGCCAGCTGTGTGCCCAGAGTGGCTGCATCTGGCTTGGAGGAACCCCACGAGCTCTGAAACCTGCCTTGCTTGTCTTGAACCTTTGTGTGTTCCCTGTGATCCCTTTGGGATAAGGTGCTCTGTGCATGTGTGACCTCAGGAATCTCAAACTAAATGTCAGGTACCACTGGAATATAAATATTTCAGCAGCCACCAGGTCCATTCTGCAGGTTCTCTGCCAGCCACAGAACTGCTGATCTCTTTATAAATTATGAGCCCCCCAGTTTGGGGCATGGACAAGGAAGAAGTCTACTTATTGCTTTAAGGGATCATTTGCTATCTGGTATTTAGGGAGAGATGAAGGAAATGAAGTTTCTGAGATGAGCAGAGAAAAACACAGGAACAGATGAAGATGTTTAGCTTTTACCAGCAAGATTGAGTTCAGCAGTTCCTCTCCCTGGAAGATTTGCCCTCTGCATAGAGGCCAAGGCACTTTGGGGGGGTTGGTAGGCTTGGCTTTGATTCTTTCTCTTTCAGAGAGGATTCAAACCCACATTTTGTACAAAAATAGCTTGTTCCCTAAGGCTGGAACCCACAGGCTGCTGTGGTGAGGAGGAAGGCAGGGCTTTGGGGGAATGTGAGCCCAGGGAGCCAGAGTTCCCATGGGGATGCTGCAGGTTTGGCCCTCAGCCCTTCCTGCTGCTGCCTGAGAGCACCAGCACAGCCCCCAGAGCCTGGAGAAGGGGGAACAGCCCTGGGAGCACTGCCATGCCCTGCTGGGTGCCAGCTGAGCTCTGCCCACCCAGCCCTTGGCACTGCATTCATCCTGGCCCCAGGGCAGCCTCCTCCATCCCCTGTGGTTCTCAGCTCCCTGCAGAGCTGCTGCTCATGGTGAACAAGCAGGTCTGATCCTGCCTACACTGATAACACTGGGCAGAATCACTTGGATCTGCAAGTATTTTCTCCAGCTTAACCCCTTTGATGTCTTGACCTGTTCTGCAAACCAAGAGTGTAGAGCAGTGTAGAGATGCAGGAAAAGCTCTGGTGGAATGATCCAGGTTTATTCTCCTGGCTCTCTGCGAGCAAGAGAGGGAGAAAGAATAGTAGTTTACCCCAGGAGTTGTTGTCCTTCAGCATCTCAGGCAGCTCTAAAAACAGACCACTCAATCGGCTGCTGAAGAGGGGGGGAAAAAATAGTGCAGGAGTCTGATTCATTCTCTGCCTGGATGAAAAGGAGTGTTGTTGTTGTTGTTATTTTTAAAGCAGGTAAAAATACCAGCACTTCCATGTGCGTGGGGGGCTGTGGGTGTGGAGCAAAGCGGGGCCAGAACTCGGGGCTGGTGTTTGTCTCTCCCAGTGATTTCATCATTCACATTTTCACACTGAAAAGCATTCCCTGGCTGTGTTATAGCAGAGAGGTCGTTGGGTTTGTCTGCATTATTCAGGGAATAATACAGGTGATTTACTCTGGTCTGTAACGTAGGACGGGGAAAAAAATCCAGATGAAATAATTTGCGTGGAATTTGCTTACATTATTTGATAAATATTGCTCAGAAAGCTTTGTGGCTTGCAGTCCAGACTTGGCATGGCAGATAAGCACTCTGGTCTTTGGACAAGTGCAGGGACCCAGAATTCAATGGAAATGCTTCTGTTGAGAGGCACTGATGTGTGAACTGCCTAAAATTAAACAGCTCCAGGAAACCTCATCTCATTTAGAGATGTGAAAATACCTCCAAACTCATGTTTGGCTGTACAGATGTATTGAAAACTGTAAATATTCCAGCTGATAAGATGGGTGAAGGAGTGCCTGAGCACAGAAGCTGCACCTTTGGTGAGGGGTGTCCAGGGCTGAGAACTTGGCTGCTCACTGAGAGCAAAGTGCCACTATTCCATATATAATTCCATGTAATCGTTTGTGTTTCGTTCCCTCCATCAGGAGGGGTTGGCTGGTTGCTAAAAATACCCTTGCAGCACTCTCAGCTGTGAATCAGGTAGGAATATTTATCTTCCCCTGCGACAGAGGGAAACAAACCCAAATGGCAGGCTCTGCTGGAGCTTTCTCCTGGCAGAGGGTGTTCCCACAGACCTTCAGGCTGTCAAAAAGCAGCAGGAACAATAAGCCCTCTGGGAGCACAAGGGCAGCAGAGAAAATGAAGTGAAAGCCTTGGTGCTTGCCACTGCATCCCACAGGAAATTCTCCACAGCCCTTTTAAAGTCATTTGTACAAAATTCAATCCCATTCAGGGCAATTACTGTCAGGATGTCAAAGGAAGGAATTTAATAACGTATTGGTAGCAAAGATAGCTTTCTGTGTTCCCCCCTTTTCTGCCCTCATGGCAGCGTTTTTGTACCTTCCACTGCCATTTGGGGATGAAAAGCAGATCAGGAGTTTGAAAGACACAAAGAGGCCCTGGGGTTTGGAGCAGAGGGAGGTGATTGCTCAGGGTGGCACAGGATTCCTGCTCCTTTGACATGTTGGCTTTGATAACTTCCACCCTATTAATTTGAAGTGCCAGGAGTCTGGCTGATGATGCAATATTTATGACAGATCCTGCACTCCAGAGCACCCTCTCCTTTTGAAGTGCAGAGCTGGTTTGCCTTTCTATTTTGTGTCAGATTTCAGAATTACCTTTGGGCATTCTCTCGGAGTGCTCTGGTAAATAAATGAGTAAATAAACTAAACATCATTTTAGTGAAGACAATAGACGGAATTCCTCTCTTGCAGAGGCAGACACATGGAATTCAGTGACATTACTGACAGAAGAATTGGGCTCAGTAAATGCTGTTTTGATAACAAAGCCTTTGAAATGTAGATTGACACAGAAATGTGGAGAGGAACCCAAATCTCTGCAGCCTTTCCAGGTCCCCTCTGGCTCCTGCACGGGGTGACACGATGGGCTCGTGGGCTGGGAGATGAGTGGGTTTTTTGGGGTGCTGCTGTGATTAAAGGGAAGATGAAGGAGACAGCAGCCAACAACTCCTGCTTGGCAGCTGCTGGCTGGTGAAACCTCCCTTCTCATCCTTCCTCCCCCAGAGCAGAAATAAAGTGTGAGATGTGAAACTTCCATTCTGCTGCTTCCCATGGCATGGAATGGGGGCTCTGGGAGGGCACTGGTGTTCATCCCTGCAGCCACTGGATGGAGTTTGGGTTTCCAGAGGGGTCTGAGAAGCTCCAAAAGCAAAGCCAGGGGCAAATCAGCCCCATCAACAACTCCCAGACAAACTTATCCTGTAAAAATGGTGTGTGTTCAGATCCAGGGAGTGCTGACTCTGTGCTGGCAGCTTCTCAGGGCATAAATACCTGCTGAGGCTCCACACTGGGGAGCCTTGAGTGCCTTTATTAGTCCTAGATGTGACTAACTCTCAGCTCAGACACCCTCAGCATCATGGAGCATCCCCTCAGCAAAAGGTAACATTGTCCTGTTCCATTTCATGTTTAATCACTGAGGGTATTTTTAAGTTTTTCAGCAATGAATGCTGAAAGTTTGCTTAAGGGGGAAAACAAATAAATCATCCTCTGGCCCTGTTTTTTGAGGAGCTGTGACAGTAAGGAACAAGATCAGATTTACTTGAGGGAGGGAAACTGAAAGTGTCCAGAGCTGCTGCTTTGGATGTTAAAATTATTTAATTGCAATGGGCAAAGTCCCAGAAGTGGAGCCCTGAATTTCATGCACTGTATTACAAAGGCTTTAAAAAATAAAAGCAAACTAAGACAGTCAGTGATGCTGGTGAAGGGTCTGGAGCACAAGTCTTGTGAGCAACTCAGATAAGCCTCTCTTTGTAAAAGAGAATTAAAATTTCCCTTTAGGTTGTAGCAGGGAGTGAAACCCTCTTGTCTTGGTTGCTGGTGTCACTCCAAAAAACAATGCTCTCATCTTGGGATTGACAGAAAATGTGGGGCATATGGACCATTAGATCAGTTACCACTCACTGGCAAATCTGCTGAGAAGAGACAGATGGGTAAACATCTTTACCAGGTCTGACTGCACTCTATACTGGGCTGATATTTACATTGCTATTTTTGCCTCTGATAGCTTTAAAATGCCCTGTAATGTTTACCTTTTGTTTTGTTTTTTTTAACCTTGAATCCTTTTTTAAATGTCTTGTGTTCATGGCTAGTCCTCCTGTGGACCTGCTACTCTGATTCTCTGCGTGTCTTTTCTTCTCAACTCAATTCCCTTGCCTGTAAAGTCCTCCCTTTTTTTGACTAATGTTTAATATACTCAGAGCTTCCAAATGGTCCCTCTCCTTGCTTTGAGACACTGCAGTGTATGACCCAAATCTCCATGTGCTTCTCTTGGTTTCACTTTAAGTTTGGAGAAGGCCCTTGGGAAGGAGTTTCACTTTAAGTTTGGAGAAGGTCCTTGGGAAGGAGTTTCACTTTAAGTTTGGAGAAGGTCCATACTGAAACAGTGAGTGTCATCCTTCCTGCAAGTCCTTCTGCCTGGGTGTTATTTGAAACACAGCATGGGCATAAAATGGAGAGGAAAAGTTCAGGAAAGGCTTGGAGCTGGTCATGGTTATTTTCCTTCTTTCACAGGTCCCTCCTTGTGGAAGTGCTTAGCTGGGTTTGGTTGGTTTGCTTGTCTTGTTTTATTCAGCCTGATACCTTCATGTGTAATCGAGGCTTCCTTCATCCCTCCCTGTGCCTTCCAGAGGCAAAATACCACGGATGTCACTGACTTCCCATAATTACAGCTGATGGCTTTATTAGCCAGGTTTTTCCAGAGCATCCCTGCCTGTCTGAGCCCTGGATATCCCAGTGTGCTGGTTGTTAGAAACATTCCACGTCTGGAGGGGGGGAAGTTGTCCTTCTGAACATGCAGCCTGTGTTTCAGCAGCAGCAGTGCTGAGCAACCCTGCAAAGAGCTGGGATGCTTCACCCTCAGGGCAGGTTGGTTCTGGGCTCCCTCGTGGGCAGCAGACATTTGGCCCCCCAGATCTCTGCAGAGGAAAGTTTGTTCTTCAGCAGTGGCCTCTGGTTGTGAAGAGCAATGAAAAAGTGACCTCCAATTCCAAAAAGATGTATTAGGAACTTTCCCAGTTTGTAAGATTCCTGCAAAGCCCCAAGTCTGTGAGGAGTCTGAAGAGCCTGATTAACTCCAGGATGTCCTGACAAATGTTTCTGGAGTCGTTTTGTGCCTGAAGAATAGTTGTGAAGCAGTGTGGGAAAGCTCTTCATTTCAGAGAGGGTGCATGGGGCTTTCTGCTTTGAATGTGCAACTGTTCATGTGCAAGTTCTTGTATCTGAGTCTTGTAAATACCCTGAGGAGAGCGAGGGAAAAGCTGCTCCATTATTGTGGAGACTCACTCAAAATATTTTCTTTCTTTCAGAGACTTGAAGATAGAAAATCTGCTGCTAGATGAAGACAACAATATCAAGCTTATTGGTATGAAATCACTTTGGCAATTCCAGTAATTTAAAGTGTTGGGTTTATAAAGAGAGTTTTTTGAGGCTTCATAATCCTCCATGTGACAACTGCTAATGTTGCTGCAGAGAGGAGCTGGGAGGGTATAGATAGCAATCAAGCTGTTCCTGACAGCATCCCTTGCAAAAAAGGATCCAAATAACTCACTTTAACTGGGTATGGGAATGATGTTACATCTTTAAACCACAGCCTTCCTATTCAGATTGGGAACTTTGCAGAGAATTCAAGAATTGACACCCCAGAAGTCATTTATTTTGTTATCCTGATCACTTGCTGAGGGCTGGGCTCTGCCCCCATATGTTTCTGCTGAAGTCAGTGGGAGTTGAGCACATTTTTAGCAGCTGGCAAAATTTGGTCCTATATTTGTGTTTGTTAAATTTGCTTCCAGCACCCAGTGTGAAAATGGTTTAGAGGGCTGTTAAAAAATAGAAAAGATCAGCCACAGAGTCTTGCTTGTATTTAGGTATCAGCTGTACGTGGTGCTTGATTCATTCAGGCTGTGCGGACGCTTTGCATTAATCACTGGAGGGTTCAGTCTCTCCCTGCCTTGCATAACTCCCCTCAGTGCTGATGGGGCCATTGAAAAGAAAATATTCCCTTCATAAAACAAGAGCCAAACATCTGTTTATATTTATTTCCGTGCCTACACTTTTGCCTGCAGCGGAGTCTGGGCTTGCAGACTTAAAAACTCAACTGACTTTCTTCAAAAGGTTTTGTGGAGTGAAAAGTGAAGAGAAAAACTTGACACTCACTGTGACATCTCCCAGCAAATGAGAGAGGAGGATGGTTAACGAGGTCTGAAATGCTCAAATTTTACTTGGGGAACTCAGGTTTTGGAAGTTTTGCTCTTGGCTTTTAGTGTTTATTCTGTAGCAAATAAGCCATTTGTGGGAAAAGCACAGCAAAGAGAGCTCTGCATCACCTCAGCCCTGGGTCAGGAGATACTGATAGGGCACCATGAATCATTCACCAGTGGTGATGGATCCCACCCATTACCTTGATTTAGCAGAGAAGTGAGACCAGATGGTTTGCAGCAGTGCTGAGTGACCCTCTGATGGATTCAAAGAACTTCTGTTTCTTCCCAATTACTGAGAGTTTGATTACACAACACTAGGGCACCCCAGCCAAGGCCTGATCAGGTGACACAGTTGAAACTCATGTGCCAAACCCAATGTACTTCGGCATTGTTGCTGCAGTTTCGTTTGCTCTGGTTGCAGGGAAAGGTCTCCCTGCAGTGGGTGGTGTGGGAAGAAGAGAGAGAAGAGACAGTCTGATCCTCTGTAGCCTCACTAGCATTGAAATATTGTCTTCAGCTCTGCTGCCTGATGTTTTGAGCGGAGCAGATTGCACACAGTATGTATTTTAAAACAAAGCAATTAAATCCCACCATCCAACTGGGTATGTTGGAGCAAAACAAAGGTAGTAGTGGTTGTGCTGTGAGCAAACCCAGATTTAATGTCACAGCCAGCTCGTGCTGTGTCTCACCAGCAACACTGGTCCTTGTAGTGGCTGTGAAATGAGGAAAACCCACCATAAGGAAAGAAGAGGAGGTGAAATGAAGATCTAAAATGTGCCATGAAGTGACACTGAAAAGTCCCTACTTTTCAGCCTGGAGGCCCTTTCTTCACCCAGCTGCTCAATGGCACCCTCATTTTGTTACTCTCTTGAGCTACGTGACAAGGGGATTTGTAATGCACTCCTAGATGTTCTTCTTAGAAAAGTTCCCTCTGAGAGGACTTGTTCTTAGCAGCCTGTTAATCAGACTGAAGGACATCAGGACTGGAAATGTTGGAAATATTTCACTTCTCTTCATCTGCCACCTCGTGCCATGAAAAGCAACTCCCAGGCCATGCAAAGTCCTCGATGTCCTGCTGGGGCACCTGTGACACCCATTTCTTGGGCAGTCGCTTGGTGCCAAGGCTTCTGTTGGTAGCTCTTTCCCTGCCTGGCTGCCACAGCCCCAGCCAGGGCTGGCTGCACATCCCTGGATTAGTGCTGATTCCCACGGGCGGTGCAGAGGAGTCGCGCGCTGCGATACTTGGATAGCACCGACGGTGGGTGGGGGTGGTGGAGCTCCCATGTCATAATATTTACTTTGGAAAACCAAGGGTGGCCTTTGCTCTGAATTCTGTAATTGGCTGGGCTTATTGGGAGGGAGCCCAAGGCAGGAATGGCAGTGGAATTCCCAGCCCTGGTGGTCACGCCGTCCTTACGCATCCTTGGGATCACGAGGTGCTGCCACAGGGTTAATAACAATATTCTCATTTCCAGGGCTGTGAAATCCCTGTCCTCAAGATGCATTTGTTTGTGCACACATTCTGCATTTCAGCAGCACTAGGGCAAAGAAAGGTGTATAGCAGCTTGGATTGGATGAATGAGCTGCAGGGACTGACTCAGGTGTTTGTAGTGGAAGCAGCAGGAGAAGGAAAAGCTGCCCTGGAGTGTCCCTGCAGTGTCCCTGCTGAAGGGGTTTGTACAGTGTCCCTGCTGAAGGGGGTTTGCACAGTGTCCCTGTAGTGTCCCTCCTGGAGGGGTTTTGCACAGTGTCCCTGCAGAGCCCCTGCTGAAGGGGTTTGCACCAGCTCAGAACAGCCCTTGGGCACTTGGATTGAAAATCTTTATAGTACAGGCAAGGAATTTGGAGGTGGTAAAGCCCAGCAATGATCCTGTGGGGAGAGACCATTTCTGGGAGTCTTTAAAAGTGTTTTACAGTTGGTGTAAGTAATCTTGGGCCACAGCTAATGATGAATACACTAATTAAGTTAATGGATTCTCAAAGTATTTGTAGAAGCCCCAGGGATAATACACATCTAGCAGGGATGGTTAAGCAGTGTCCAGAGACAATTGTTTTGCATCAGAGGCAAGGAAATAGTCTCGATTCTCCCTTCAGTTTGGCAGTTCTCTCCAGCAAAGCCCCCTTGAGCCTGCTCAGATGTGCAGGGTGGTGATTCCTGTGCTTGTCTGGCTCACAGACACAGCCAGTGGAGTGGAAAGCTCTGCTGTCCTTTGGGCACTCAGGCTCACCCAGGCATTGCAACTGCAGCTTTTTTATGAGCATTTTTATATTTCTGCCTGGATCTGTAAGGGAATAAGGCTTGTGTGTGTCTGCCCTTTCATGCCTCCAGGGACTCCTGTCTGATTTCCCCTTCTGTGCTCTCCTAATTACTTTTTCCCAAGCCAGGACTGGCTTTGCCCTCCCCTGGCTGCACATTGCCACCACCCACATCTGCCACCAACAGCACCCTGCCTTTCTTTCCTTGCCCCTGAAGGGAAGTTCTGGCCAGGTGGGGGTTGGTCTCTTCTCCCAGGCACTCAGCAATAGGACAAGGGGGCACGGGGGGCTCAAGCTCTGCCAGGGGAAATTGAAGTTGGAGATGGGAAAACAATTCTTTGCAGAGAGAGTGCTCAGGCATTGGAATGGGCTGCCCAGAGAGGGGGTGGATTCCCCATCCCTGGAGGTTTTTCAGCTGAGCTTGGCCGTGGCACTGAGTGCCATGATCTGGTGACGGGACTGGAGTTGGCCCAAGGGTTGGACTTGATGATCTCGGAGGTCTTTTCCAACCCAATCCATTCTGTGATTCTTTCTAAGATCCTTCCCTAAGCCCAGCTCAGCTGCAGCCACACCAGCACTGGGGCACAGGGGGCATTTTGGGCACACCCTTCTCGGTGCCAGCCTGGCTTGGGTTGCCTGAGAGCACTTGAGGAGCCTCAGCCTCCTCCTGCTGAGAGGCTCCCTCTTGTCTCCAGTGCCAGCCTTTGCCAGCCCTTGCTATTGTTGCCAAGAAAGAGTGGCAGGCACACCCAAGGACCAGAAAGACAATAACTCAAGGCAGAAGGCAGGGAGGGGGCAGCCAAGTCAAGACATTTCCCTTCTTGCTCCAAGACCTCCCTGTGTTATTTCAGAGCTGCCTCTCCAGCTTTCTATGTTTGTGCATTGCCACAGGAGGCCCAGAAAGTGCTCCCCTTTTTATTTAGAGGGAATACTGGGGCTGTCCCCCTTAACCCTGGCCTCTCCAAAGCATCCTGCAGCAGTGTGGAAGCCACAGCAGCCCTTGGTGGCCTTTTGCCCCATGCACATCCCAGAGTGCCTGGGGCAAGCTCAGCTCTGGCTGTTGCCATCCGTTCCCAGTGAAATGCAGTTGCTTTGGCTATGAAATCGATGGTTGTGCATATTCTAAGACTTGTTTTTATTGTTTGTGGAAATCCCTGGTTATTTAGCACCTTGTAGAAACCAATTACATGAAATCTTTGCATGAGGGTGATTTTTTTTCCTTAGGCAGTTCATGGCTCTTGGGAAAAAGTGTTCTTTCTTTTTAGCTTGTGTTCTAGCACAGTTTGACTCTGACTGTTCTTTCATAACTCTGTCTCTGTGCCTTTCACAGACTTTGGATTGAGCAACTGTGCAGGCATCCTGGGTTATTCTGATCCCTTCAGCACCCAGTGTGGGAGCCCAGCATATGCAGCCCCTGAACTGCTGGCAAGGAAGAAATACGGGCCCAAAATAGACGTCTGGTCCATGTGAGTTCCTTCTCTGCTTTAGAATTGTCATTGCAGTGAGCAGGGGCACCTCCAACCCCATCAGGGTGCTCAGAGCCCCATCCAACCTGCCCCTGAGTGTGTGCAGAGATGGGGCATCAACCCTGTAATAGCTGTCAGGTATTAAAGTTGAAGTACAGTCTCTAAAAGCCAAGTTTTCCCTTGTTGCTGCTGATTTTGGTCTGTTTTTCTCCCTGTTTCCCCCCAGTGGGGTGAACATGTATGCCATGCTGACAGGGACGTTGCCTTTCACCGTGGAGCCCTTCAGCTTGAGAGCCTTGTACCAGAAGATGGTGGACAAAGACATGAACCCTTTTCCCACCCAGCTGTCTTCAGGTAATCAGGGGGCTGTGCTGGGACCCATCCACATCCAGTTGGGGTGATGGTGGCTTGTGCTGCCAGCTTCTTTTGCTGTTGGGGAAAACCCTTCCTTTCATTCTAGCCTCTAAAAGAGCTGCAGGAGCTGCTGTAGCAGAACTCCTTTTGCTGTGACTTCTGAGTGTCACCTGCAGAGCCACCAAGCCTTGCTGTTGGTGAGAGAAGGGACAGACCTGGGAAGCTGCTTTTTTGAAGGGTGATGGGTCAATTTTGCACACTCAGAAGATTTTCATGTACAGTATGGATGGACAAACGGGTTATTTTGGAATAACAGATTCCTGGGCATTATCAGGACTAGGGTTGAGTGATGAACTGCCTCAAATGGCCTCACATTTATTATGGAGTAATGACACACACTCAGAAAGTTATTTTGGGGCAGTGACCTGGGACAGCCTTTGTGTGTTCATGGAGTGCAAATCTGTTGGGTGTATTAGTATCAGAAATATTAGTTCCTGCTCCAGAGCTGTGTCTCTAGGCAACAGAATCGTTTTTCAGCTTGTAGCAAGACCACTGTCAGCATTTGGAACAGTTTGGCAGTTGGGTTTTATTTCATATGCCAGATTTGTTTGTGGAGAGCCTCTGTCTCCTTCCCTGGCAGCCTCTGGGCACAGGACACATTGAGGGATTGCAGGTGCCAAAAGGGCAGCTAAGGAGCAAACTCTTTGTTGCAGGGTGAGAGAGAAAACCCTTGGGAGTTGTGGCACAGGATGAATTCTCCGAGCACAGATTTACCTGCGTGTGGAAGAAGTGGGTGGGTAAAGGTTTCCTCCCCCAGGTTATCCCTGGATAACCTGCTGTTCCTCCTTCACTCAGCACCCGTGTGAGGGACACTCCTGCTGCCAGCAGGTCACACTCTGGCATGTTGGGAAGTGGAGGGTTTACAAGTGGGTTTGGGATACTGCAAGTTTCTATGTGATTGTTTTGGTTTGGATTTTTTTTGTTTGTTTCGTTGGTTGGTTGTTTTCTGCTTGTTTTTTTTTTGTTTGGTTTTGGGGTTTTTGTTTGGAGTTTTTCTTTGTTTTTATGGTTTGTTTTTTGCTTCTTGTTTGGCTGTTTTTTTGTTGGTGTTGTTTTTTGTTTGGTTGGGTTTTTGCTGTCTGTTTGGTGCAATTGACAGTGTTTGGAATTTCCATCCCGGAAACTTCCCATTAGGACCGAGTTGCCCAGAATGGCTGTTCTAATGTTCTAGCACACCCTTAAAAGCCCCACTGGGTAAATGAAAAGGAAGATTACCCTGAGTGTTTCCTGCTGCACTGATGTAGATGCCAAGTGCTGCATCAATTGCAAAGTTACCTTTGAATTCAGGGACTTGCATGTCATAGTCACCATTTTCCAGGCTTGGCAAAAAATTGACCAAAATTGCCTCCAAGAGGGAGGTTTTATCAATAAAGGGCAGTTGGATGATGCCTGTGCAGTGTCTTCCCCAGTCATTGATTTCCTCCATTCTCTTCAAGTGGGAGATTTCACTGACTTTCTGGGACAGCTCAAGGCTGAACCACCCAAGAAAGATCTGTAGAAGGTCAGACCTTGGGCAGCAAAAAACATAATACTTTTGTCTGGCTCCATTTTCCTGTTTCATCCATCCTGCCACTTTATAATGGAGATCAGATTTTCTCCCCAGTGCCTCTGTGCAGCATTTGTGGCTCACTGCTCTCCAGGGAGAGCAGCATTTTGTTACCCTGTGAGAACTCTCAGCAGCTTGAACTTGCAGAGGTGATGGCAGATTAATGGACTAGATTTAAACGTGTTAACCTTTACTCACTGTGAGCAAAGGTCCCCCCCAGTTGCTGGTCTGAGCCAGTGGCCTTGCACACTCGCTGACATGGCACACTGTGATGGAAGGTGACGTTTGTTCTTGCCGCCATTGTGCTCTGGGTCAGTGGGCACAAACTCTGCTCTGTGCATTGTGGTGCTTTTTAACTTCTCAGGCTGATGGACCTTTCCTTTCATTGGGTTTTATTTGTCCCTAAATTCACATACAGAGTTTTTGTAGGACTCTTTAGCTTGTTCAGTGCATTTTCTTCCCATATTTGGTTACTGAACACACAGACCCACCATGGAAGGAGCCAGTCCCATCCCCAAGCAATAAACCCCTTTTTGTGTTGGCTGGAGTGCTGGGTGAGCACCCAAAGCAGCCTGTGTAGCAACAGGGGAGGTTTGGAGCCACTGTTTGTTTTTCCCACTTAGGAAACCTTTCCCATTAAGCTTCCTGACCAACACAGCCACCTGGTTATTGATTTTCAGGTGGGCAGAGTTGGGTTGCTCAGGAGGTTGGTGCTCACCCTGCACACATTCCTTTTCTCTCCTCAATTTACCCCTTCTGTGTGCTCATGGGCCTCCTCCTGGAACAGAGAAACTGAGTGGAGATGAGAAGAAAAGCCCTCATTCCTTCCTGCCTGGTTTGGAGGAAGGGTTTTATCAGGTGGAGCTTGTGGAATGACCTCATTGCATTTTCTGCAGACTATTTTTAAGCAATCCCTGTGTCCCCAGTTAGGACCAGGCACAACCTCCCAGGGGGAGGAGACACTCAGCTGGTTTGATCCATGACAGAGAACATGTTTGCTCCCTGGAGGACTAGTTTGGTTGTCCCACAGCTGTGTGGCTGCTCTGGAAAAGGCTTCTCTCCTGCCTGTACCATCTGACAGCTCCAACCAGCCAAACCCAGCACAGTTCCTCATCTCCACCACGTTTCCCAGGTCCAGGGAGCCTCCAGGGGGGATCTTCTTCTTTCCAGAATTCGTTTCTCCCAGTCTGAATCTGTTGATCTGTGGCTCTTCACAAGCTTCATTTAATTAATCTGCCTGTTGGCAGTGGTGGGGGTGGTGAAGAAAGGTTTTTAAGGACACATCAGATTTGGGGGCAGCAGAGTGTGTTGGTTTGGGAAGGGGTGGTTTGTTTTGCTGGGCACCCATGGGATGTGTGTGGTTTCCTACAGAGAGGGAAGGGAACTGCTGGAGCGAGGGCAGATGAAATGGGACCAAACAAGGGGTTTGTTGTTCGCTGTCACGGGGTTTTACATGCCCAGGGGGATGAGGAGGGGGCACAGCAGGCACAGAGAGCAGCTCCCAGCAGGGTCATGAACTTGGATGAAGACTTGAAATAACAACAATGTTGGGTGATATTGGAATGTCACTGAAAGCTGAAGATTCAGCATCTGAAAGCAAAATGCAAATTAATTCTACTGCACTCTTTTAATTTGGCTAAAACCTGCAACTGACTGCAGGTTGGATGGAAGCCAGGAGAGAATTTGTCCTTGTAATGTCCAAGGGAGCCAAATTTGCCTCCACTGCCCCCTGGTCCATCTCCCTCTACGTCAAACACAGTGATTTGTGTCTCACCTGCCTCTTGTCCTCATGTGGAAACCAAGTGTTGGCTCAGCTGCTCCCACACTTCAAACAAGCTCTGAGACAAAACCTCTCTTTTTCTCCTCTCCTTTATGACTCCATAAATCATTCTGCCTCTAAACCATTGTTTAATTTACTCACTGATGCCTTATCAGTACTCCCATTTCCTCAAGGACATGGAGCACACCGGGAGGAGAAGGTTCCCTTTGGGTGCCCTCCTGGTCAGGCTGCACCTGCAGAGCTCAGGGCTGTGCCACTCGTGGAGCAGATGGCACAGCAATTGGTTGGCATTTCTCCTTGCTTCCCCCACAGCTGCCATAAACTTCCTGAGATCCCTGCTGGAGCCAGACCCTGCCAAGAGACCCAACATCCAGCAGGCCTTGGCAAACCGGTGGCTCAACGAGAATTACCCTGGCAGAGCACCACCAAACGTCACCTACCCCAACAGGTACCGTGGGGCAGGGAGGGGCAGAGCCTGCCAGGTGTCTGTGCATTGGGTGTGGGAAACTGGGAGCAGCTCTGGTGCTTCAGTTCCACCCACGGGACACCATCCCAGTGCCTCTGCTGGGATGGGTTTGTGACTCCATCAGAAGAGGTGTTGGGGTTGGCCATTGAGTGAGTGTTGCTTGGGATGGGCAAACCCAACACCTTGAATTAGAAGCTGGCAGGGTGGTCTGGGGGGCCCATCAGGGGAATAATTGGCTCCAGATGTGGGAATGGGGGTGTGTGACAGGCAGTTCTCATCTTCTCCCTGTTGTTCAGTGAAGGCCATGCTGCTTTCCCAGCCTGTTGGTGGAGTATCCACGAGGCTTTGGGCATCAAGTGAAAAGAAAGGTCAGAGTTAAATGATCTTGCCATGTTGTTCATCTTGAACTCTTGCTGAATACATGACTAAGTGCAAAGAGAGAACAAATCTCATAGTCAAGGCAAAAAGAAGAGGGAAACATTCTCATGGTCCACTTTGGTAAGAAATAAATAATCCTGCTTGACTTTAAAACATCTGCAGAGTTGCCACATGAGCCAGCCAGCCAAGGCAGTCAGTGGAGTGAAACAAGGGCACTTTTTATGTAAGGATTCATCTGCCTTCTCTTTGATTGTGCCCTGGGATGACTCTGTGCCCAGGAGACACGAGTTCCTCTCCAGTGACTGTAAACGGAGCCTCAGGCAACTCACTTCGAAATCCGTGTCTGTGTTTGATCAGATAAAACCTCCTTCCTCTATCAAAGCCCTCCAGCTGTGCCTCACACACAGCCCAGCACCTGCTGGAGTCACTACTGACTGCCAGGTCAAGCCTCAACACTGAGGCAGAGATGGCACATTAAAGCCTGATTTTGGTGCTTAAAATTTGATAGTGCTCCAAAATCTCTGTCCTAACTTCAGTAAAAGGAGAGTCCCTCAGTGAAGATCATCATTTCCCCCCTACAGTGAACTCAGTTGCCAGAAACCAGATGCAGTGTGAGCCTGGAGGTGGGACTTTGGTCTGAACATCCACCCCCTGTCCTGCTCCCAGAAAGGGTCTGGTGCTCACCAGCCAGGCCATGTCTTTTTGTGTCTTTGGCCCCAGGAGGATAACAGGTTTTACCCTCTCAGAGTTGATGTTGGAGGGATGTTGAGCAGCTTGGCAGTGCCTGGGGGCATCACCAGAGCCATCCACAATGGGGAGGACACAGAGGTGTCTCCTACAGAGAGTTGTGTCCCCAGGAATGGGAACAGGCAGAGCCATCCCTGGACGTTGCTGCTCCCAGTTTGAGGGCAGTGGAGTTAATTGGCACAGTGTGGTGTTGGGCAGAGGGAGACCTGAGTGCCCCGGACTGTGCTGAGCGTGAGCCTTGTGTGGTAAAGAAAGGGAAAACAAGTGTAAACTGAATGAGTCATTAAGCTAATGAAATCACTGTCGTAATGAGCCCAATCAATCCACTAAATGTGGCATCTGTTAAGGCAGTGTGAGTGTAACAGGGAGCTGGAGGGGGAATTTAATTCCTTGTCTGTTTGAGTCTTTGCTGCAGAAAAGAGGGGAAAATACAGAAGGAAGGCTTGGATGTGCTTCCACAATTCTTTTGCATTTGGAGGTGTATTTTCATGCCTCTGTTTTGTAATTCCTGCCTTGCAGTTGTCAGGCTTCTGTGGGGTTGTGGGCCCCTTCCAGAGTTTGCCCATTGGTGCAGTGAGGTGGGCGACTTCTTCCCTTCTTTCTTTGTCACTGCACAGATTTACCCATCATTTTTTCAGAAATTGAGAGAGAATTTGAAATTCCTTCTCTCTGAACCCAGATTTATGTGAAGCTGTAAAGGATAAAAGCCATAGAGATTCTCTTTTCCTTCCTTTTTTTTTTTTTTTGAATAATGCTGCTTTAGTTTCATCAGTTGGTGAACCCCCAGGCTTGACCTACCTCGACTTTGTCATCCTGGAGCTTTATGGGGGACATAATCTGTTAAATTTGAAATATTTAAATATGTGGCCTGACTCCTTTTGAGTTTGCCTCAGAAAGCACCACTGGAGTCAGCTTTGATGGAATTGCTCCAGGTGTGCAGGTCTGAATAAGGTGTGTTGAAATAGCGTGTGGAAAATCCACTGCTGAATTTGCAAAGAATCAAGTCCTGTCCTAATCAACACAGGAGAAGCTGTGTTGGGTTCTTACACCATCCTGGGGGTAACACCCATTGTTCCCAAGACTGGGACGTGGTAGGAAAGGGAAAAACACAGAGATAAGATGGAAGAACAGCAGAAAACTGCATTTTCAGGAGAATATTCTCCCAGGCTTTTTATAAGCTTGCTTTTGTTAAAGAAATTCCCTGAAGGCAAGCAAAAATTTCCCATTTTGCTGAGCACTCCGAGCTGAAATTGCTTGAATTTCTTTTGCTCCACAGATGTCTCAACGTGCAATGGCCAAGATAAGTTTTGCCTTTGAACTTGAAAAAAGCCCAGGCATTTCTTTGGGGCAGGATGACTGTTGTCAGGCAAAGGGAACAAAGGGAAAGAGTTGTTTGAGGTTTTCCAGGCTTTTTTTTTCTGTTACACACTGTTTTCCATCCTGGCTGAGTCCTGCAGAGCAGCCCCAGGCATTCCTCCCAGCAGAGGTGCACAGGCCAGAGGGGCAGGAGTGGGAAAGGTGGGAATGATCCTTTGGAAAGGGATAGGCAGCTGGAAAAAGCACCCCCTGTGGTGCCTTAGCCAGACACAGGGCTTGGTCTCAGGAGCAAGGAATGTCCTGTGGAAAGCAAGAGGCTCCCAGCATTTCTTGGAGATGGATGGGAGCTGACAGGTACAGCTGGAATGCGGCCAGCAGGCTTAGAGGTCTAAATAGGAGCAGATTTCTGTGGAAAATCTGGTTTTAACTTAGACTGAGCTGGTGCTGTGCCATTTCCACTCCGTTTCTCAAAGCCTTTGCTGAGCCTGTTACAGACTTTGTAGGAGAGCAGGTACATCCCGTGGTTTGTGTGTGTGCTTGGAGCTGACAGGGATGGAACAGCAGCGTTTCCATTCCAGGAGCTGCTGCAGCAGCCCTGCACATCCCTTTCTCCAGCAGGAGATTCCCTCTCCACTTAGGGGTGAAGCTGAATGCAGGGGTGTTTGATTGCAAGCAAAGGCACCTTTCAGGGACCCAAATCTGGGCTGGATTTCACCTCTTTTTCCTTCCAAACCAGCTGGATAATCTTGATAGTCTTCAGTGGGTACCAAACAACCCTGAGCATCACGGTGCCATCTCCCACCAGGGGTGGGCTGGGGGACAGAGCCCTGTTTGCTCAGCTGTGCCAGGGGGGATCCCTGAGCCCCTCAGGCCATGCTGTGCCTGTGCCCCTGCAGGATCCCCCCGGAGGACCTGAGCCAGAGCGTGCTGCTGCACATGACCGAGAAGCTGGGCTACAAGAACAGCGACGTCATCAACACGGTGCTGGCCAACAGGGCCAGCCACACGCTCGCCATCTACTTCCTGCTCAACAAGAAGCTGGAGCGGCACCTGGCCAGCCTCAGGGTGAGCATGGCCCTGCCCAGGGCACCAAGGTCCCTCCTGCTGGGGAGAGCAAGGCTTTATCCCAGTGCAGGTGGTTCTTTTTCCTAGTTTTGTAGGAGAAACCATGAAGGGAAGAATTCTTTGTGAATAATAATAATGTTGTTCCAGGTAAGGATTGCCCAGGTTGCAAAGGTGATTGCTGGGAGGATTTGTGTCTCCCTGTTTCCATAGGAGATTCCCTCCAGTTTCCCTACAGGAAGCAAACTCTTGCCATGCTCAGCCTCAGAGAATCATAGAATGGATTGGGTTGGAAAAGACCTCTGAGATCATCAAGTCCAACCCTTGGGCCAACTCCAGTCCCTTTACCAGATCATGGCACTCAGTGCCACGGCCAAGCTCAGCTGAAAAACCTCCAGGGATGGGGAATCCACCCCCTCTCTGGGCAGCCCATTCCAATCCCTGAGCACTCTCTCTGCAAAGAAGTTTTTTCTGCTCTCCAACTTCAATTTCCCCTGGCAGAGCTTGAGCCCCCCGTGCCCCCTTGTCCTATTGCTGAGTGCCTGATTCTGTCCCTGTGCTGGGATG
Source organism: Sakesphorus luctuosus (assembly GCA_013396695.1). Lineage (NCBI taxonomy): Eukaryota > Metazoa > Chordata > Aves > Passeriformes > Thamnophilidae > Sakesphorus > Sakesphorus luctuosus. The sequence goes on from VWZD01013280.1 coordinate 593,398, forward strand.
GTTCTGTTGCTTGAAGTTAATAACACCATGTAACTTGATTCAGGAGAAAGCTTAAGAGCTATTAAGATTTTGTTTAGCTTTTAAGTGAAAATTAAGCTGTAAGTTTTACATGATCCAACACTGAGCACGGCTTGGGCCTTCCAGTTTGACAACAGCCTCTTAGTTCTTTTCACTGGAATGTTGCATTGATGATGCCACCAGTGGCATTTCAGTTGTAGAGGACCAAAATCATGGGCTCTGTAAGTTGATCCTCCTCCACTGAATGCCAAGAATGGATGCAGTCCATTAAGCAGCAACTGAATGTTAATTTTCTCTGATTATCCCACTTACTTTACTTTCCTGTGCTTTTCTCTCCACAGAAGGCTGAAGGCCAGGACAGTGTTTGCCACAAGAACCAGCTATACCAGATAGAAAAGTACAAGGCAAATAAAGACTCCTATGAGGTAAAGCTCATCAAAGCTTGTCAAAGTGCTTTGAAAACAGATTGAATTTGAGGATCCTGGGGGGTTGTGATTAAGGTGATGGGTTTGTGGACCTGTGGAGGAAAAAAAAAAAAAAAGACCTGTGTTCATGCCTGTGCAGGACAAATAATTCCCTCAATTCCTTTTCAGAGGAACAAATAGCAACCCCCTAGAGTGGAAGTGTAAAGGTGACTTCCAGGTTTTTTCAAGAAATTGAAAGGTTTCAAGGCTCTGTTTAGCAAAATAATGCAAGCTTAATGGTGGAGTTCCATGGGTGCATTCTGGGGGTGCAAGTTGCTGGTGGTGTAAGAAAATCAAAACTTGAGACTCTCCTTGAGTCTCCAGACCTTGGTGGTGTAGGGCAGAGGGTCTTGGTCTGCAGCCTCTTGGCCTGCAAGCAGAGAAGGTGGTTTTTATCAATAGAGAAGGTATTTTTTATCAACCCATGCCTGGATTTTTCTCCCCTGGTTAAGTCCTTGCCAAGCACTAAAATTACAGGAGTAATGTGAGCTGTGCAAGGCTTCCCTGCCAACACAGAGAGCAGCATCCTTGAGGAGTGTGCCTGTTTGAGAACCTGCTCCTCAGCTCTGGAGTGATGATCCAATTGCAGGGACAGGTTTGGGTCGTGGCTGGGAGTTTATTACAGCAAGACAAGCTGAGCTGCAAGCCATGGAAACATCAGGGCACAGCACTTCCCTTACAGAAATCAAAGCCAGCTTATTAAAGTGTATCAGCAGTGGGTAGGCTGAATGAATATAATATTTCCCAGTGCTCTGACAGCTTATTCAGGCTGGGGCAGGGCAGCCTTTCCCTGGAAGTACGGGCAGGTATTGGGAGTTGAAGGTGAGGCCACACCTTGAGTGTTGTGTTGAGTTGTGGGCCCCTCAGTTGAGGCAAGAGATTGAGGGGCTGGAGCGGGGCCAGAGAAGAGCAAGGAGGCTGGAGAAGGGAGTGGAGCACAAGTGCTGTGGGGAGAGGCTGAGGGAGCTGGGGGTGTTTGTGCTGGAGAAGAGGAGGCTGAGAGGTGACCTCAGCACTGTCTGGAAGTGCCTGAAGGGAAGTTGTGGCCAGGTGGGGGTTGGTCTCTTCTCCCAGGCACTCAGCAATAGGACAAGGGGGCACGGGGGGCTCAAGCTCTGCCAGGGGAAAGTGAAGTTGGAGATCAGGTAGAAATTCTTTGCAGAGAGAGTGCTCAGGCATTGGAATGGGCTGCCCAGAGAGGGGGTGGATTCCCCATCCCTGGAGTTTTTTAAGGTGAGCTTGGCCGTGGCACTGAGTGCCATGATCTGGTAAAGGGACTGGAGTTGGCCCAAGGGTTGGACTTGATGATCTCGGAGGGCTTTTCCAACCCAATCCATTCTGTGATTCTGTGATTCTATGAATGCTGTGTGGAGCATCTTGCTGCTCCCTGTGCCAGCTCCCTCCTGCTGCTGGGGCCACCTCTCTGTGCAGTGACACAGCCATGGGGGGCTCTGCCAGCCATCCAGGAGGGGCTCCCAGCTCTTGGGCACCGACCCTGTGCAGGGGGGAGGCTGTGGCAAGGCCTGCCTGGAGCTGGGGTTTCATTTCCCTGAGGATAACTGGAAGCCAACAGCAGTGCCAGTGTTTGGCCCCAGTTTGGTTCGTGGGCAGGCTCAGGGATAAAACTCCTTCCAGAGCCTCTCCTGCACTCCGAGCTAGTCCCAGGGTAGCTATTTAGGGGCTGAGGGGGTGTCATCGCTTTCTTGAAATAGTTCCCAGGATGTACTCACAGTGCAGACACTGCACTAATAATAACACAGCCTGTTCTCTTCATGGGCACAGCTGAGTGTGGAAGTGGCCAGGGCCAGGTTGGACCAACCTGCTCCAGTGGAAGGTGTCCTGCCCATGGCAGGGGGCTGAGCTCTGAAGTCCCATCCACCCCCAACCAGTGACTCTGTGATTCTGCAGTGTTTTCTTGCACATCAGCTGTGTCTGCACAAGGGCATGGTGTGCCCCTGGCTGTAGCAGGGCAGGTGGAGCTGCTCACAGAGGGCACTGGGGTGCCACTGCCATGGTATCTGAGGGAGACATCCCTCCTGGAGTGCCTTCCAGTGGGTGGGAGCACAGCCCCTGCACTGTCCAGCTCATGCCACCGGGATCAGCGGGTGCCGCCAGCACTCAGGGTGAGGGATTTGTAAGCTCAGGAAGGTTCATGAGTCCCATTACCCCTCCCTGCCATTGCCAGAGGGGAACTGGGAGGCACTGGTGCCTGGGCAGGCACTGCACAGAGGCAGAGCTGTGTGTTGCCATGGGGATGGCAGGCACAGGGATGGGCAGTGGCAGCTTCAACTTCTCCCATCTCACTCCAGAGATGTGACATCAGGACTTGGCCTCGGGCAGGGGCTGCCAGCAGCTGGGGCAGGCAGGGGGCACGGGGGCAGTGGGCATGCCAAGCCTCTCTTCTCCATCAGGTTCCCTGACAGGGGGTGGTGAGGAGCCAGGGCTGAGGGGCTGGGAGCTGCCCCACTGCCAAGGGACCAGGCTGGTGTCACTGGTGCACAGGGAGGAGAGGGGCAGGCAGCAGTCTGTGTCTCCTTCCATCTCCCTTACCATGGCAGAGGTCTCAGGAGCAGTGGCTGTCTCTGCAGGGCACCCAGGGCAGCAGGCTGGGGGTCCCTGCCGCTCTCACAGGGCACCTGGTGGGCTCAAAATGTGCCATTTTTGAGAGCTTGTGTCACTGCCCTATCACCATTTCACACATGGCCAAGGCAAACACCCTTTATCTTCCTTTCAAATCGGTTGCTGTGACTAAGGGTTGTTTTGAGGGTCGAGGTCAGGACAGGAAATAGCAGAGGATGATGTAATTCCCAACCTATTCAAGTATAAAGTACCGGTACAACTCCTGCATTGTGGGACAGCATGACGTGGCCAAGCACACTTTTATAGCTCCCCTGAATGAAATCTTCCTTCCCCCTTCCAGCAGAATGGAGTGGGGCACTTTGGGAATTTGGGACTTGGGTCATTTCCCCTCTCCCAACCTTGCTCGTTAAGGAGCAACATTAATAGTTTTAAAAGCGCTTCTGAGACCATTTGCAGTGATCATCCAGAGATAAACTAATTAATTGCTGCCTCCAGATATGTGAATTTGCTTTGCTGTGGGTGCTCTGAGTGTGTGGGGTGGCTGAGGGAACACCTCAGCAGGGTGAGGGCACAGCCTGACTGCACCACGAGGCTGAAAATGCCTCAGCACCGACACATCCTGCACTCTGCCAGAGCCTGCAGCAACGGGCAGGTCCTTTCCTCACCCACCCAACACAGCAGAGAGCTGCCAACAGCCTGGGTTGGCTCCTGTGGGCTTAATATGGGCACCACCTGAGCTCATCCTCACAGGTACCTTTAAAAAAAGATCCTTGGTAGAGCCCAGTCTCTGCTGAGCTTGGTGTGGTGGGCTCAGAGTCAGCTGTGCCCCTGCCACTGACTGTGTGGCAGCAGGTTGTTCACACAGCAGTATTACTGCCATCATCATCATCACCACCATCATCATCATCACCACCATCATCACTGCTGTTACTCCTCCATCCTGTCAGGAGTGACTGTTCCCCAGGGCAGTGCCTGGGCCTCATCCCAAGCAGGAATCAAGGCTTGGAGCCCCTAAAGGCAGGGCACAGACGTCAGGTGGACGTGCCAGCAGAGTGCCAGTGGCTCTGTGAGCTGCTCACTGGGTGCTGAGGAAGGGTCAGGCAGCTTTAGCTTCGGCTGGGCAAAGGGAAGGGAGTTGAGGAGATCAGGGATGGATGGGGACAAGGCTGGGGCAAAAACACATGCACAAAGGGAGACTGGGGTGGAGACAGTGAGGAGCTCTGGTTCTCCCACCCAACCACCTCTGTAATAACACTAAAACCTTCAGTTTCTGGTTCCCTGAGGCTCTTCCTTCTGCCTGTGCAGCCCCTGAGAGGCTGATGAGCCCAGGGGTGCCCAGACACCATCTGTGCAGGGAGCCTGAGCTGGGGATGCTCCTCAGGAGGGCAGTCACACATTTGCCTCTTCTGTGTCTTGTCTTTGCTTCCAGAGCTCTTTGGTGGCCCAAGAGAACCCGAGTTGTCTCCTGGATCTTTCTTTTCCTCTCATTTGCACGTTACTTTGTGGGTTTTCACAGACTCTGCATCAATGAGCTTGCAAAAGAAAATGGAGAGAGCCAACACTTTGGCAGTGCAGAATTATCAGATCAAACACAAGCACATAATTGGGGGAAGGAACTTTGCTGCATTTTTAAGAAAAATACTTGTTCTTGCAGTGACTTTTAAATAGGATTCAGTAAAACATGTTGCTTAAATAAGGATTATGAGCACAGGAAAAACCCCAAACCAACCAAAAGGAAAGCCTCTCTTCTTTGAGAGGGACATCTCAAACCACACAGCTCTGTCCCAGAAAGGCAACAGATCCTGGAGCCTTTGAGGGGCACAAAAACAAAGCCACAAATCTGATGCCTGATTTTTTTATGTGAAATAAGACCTTTGGCTCCTTCAGAAATCAGTGGCTGGTAAAGGGTGTTTTGCAGTTTGCTGAATCCAGTGGTGGAAAGAACAGGCAATGAATTTTCACTGTAAAAGAGTGCTTTGAAAATTGGCTTCCTCTTCAGAGTCTGCTCCCAGGTTCTGTCCTCCCTCTGTCAACACTGGAGATCAAACCTATCTGGGATATGTCTCTTGCCATCCCCCCTTCAGCTCTCCTGCCCCTCATGGTGGGATTTAGGGCTCAGTGAAGGGTTAGGCCAGGAATTTCCTCCCCCTCCATGTCTTGGGCAGTTGCAGAGATGCTGTAAAAGCAAGGGCCGTATTCCTCCAGATCTTGTCTGGACAGAAAGTAAATGACTTAAAGAGTTTAAAATTCTTTAAAGCTGAACAGCTCACATTATTAAATGTCAGAGGAAGTGTAAGAAAGAGAAATCAAAGATCTTTTTTTGGTGCTTAAATAGGGTATTTCAGATAAGAGGGTGCACAAACCTGTCTCTGCCTGCTCCTGTGAGGACAAATGGCCTCTCTTGAGAAAACTTTCCTTTAATTTTCCAGAACCAGCTTTTGCACTGCCTGGGTGTCAGAGCAGATGGAAGTCATGAAATCATGTCAAACAGATCAGGGGAAAATGATGCATGGAACTTTTTTCCTTGTAAATAAATGGGTAAGCAGAGAGCTTGTCCATCCCTGAACCTGCCCTGAGCAAACCAAACTGTTCTGGTTTGTTCTACAACCTAAAGGCCAACACACTCAAAGAAGGAGAAGAGAAAGGGGAGATTCTTCACCATCAGTCCCCAAAGAACCCTGAGACAAGTCCAGTTTCATGTAGACAACTTTCCTCCTGTCTTGTCTCCCAGGTGCAGAACACCAAGGCTGTGCTGAAGGACCGGAGGGTCGCCAAGGCTGGGGGTTCCGACAAAGGTCAGTGGAGAAACACCTCAGTGGCTGTCCCTGTGTGTGTTAATGAGCCTGGAGTGTGTTTGTGCTTGCACTGCTGTCAGCTTTGGAGCTCTGGGAAAGGACTGGATGATGCCACGAGCCCTCCCTTCTCCTTCTCGCCCTGTTTGACAGAACTCCTGCAGCTCCTCAGGCAGAGCTCCCTTCCCCTGTTTACACCAAATCAGCTGCACTCACACTGCTGTTTTGAAAGCATCACCACCCACCCCAGATCACTGACAACCCAGAGCTGGTAGACAAACTCCTTCCTACCTACCAGCCAGTGTGTTTCCCTGAGAGGGGGCTGAGGAGCAGCTCGGGAGAATCCCTGCCCCTGGGGATGTGCCAGCAGCAGTGGCATCCCTGGCAGAGGCAGCTGAGGGTGGAGAAAGGGCAGCCTGGAGGGCGGGCAGGGGGGACTGCCAAGTTCAGCAAATTCCAGGCAGCAAAAGGAGGGGGGAAAGCACGAGCAGGGAAAACTGTGACAGGCAGAGCAGACCATTAATCACACAGGGTGGGAGGGATGGGTGAGAGTTACTGGAGAAAGGAGTAGAGGAGGGGGGGAGTCAGCAGGGAAAGGGAGAGGTTGGTACTGCCCACATGGAGAGGAGACACTGAGGAGCAGCAGGAAGGTGATGTAGCCAGCTCTTAAATGAGGGCTGATCACTGCAGAGCAGTGTAGGGGGAAGTAGAGTGATGTAAGACATTCCTGTGGTGTCAGGGGGTTATTTAGAGGGGTGGCCTGTGGTGGTTTCAGGTTCGTTCTCATGACTTTTTAATTTGTCATTTGGTGCTTTCCACCCAAAAACCCAATGGTGTTTGTGTGGCAGCAGGAGTCCAGAGAGCTGGGCAGAAATGGAACATACTTCTTGTAGGAAATGTAAAATAAACCCACTTAAAAATGCCCATTTTGCTCCAGTTTGTTGTCCCTTTTGAGAAGAAGGCACAAGGGAATTAAACCTATTAGGTTTTTTTCCTTTTTTAGGTTTCTCCCTGGTTTTTTTTGGTCTGAAACCTGAAAATCATTCAGAACTCAGCTAAAGCATTTCCCTGCTTATGGAAACCATATTTTGACACATCTTAAGTGAAATGGTCAAATAGTTTTGACTGGTTTTAGAACTGGTGAGGTTAAACTGGTTCTGCTTTTGCCAGGCAGCTCTCGGTGTGAGATCCCATCCTGTTAATCCACTCAGGTCTCACCCCCTGAGGAGACCATCCCTTCACAAGCAATGTCTGTGAGATTTGTGGCTGTGACCTGAGGGCTGGCACACGTACATTATTTTAGATGCCTTTTAGGTGGTTTGAGGCTGAGGGAACTCATGGCCAGTGAGTAACTGCTGGTTAATTCAATTAGGGACTGGCAATCAGGCTGCTTGGACAGCTTTCCATAAGGGCAGCAAAACGTGCTTGGCATAAGCCAGTGCCAGCATCCTGTAGAAACTCAGCAGATCTTCCCCACAAGCTGCTTTGTTTTACTGGGCCAAGTCCTGCTAAGATTGTTCCATTTATTTTCAGTCCTTGCTGGAGGAAGGTTCTTGCTGAAGCTGATGCAGCAAATCTGTTCCAAGTGTAACAGCCCAAGTCTGGCCAGTGCAGCCACTCCACATTTACATGTGTGAAAGCCAGAACAGATTCTGTTCCAAAATGCAAGGAGAGACACCAGAGATTAACTCCCTCTGTCCCTGGGTATGTCAGTGAATGCAGGACACAGATCCAGGAGGAGCCATGCAGAGTTGTGCTAAGGAAGGAGAAATGTGAGATTTATCAGGCATGGCCTTGGAGGATATAATTAATACAAACAGCTGAAGACATCTGTGGTTTTCCTTTTCAAGTGCTTGTCTCACTCAGTTTAAGTTCTTTTGCTGCCTTTGAGAGAAGTGGCAGATGAATTATCCATGGAACAACAGTGTAAGGATCAAGTGAGAGTCAGGGAATTGGGCTCTGAGGGTATCCCTGGGTCAGGGAATTGGGCTCTGAGGGTATCCCTGGGTCAGGGAATTGGGCTCTGAGGGTATCCCTGGGTCAGGGAATGTGTCCTGTGTGCATCCCTGTGAGCGTTTGCCATGGCTGGTGTGTCTGTGAGGCTCCTGTGCCCGTGTCCCGGTGTTGGGGCCCTGCCTGCCTGGGAAGGCAGCACTGGTGACCCCAACCCACTCCCCCCTGGTTCCCTTCTCTGGTTGCTTTGCAGACTCCAGCGGCGGTGTGAGCCCCTTCCATGAGCCCGTGGCCCCCAGCAGGACAGGCTGTGTCACCTCCAGCTCCCTGGAATACCTGGAGGTGCAGCCCCCCCGGACCCCTCGGCTGCTGCAGAGGCAGGAGTCGCCCCCGCAGCCAGAGCCAGCCCGTGGCAGCCGTGCCAGGGACTCCCCTCTCATCCTCAACATCGTGCACTCCTTCGAGTCAGTGGACAGAGAGGACCAGCCAGACCCCGTCTCACCCTCTCACCAGTACAGGGTTTTGGGCTCCCCCATGAATTTCCCCTACAAGAGCTCCAGTGAAAGGACACTGTCCCCGCTGTTCCCCCCGGGCAGCACGTCCCCCGTGCACCCCACCCAGATGTCCTTCACCTACGAGGAGAAGGCCAAGGAAGAGGCCGTGTCCCCCACCCAGCTGGTGCCCAGCAACCCCCTGGGCAGCCCCAACTGCGTGAAGAGCAGGGGCAGGTTCCCCATGATGGGGATCGGACAGATGCTGCGCAAGAGGAGCCAGACCCTGCAGGCGGCCAGCGAGAAGCCGCTGGAGGCCAGGATGCCTCAGCTGCAGCAGATGAGCCCCACGCAGATCTCCTTCAGCACAGCAGATGCTGTCAGTGGCCAGTGTTAGCCTGGCATCCTGGGATTTGTGCTGCTCCGCTCCAGGATCCACCTTTTTCCGCCTGAGACGAGAAGGGAAAGCCACAGGCGTGTTGCTGTCGCTGTGTGATGCACCACAGTGGTCCAGCACAGGGATGGGAGGTTTGCTCCTCAGGAAGGTGCTGCCCTGCATGTTGGAGTTGAAGGAAAAGGGCTCTGCTCGTGCTGTTATGAAATATTAGCATTTGGCATCTGACTGTACAGTGGAACGTGTCCTGAAAGAGCTACATGAAGGTGCATTTTCTCTGCTCCCCTCTGGTGTTGCAGCAGGGCTGGTTGGAAGCACTGGGGGTTTGGTTCCTCCAGGGCATCTGTGGTGCCAGGAGTGCCAGTGCCATCCAGGAGCTGTGGGAGGACTGTCCCTGCTCCAGGCATTGCTCACGGGGTGGGCAAAGGGAAAAGCTCCAGATTCTCTGTCCAGAGTCAGCACTGCCGAGGAGATGAAGGTGGTATAAACTTGAACAAAGACACAAGTGACCTAAACATTCAGAAAAAAGTGGGAATATTGGCAGTCAAAGCAAATTGTGCTGTTAATTCCATAAAGTAGCTGATTCCAGAATAATTTTTTACCTAAAAAAACCCATTGATTTAATCATATCACTCACAGGAAACATGATTATTTAAAACCAAGTGTCATCGTGTGGAAATTCAACACACTGAAGGCCTGTTTGCTTTCACATGATGGGTCTGCAAGAAGGTGCTTCAGACAGAAATCCAGAGTGCAACAGGCTGTGTGTGAACAACCCACACCTGCATTAGCCCCTGTTACAGCAAGGCAGCTTTGGACACACCTGGAGGCTTCTCTGAGAGACTTCAGTGAATTAAAATGACTAATAAAGGACCCAGGAACCTGTACCAAGGCTGTTTTCTACTCCAGGATTGGTAATGCAGTGGTTCCCAAAAATTGGGTGGTGGTATGAGCAGTGAAGATTAACTTTTGTGAGAGGCACCACATTCTGCATACTGTGTTTCTAAGTAAATGGTACATCTGAGAGGTTGGCAACACTTTTTTTTTTTGGGGGGGGGGGGGTGTGTCTGGTTTTATCTTCAAAACATTTCCTACAAATCAGCCTGTGCATCCCAGGGGTCCATTTTAGCTCTTCTCGTGTACAAATGTCAAAGCATTTTCATTTCCTTCTTGCTAAGAACATGTTTGTGCTGCAAAGGCAGCGAGCGGGGACCACTGAGATGAGGGACCTCTGAGATGAGGGACCTCTGAGATGAGGGACCTCTGAGATGAGGGACCACTGAGATGAGGGACCACTGAGATGAGGGACCTCTGAGATCAGGGACCACTGAAATCCCACCTTTTTTGTGTGCCAGACTCTCATACCTGAACAGATGGCAGATGCTGACTTGAATTACAAACTCAGGTTTATTTGGAACCCAATAAAAGGTTTGGGGGAGGCAGGAAGAGACCTGTATTTTTTATGAAAACCCAGTAAATATGTGTAAGAACCCGAATGCAAACAAATGTTAAATCTTTTATTATATTTATAGAGAATATATGAGTACCACACTGCTAAAACATAACCCTGTATCCAGTGTAGGCAGTAGCTCTGTACAGTCCAACTGCAGTGACCACAGAAGGGACGTACTGAAACACCACAGTGGAAATTCCGGGGGGGAACTGTATTTGGTATCATTATTAAATATATGTACTTTTTGAACAAGATTGCCACGGGCTGCTGACTCTGTTTGCCAGGTCACCACGTGGTGAGGAGAATCTCAGCACAGAAACCTCAAGGGCAGGTTGGAGCAACCTGGGCTGGTGGAAGGTGCCCCTGCCCATGGAAAAGTGGGAGTGGAGCTTTAAGGTACTTCCAACCCCAACCATTCTGTACCTCTCAACCAGCAGGATGGTGAGGAGAGAAGATTGGCAGCACCTGTGGCTTCACCCATCAAGTTTTATCCTTTGCAGCTGGGCTGCTGCCCTGCCCTCTGGGCTGTGCATTCTGGTCTCTGGGCACAGCCAAGCTCTGGGACCATGGAGGTTGGTAGGGCTGTCCAGCTCTTCCTGCTTTGAAGCAGAGCTCCAGAATGATGGGACTGAGCTGCTCCTGGCTGTATCCAGATGGGAGGGAGGGCAGCTGTTCTTGTGAGTACCGTTTCTGCCTCCTCCTGCCTTTGTGCAAAGCTGTTTCCTGGAACTGCTGGTCCCCAGATCTGCACTGTCAGCTGGGCTCTTTCTGTGCTGTTTGCCATGGCTTTGGCACCGAGCCCATGATGAACCTGTTCAGGAGAGATAAAAATACACCTTCCCACTTCAGGTTGTGCATCAGGGAAGGAGAAGTGCTGAGGTTTGGGTGCAGGATGGAACCACCTCAGTGCACAGCCCAGAGGAACGGAACAGCTGTGAGACACTTGGAAAGAGTTTTGCAAACTAACTGATCCCTGGGCAACAGTTCAGTATCTGAAGTGGTAAAAGTGTTTCTGTTCAAGCTCTTCTGCCTGGAGAAACAGGTGTTGAATTTATTCAGTGAGAGAGAACAGAACCCAGCATCTGTTGCTAAAGGTGTTGTCTTTGTGCTTCTCCTGCAAACGGGCTGCTGAATATTAAAATTCGTGAGCATGGAGGTTTACAAATCCTGAAAGTAAATAACAATTACTTTTGTGCTTTTGCACGTGACATCACTTGATCTTGGCAATAAAATCGCTTAGTGTGCAGCTGGAAACGGGCTGGGTTGGGCTTGCAGGAGACTCTTCAGCCCCCAGTGCAGCAGGAAAATGGTTTGGCAGTGACTGCCCAGAGACAGCCCAGTGTGAAGGTCAAATAAAACTACACGATCCCAGCTATGGGGACAAAACTGGAATCGTTTATTGAACACTTGATCACAATTTAAGGTTTGCACAACCCAGCCCAGCAGTGGGGCTGTGGTTGGTGTGTGGAAGAAGGAATGGGAATGCTGTGGTCCCTGTGGCTCTGCTGTGCCTCTGCAGGGCAGGGGGGAACTCACAGGGGCTGCTCCTGTGGGGAGGGAGGGAGGGAGTGCCAGGGTGGCACAGACAGACCCCCCTCCATCCCAAGAGGAACCTGCCCCTTGATTTGCTCGTTTGTGATGAAGCTTTAACTTTGCTGTTCGAAGCACCCCATGCTCGTAGGGGCTGTGCTTGCCAAGGAGTGAGCAGGAACTTCAGGGACACTCTGGCTGTGTGCAGGACTTGGGGGTTTCCCTGCTTTTCCACAAATGGTCCATTTTCTCCTTTGCATCCCTGCTCCACATCCCAGGAGCACACCAAAAGTGCTGGGCACAGACTGGAGCCTCTTCTGCCTATTCAAAATCTCTGTGGCCAGAGGGCTGCAAATCACTCCCCTGCAGAAATGCAGCTGAATTCAGGAGCAGGGGTGACTCCTGTGGCTTCTCCCCTTGCCCTGGGGATGTGCCCTGTGGCACCAGAGGTGGCCTCAGGCAGGAACAGTGTGGGGGGCACTGGGAGAGGAAGGAGGACACAATCAGAGTCCTTTCAATATTCCATCTCAAAAGCAGCCTGAAATGTGATGCTCTCTGGTACTGAGGTCAAACAGCTGTTGTTAGGAACAAAGGGTATCAGGATAGAGCCTAGAGTGGGATTTGGAATGTTCTGGAGCATCCCAGCCATCTATCTGCTGGTGCCAGGGGCACTCAAAGCATCAGAGGATGTTTAGTGATGAGGGGTGAGGTGCTGGGCTTGTTTTAAAACTTTATTATTATTTTTTATCTATTATTATCTAAGAACAGAACTACAGCATTTTTGACATATGGAGCATAAAGAAATATATTTATTAGTATTTGTCTGAATAGCACTCTTGTCCCTATACATTTAAAAACTCCTCCAGCTCCTTGTGTCTCCTACCCCCGGAGAGGACAGACTCCGTCTAAAACAAAGGTTACCAGAGGCTTTGTTTCCAAGTAGCTTCCCTCTTTCTGTGTCTCTGAAGGAGAGAGTGTTGTCCTGTGCACTCAGCAGAGGCAGCAGGGCTTGGCTTTCTCTGTGAGCCAGCACAGGAATGATTAACTGAGATAAAGGAAACCAGAGGAAAGACAAGGGGCAGGGGAGGGGCAGCTCTGCCACAGCTGGAGCCAGGAGGTGAATGACTTGTTTGCCAGGCTGGGTTTCAGCTGCCCAGGTGCTGTCCTTCCTCAGAGAGGGTACAGGAGCAGCAGGGTGGGCTGGCACTGCCCAGGTGCTGTCCTTCCTCAGAGAGGGGACAGGAGCAGCAGGATGGGGTGGCACTGCCCAGGTGCTGTCTGTCCTTCCTCAGAGAGGGGACAGGAGCAGCAGGGTGGGGTGGCACTGCCCAGGTGCTGTCTGTCCTTCCTCAGAGAGGGGGCAGGAGCAGCAGGGTGGGCTGGCACTGCCCAAGTGCTGTCTGTCCTTCCTCAGAGAGGGGGCAGGAGCAGCAGAGTGGGCTGGCACTGCCCAAGTGCTGTCTGTCGTTCCTCAGAGAGGGGGCAGGAGCAGCAGGGTGGGCTGGCACTGCCAGTCCCCCCAGCCAGGGCAGCCCCTGGCCAGCAGTCCAAGGTCCTGCAGCACCCTTGGGTGCCTGTGGACAGGGATTTCAGTGTGTCTGTTGTAGCAAGGAGTCCCTGGGAAAGGGAAGGGGCTCTGTGTCAGCTTCCTTTGCTGCACACCTGCAGTGATGGAACTGGGGCGCAGCAGAGCCCCAGAACAGCAGACTGTGCTGTGCATCACAAGGACAATGTGTTACCATGTCCCAGGGGCCCCTTCTGCAGCTTTTCATTTCCATAGTTCATCCACGGATGCACCTGGGGGTCACCTCTCTGTCCTTTCCCAGCGACTGGGCAGCACCTCCTTGGAAAACCTGGCGGCTGTGCCCCTGGGTGCAGGTGACCCCTCTGCTGTGCCACAGGGTGCCCCTGGGGGCAGGTGACCCCTCTGCTGTGCCACAGGGTGCCCCTGGGGGCAGGTGACCCCTCTGCTGTGCCACAGGGTGCCCCTGGGGGCAGGTGACCCCTCTGCTGTCCCACAGGGTGCCCCTGGGTGCAGCCATTCCCCTCTGCTGTCCCTCAGGGTGCCCCTGGGGGCAGGTGTCCCTCAGGGTGCCTGCCAGGCTGCAGATTGAGCCCCTCCAAGGCTGCTCAGTGCACGGGGTGTTGGATGCACAAATCCAGGCAGTCCTTGGCCGAGGTTGTTGTTGCCCCTCTCCTCCTGGTCCGGTGCCACAGGGACTGGCTGAGGGGGCAGGGATGGGGCAGCACTGCCTGTCTGAATCCAGCAAGGAGCTGCCAGTGCTTTAGAGCAGTTTGTCTCCCATCTGGCAAATCCCAGGGATGCTCCAAATTCTCCTTTTCTCCGAGCTGTGCTCTCTTTTCCATACAGAAAAGATGACACATTCAGGTCTGCCCTCCAGAAGGAAGCTTTAAACCCCCTCCAGCCCAGTGCAGCCCCCAGGGTGCCTATGCTGAGGCACCAGGGAAGGACTTGCACAGCCAAGATATGTGGCAGTCTCAGCTCCAAGAGGTGTTGATGCAGGACTTGGCATCTGCCCCTGCACCCCTCCTGCCCACAGCCGTGGGTACAGGCAGGAGAGATGCCTGTGCTCCATCCTGAGGGAGGAGCTGGGCTGGCAGATGGCCTGGAGCTGGGACTAGAGCATGGAACACACTTACCGTGTCTGAGTGTCAGCAGAATGCTCCCTTTCCCACCTCCAACGCAGGTTTTTCTCCTGGGTTGTGATCCCACATTTCATTGCAGCCTGTGCCAGGGCTGGGAAGGGTGTGCTGGATCCCTGACATCCTGGAGAGGAGAGATGTTTTGCTGCACTCAGAGGAGGGTGAGGTGAACAGTAATGAACCACCAGGTCTGACCTTGGACTCTGGTTCTGGCCCAGACTTAAACACTGGAGATTCTGGTTCTATTTTTTGTAAATGCTTCCCCTAAGTAATGATATTAAAATTACCTTAGACAAAAAAATAGGTGTTAGGAATAGCTTTTCTTGGGTAAGACAGGACAATGCTTTTACCATCCTTATCTTTCTCCCTGATCCTCTCTGCAGTTTGGTGCTGGTTGTACTGGTTGAGGTCGGACTGTATTCCACTTGAGGGTGGAAGGATTGCTCCTGTCCCCACTCTAAAGGCACCCACAGGACTTGGCAGGGCTCCTGATCCTCAGTGCTTGCTGTTACTTACCTACACACAACTTTGGCCTGGGGTAAACAGTTACTTTTGCAAAATTTGATGAAGTTTCCTGATCCCCACATTTCCCCCTGTGATTTGTGCCCATCTGACAGATAGTTGTGTCTCTAAGGTTACAGAAAGCATTTCAAAGTTCCACATTTCTGCTGGGGTGCCTTGGCTAAGAGAAGAAATGCTGTTTGCTGTGTCAGCTGCTGGTGATGCCTCCCCACTCACAAGCACAGCAGGAAAAGACAGGGAAGAGGTGAAAGGGGGGACTGGGGGGCAGGAGGACCTGGGGCATGGCAGATGTGCCTGTCTGCAGCAGGGGAGGGAAGAAGGACAGCCACAGGCTGTAAACCCTCTGGAAAGGAAAGGCAGATTGCTGGAGAGCCCCAACTGAAGCAGAGCAGTGGCCAAGCAGAGCAGGGAGAGTGGCTGCTCTGTTGCTAGGTGATAGATCTGTTATCACACTCCTGGCAATGAGGGATGGTGCTGGTACCAATAAAGCATCTTTCATCTCAGAATTACCCAGACAGCAAGGCTGTATTATCCCCATTTACTACAGGCACAGACAGAGATGAATTGATTTGCCAAAGGTCACTGACGGATTTCGGAATAAGAAATTGCCCCTATTTGAGTTTTATTAGGCTGGGGATTGCCATAAAACCTTTCTTTGCAATCAATCCTTTCCCCTCCCCTCATCCATCAACCCACATCCCTCTGTCCTGAGGGGACATGCTCCTGTCTTGTTCGTCACTCTGGTCCCTTAGGATGGCAAGATCCTAAGTGTGGCTTAGGGCAGAGCAGATGCTTGACCAGGGCAGCTTAAATTCTGGCACTGGGAGGAAACCAGCGATTTGGTCTGGGCTGAAGAGCAGGCTGAGGGATGAGGAGGAGCCTTGCTGAGCACAGCGGGGATGCCACGGCACAGCTTTCCCTCCATGTGGATCCCACCAGGTGCTTCCCACTGCGCTTCCAAAGACAGCTCCCGCTGGCTCGGAGAGGAGGACTGGGCACCCAAACAGGGCTTTTACAATCTTGATTTCCTTTCCTTTATGTGTAAATTGGGACGCATCTCATTTCCATCTGACTGCCACCGTGAGAAATTGCTCAGTCTCTCCACAATGCCAGTGGGATGCAAATTGCATTCGCGGGAGGTGTTAAGTGTTTTAATGGCTCTCCTCTCCTGCTTTTCCTGCTTCCCAGAGGCTTGGCGAGGTTCCTCAGCCTCAGTATTGCAGCACAGGACTCAGCCCAGGAATAAGTGAAGCACAGGAGCCACACAGCAGCTTTGTGGGGTTTGTTCAAACTGGGTAAGAGTGCGAGACAATTTAAAACCTCAGGGCATGTCTGTCTAACAGATCCTCAGAGACTGCCACATCCTCCTAATTGATGCAGGGCTGCCACTGGCCAGCCAAGGAAAAGTCTGTGGTTGCTTCAGTCCTGAAAAAAAGGTGGTGTCAACATGAATTTAAGGTCGGTGTGTGCTTTGTTGGATTGGGACTGGTTTCCTTTGCCAGGAGAAGAACAAAATAAAACCAAAAAGGAGAAACGCAGCCCCCTGAAATGTGAACTGTCCCTTTTGGAGGAGAATGCACACCCTGGGCAAGCAGGGATGGCAGGAGGATGGAGAGAAGGGATGGCAGGAGGAGGGAGAGCAGGGATGGCAGGAGCATGCAGGGCAGGGATGGCAGGAGGATGGAGAGCAGGGATGGCAGGAGGATGGAGAGCAGGGATGGCAGGAGGATGGAGAGCAGGGATGGCAGGAGGA